>CP051140.1:0-432500 GCA_001592805.2 Peltaster fructicola
CCCTACCCTACCCTACCCTACCCTACCCTACCCTACCCTACCCTACCCTACCCTACCCTACCCTACCCTACCCTACCCTACCCTACCCTTGCAGTGTGAGCCTCCCAAGCCCCATGAGGAGACGCTCTGTGCTCTTGAGTCCTTTGTTATGATGCTCTGCTACCGCCGTGGACGTTAAGCAATCGGCAAAGGAGCTCGCTCCAAGCAGCGACAACACAGGTCCAGTGAATATTGCCAGTATGAGCTACTCAGCTTTCGTGGTGGCTTCAAGATGCTCTGTACTCTTGAATGAGTCGTCTTCCGGCGGTGTTGTTGTTCTGAACGTCGAGTAATGTGAAGATCAAGCTCATCGCCTACTGCGACATCACGGCATGCGACACCATCATGCGAGCTCTGTGAGTTCTTCGGGGACCATCACTGCTTCTCGACGCTCTGCGCTGTTGTCGACCATCATGCTGAGTTGCTGCTGTAGCCATTGCGGAACATCGGTCTGACGATCACTCACTTGCTGCAACTTGACCGCTGTCGAAGAGCTCAGTTGGCGTGTGCGAGCACTGTAATACCCATCGCTGCGTGCCGGAGACTCAAAGATGCTCACTTCACGGCCTCCCAGCTCTGCTGCTGCTTCAGTGATCGAGAATCGAGAGGCTGAAGCTCACTCAACTGCGGCGACGATATCGACCGTCAAGGTGCTCATCCGGTATCTGGAGGCTCTCAAAGCACCACTGTTGACTTGATCCAGCTCTGCACTTCTTAATGAACCATCTCTCGACTCTTTTGCTGCTGTGGCGATCGAGAAACGATGCTGCAAGATCAGAGATATCTCCCGGCGTCGACGGCTGTTGTTGATACAAAACTCCTTCTGAGCACTCAATAGCATGTCGCAGGGCTTGATCTAGCCTGGCGCTACTCATCGATACACGAGTGACGTCTGCAGCATGCAAGTCGCTTGGTGAATGAGCAAAGACCCAACGTCGTCCAGAATCGTCCATCAGTAGGACTCTCGCACGGCCGTCGCTCTCAGAGACCTCTCGGAGGACATCGCACGGTCTTCCCGCTCTTGCGCAAAGCTCTGCGACAAGAACAAGCCGTATAGCTGCTCCAGTCGTTGTAGACAGTCCTTGAGGTTCAGCGTGACCACATTCACCGTCTGCTCCAGCGCCAAAGTTGCGCTGCTCTTGTGCCATCGACGTATCCATTGTGTCTCTCTCCGACTCTTGCGCTACACCTTGCGACATCAGTGAGCCCTCCAGGTGCGCCCGTGTGTCTTGCGATCGTCCTTAGAAGCTATGGTGATGACCGTCCATCGGCGGTGGCTTCGATTCGCTGCGATGACATTTGTCCGTCGCCGGCTGCTTTCACTGACTGCGGCTGTCTCTGCGCGTCGTCGGTGTTGCTCGCTGGCTACAGCAGTGTCTGTTCAATCGTAGGTGCCTGTCGCTGGCTGCAGCACTCTCTCTCATCAGTGTCTCTGACTAGCTGCCATGGCGATAACTGTCGTCGGCTGTGGTGCTATGATGCCATGATAGCACCGCTGTGTGGCTCGCCGATGCCATTCGATGTCGGTCGGCTATTTGACGAGTGCTGTTGTCGATGGATGTTGCGAAGACCCGTGTGACGCTGAAGACCCTCTGCCACAACATTAGTAGTAACACCTCCGGCAGCCCTGACAACTTCTCAGCTTGCAGTACTCTCTCCTAGCTCTCGATACCAGGAAGAATCAGCTCTGCAACATGTGTGGTCTTTGAGGAACGACGAGAAAGACTAGCTGAAGCTGACTCACCTATGCCCTCCTTGTGACTGTGTACAGTATGCAAAACACGAGCGCACTCTCCAGAAGATAGATTCGAGTCGCAGCTCACCCATCGTATATCGCTGAAGGTCTCAGCATGTGTGTTCGTCGAGTAATGGCTGTAAGAAGTTCACCTGGCTGAACGAGTACTCCGGCAACAACATGCCTTAGACAGCACCCATGCTCTTGCCCTACTGCATGCCAGCTGTAGACGGTCCACACTATCCATGGCGTGGAGCGTGAGCCCTTCTGGTGCACTCTCAGATATGCTGTCATTGTCCTCTTAGTCTCCATGCTCTTCACCAATCTGTCGATACCACCCGGCGGTGTCACCAACTGTCCCCTGCTCTTGCTACTAGGTCTACGCTATCGCTAGATGTGTTGATCAGTGCTGCAATTGCTCTGTGTGGTGGACAAAGACTGATCGTAGATGTAGTGGGTAGTGATGTCTTGGTACAAGACCAGGGTCTCCGGGGCCTGCGCGGTGCTTTGGTACTCTCGCACGCAATGAAGAGCATCGAGCTTATCGATCGCCATAGGCATGGCATGCCTGCAATGTGTACTCGTGGAGGATTGTCTGTGTGGAGTCAGCTGGGTTGAGCTCTTCCGACAGCACCATCTCCTCTGCGCAGCACTGAAGCAATTCCAGCTACTCTCGTAGCAATAGTACAAGCTCTCAGCTATCCATTGATGTATGGATCACCCTGGGGACAGACCTGCTTGGAATGTGAAAAATGATTGAAGTCACTCACCTGCGACACCTCCGTCACTCACCAAGTGTTTGCACTGCTCCAATGCCCTCAGCTACCATGCAGGACGATAGCAGACACTCTTGGCTTCTCGCTGATGTGTTCCACATCGCAACAGCTGCTCTGTGCGATGCACAAAGGCCATTGACAGCTGCACCATTACGCTCACAACAGACAGCACCGTGACGGCGTGTGTACTCCAATACTCTCAACAACGTTATCCACTGATCACTTGCTCTTACACTCTGCCCTCCGTCATGGACATGCTGTTCAGTCGCTCGCTTCGTTGTGTAATGGCTCTCGGAAGTGCGGACTTCGTGACGCTCAGCGACAAGTACACCACTCTCAACACATTGTATCCTTCCTCCGACTCTTACACTCGCATCTATGAGCCTCTCAGAATATGCGGACGTAGCGGATTCGGTGTCTGGGCGTGGCGCTGCTGTCTTAGGATCGTGATGAGGTGGGAAGGCATGTGGTGGTGTCGGAGGAGGTACAGTGCAGCTGTACTGCTCGCGGTCGGCTGTCGTGGTCTTTGGCTACTCGCATACTCTCGACGCTCTCGTTTGGGGCTTGAAATGAGCTGCCTGCGATGTGTGTTCGTCGAATAATACCTGGTTGAAGATCAGCTTGATCAACAGCAGCACCACCGACTTGTGTGCTCGATGTCCACCAAGGCGCCAGGTCTTCTCCAGATATGTTCCTTCATCTCCGTCGCGATCATTTGGTGCTTGGAAGAGGTCCCTGCAGTGCACGGCGATTGAGTAGCACCTGCTCCAAGATCGGCGTCTCGCAGCCCAGCATATCGACGACTTCCTCAAATCGTTTCGAGAGTATCAGGCGTCCTGTGAGCACTCTCTCCGGCTCGTACGCTCTGCATGACAGCAAGTACGAGCACTGCATGTGCTGTGCGGTGTGTTTTGACCATCCAATTTTGCAAAGTGCTCCACCAGGATCACCACTCTGCCTTTTATCCTGACTCCTGGACAGCCCACCTGCCTCTCAACTTGTTCTCCTACTCTTACGGATCAATCTGATGTATGAACAAATGCTGCAGGATGTCTGGTCGTCGAACGGTACCTGTTTGAAGATCAGGTTATCCACATAGTCGCACGCACCTCAACGGCGATACCAACGTCTGTACAACATCTGCACGTTTCCACGAGCTCAGCTTACTCTCACGCACTTGCTGAGGCAGCTTGATCGACCTTTCCTGGTGCTTTGGTAGTTGGGATGTAGCAATCGTCATGCTCAGTGTCGGCAGCATCAACACCCAGCGCAGGACGTGAGCCATCGCAAGACTCCCGAAACTGCAGTCCAGCGATAGCGCAGCTCGATAGCTCTGATCTGTAGCTTGATTGAGCTGGACAGGTCTTCTGTGATCTGAAGACAACCATCGAGAAGATGTATGACCTTTGAGTTGTCACCACGATGTGCGAGCCGCCAGTGACAATGAGGCGTCTTTGCTGGCCGTTATGCGATTCTTTGTGTTCGTAGCTCTTGATCGTAATGACCCTGAAGCCTGCAAGATGCGCAATCGTCGAGTTATCGCTGTTGTCGTGTGCACTTGTGCAGAAGTTCGGCCTGAAGAACGTGGACGTATGTAGCCTGTATACCCTTTTCGACAATCCTAGCTCTTCCCGTTGACGATACGCTATCGGTTGATGGTCTCGCAGGCTCTGCAACTGCTCTGTGTGGTCGTAGATGCATCGTGCCGCTCGTCCATGTGCCTCAGCTTCACTGTCGACGACACTCCGAACGGCAGCTTGTATACTGGATTTGACAGCCCCAGTTCTTCCTGTCGGCACTGCACAGTCGATTGATGGTCTCGCAGACTCTGCAACTGCTCTGCGCCTTCATGATATCATTGCGACGCTCCTCGGTGTGCCTCAGCTTCATCGTCCACAACACACCCGCGAATAGCATGTATTCTGGTGTCAATCTATCCAGCTCTTTCTGTAGCTCTGTAGCTCTCATGCGCAGCGATTGCGAAGTGTGCAGCTTCAGTTCCGACCGAGAAATGGTGGTGTGATGATGGCAGTGTGTCCAGCTTCGAATGTCACAAGCAATGCCCTGCAGCTCCAATATTCATATACCACCATTCCCTGCTCTTTCTGTAGCTTCGAAACTTGCTACGACGTGGTTGGTGGTGTTTACAGGTGCTCTGATCGTTGCTGAAGATGTTGTCGTGTCGAAGGAGGTCCTATTTCATGATCAGCAACATCGACAACGCCACTGCTCCAGAGCTCTCAAGCAAGTCGCAGCTGATAGTGTACACTCTACACTCTTGCTTGAAGCATGCCTCGCTCTTCTGACGGCTCTGTGCGCTGAGATATCGCTGTCGGCGTCGAACGTTGCGCTGGTCCATGAACAGCGATGTCAAGATCATCAAGGCTTCGGATGCTCTAAAAGATGGCCTAGCTGATAGAGTAGGCTCGGCGCTCTTGCTAGAAGTATAGCTCATTCCTCTGATGGCTCTGTACGTTGAGGTGTGGTCGTCGGCGTCGAACGTCGCTCTGGTCCATCGGTAGCAATATGAGCACCGCCACGGCGCTATGAGTCTTCAAGGACACCGCAGCTGAGAGAGCACACTCGCCGCTTCCGCCACAAGTATCTGTCATCTTGCTGACTGCTCTGCACGTTGAGGTATGGCTGTCACCGTCGTACGCCGCCCTGCTTCTTCATCAGCAACTACACCACCTGTACGAACCGTAAGACTCCCGAAAGATATCTTGGTCGATACAGCAGAGTCAACACTGTCATATGAGGCTATACTGATCCCTCGATCGCGTGTCGTCGTCTCGTTACACGTCTGTTGTGATGCGCGCGCTTGTCGCAATCATGCGTCTCGGCGTCTTGCTGTGGTGGTCGTGTACATCTATACTGTCCACTGGGCGATAACAGGCACTCGGCGCTCTCGATGACAACAAACACGAGCGCAATAGCAGTCCGACTCGTGGATTTGTTGATGTCGTTGTCTTGGGTATGAGGGCTTTGCAGAGTTTTTCACATGTCAGCGGAGACATCACCAGCACTCTTGGCACCACTTCTTCGACCATTGCGACACCCATGCTGTCTCAACACTCCCGAAATAATGCTCAGGAGGTAGTAGATGTTATACGCTATCGTCTCAGCTTTGAACGAGCTGCATAGCACGCGTAGCCATGCAGATATAACCATTTGCGCTCTGTGCTCGGGTACTTTGCAAATTTGTGTTGCAGTCAATTCCATCCACTCAATTGCACATGCGTTTCGGTTCTTCAACAAGCGATATACCAATGATACATTGACTACGGATGTGTACAGCACCGCCCACGGCCTACCGCATCCTTTAGTGATCGTACGACGCTCGTATCCAGCTCAATGCCTCAAACATGCGCGGATGGACCACAATCCTTGGTCTGGGCTGCTCACAAGGACGATGATGAGCTGCTCATGCAATGCTGGAATCGTTGTCAATGGACTTGAGCTCTATGCTCTCTCTGGCACACACCCTACACATCTAGACCCTGTGCAATAAGCAAGCACTGACAACGAGGGCGATGTACAGCCTCTGACAGTAGGTGTTCGAACGCTTTTGACAACTCCCTGCTGCAGATACACACACACAGAAGAGCCGTCGACAAGCTCGCCAAGGCAAGAGTGGACGCTTGATGTGCTGTGGGAGCCTCGACAACGCATGTGAGCTTCTCACGGCGGTCAATGTCTTGGATGATGATTGTGGGCTCTCATCAATTGATGAATGTCTTCACCAGCTACTGTCAGCTCAAGCCGGATAGTAGACGTCTTCAGCAGTGTTTCTGGGCTCTTACAGTTGTCGGACATCCTCAACAAGGAATCTGGACTGGATATGGCTAGCGGACGGCTTCATGAAGGACTACAAGCTTTCGGCGATCATTGCATGGCTCAGACAACACCTGTGAGCTTCTAACCACGATGGACGTGGTCAACAACATCTCCGAGATGCCACTGATTAGCAGTCCAGCTTCTAGCGACTGGTGCATGCTTCGACAAAGCCTGTGAAATTCCAGCGAAGAAAGGACGTTCTCAGCACGATGGTGAGCTCTGAGTGTTCAGTAGACGGCTTCGACGTTGCCGAGAAGATCCTTGTGACCGGTAGACGGCTTCAACAGCAACGACGAGCTCTCGATGAGCAGCGGACGGCCCCGACATGGACGGCGAACTTCTTAGGATCAATAGGCGGACTAGGCATCGACAACGAGCTTCTTGTGGAGGATCGACGGCCTCACTGGTAGCCATGTTCTTACACTAATCGGCAGACGTTCTCGACATTGATTGTGAGCTCAGGCGATCGTCGTACACCCTTAGCGATGGTCGTGAACTATCACTTTCTTGACTTCGACAAGAGCCATCTGAGACTCTCAGCAAGAGGTGAGCGTATCCTCAGATCGTGCTGAGTCCCTGACGCTTTGCCAGTATAGAGTACAACAGGACAGCGGTCGACGGCCTGGGACGTGGGCACTCAGCTTCAATGCTCTGACGCCGAAGTTTAGCTCGTGTTGCTGCAATGTTGGTGTGGCGCCCAGGACAAGGCGGAGGCGCTCTCTGATTGCTGTTGACAGGACAATGACAAGCTTCAGATGCTCTTCGGCAGCCCGCGACGAGAGCGCAGAGGTCTGCAAGGGCCTGAACTGCTGCTAGGACATTGCCACGACGACTGCGAGCTTCCGAGACTCTGAACGCCAGTACGAACGACTCCTACAGCTCCAGCATCGTTGCGGCCAAGCGAACTGACGACGGTTTCGATGCCTTGAATCTGCATCTAATGACAAGCTGAAGATGTGCAATGATGATCCTCAGCCCTCAAAGCCCTGGCTATCTGTGAGTAAGACAATCTCATGACGGTCCTCGAATGCTGACGATCCTGCTGGTGGCAGTTTATGTCTTCAATGACCACAGCAACCTGACGATGTGCAATGAGAAGTCGCAACTTGACGTATCGGCGATCTGCAAAGCAAAGGAAACCCACGACGGTCCTCAGACGCCAGAAAAGTCACAATGGGCTGATCTTGACCTCTGTAGCAGGATCCTCTGTAGCAGGATCATGAAGTGCTGCGACTGGGTAGGGGTTGAATGGCAAACCACTGAATCATGGTTATCGACGACATTGATCGTAGGCTGCCAAACGCCTCTGCATGGTTGAGAACATGACGTTGTGCTGTCCTTGCTCGAAGTCGAACAAATCAGACGCTGCCTATGAAGACTGTACAGTGACGAGAGAATCGATGAGCCGTTCATGCTACTGCGCCTCTGTCAAGACAGATGATGTGCGGTTGTACTGCCAGTAGTCTGAAGCTGCAAAGGACCATGGATGCAGCTTGATATCGTGCTGTACTCCTCTCGACATCGCTCAGGATGTGTTGTGACATCGAACGTGGCCCAGAGGGCTGAGTGAGAGGGCTGGATCCGATTGTCGCTCTGCTCGTAGTTAACACATCTTCTTCTCCTCGGGTATGTGTCGTGGGCAACCCTTCAAGTCGTCAACAGCGGCCTGCTGATTGTCAGAACAGCTGTACAGCTCCAGTATTGATGACGACTCGCTGGCCATAGCGAATCTACGTTGACGACACCATGGTAGAACCATATCTTGCTACTGAGCTCTCTCGTGGCGATGCATTGATCACACCAGCGTAAGAAGACGGCAGGAGTGTCGTGTCTGCCTTCGATGATGTGCTGATGCTGCTCTGCGTACTCATATTACTCGTGGACGACGGCGTCAATTGCAATGCTCTTTCGATCATACTCGTCTCATAATGCTGCTTCGGTGACAGTAATGGTAATGGCGAGCTCTTGTGCCACTCACGACGACGACAAGGACCAACAGTCTCATGTGTTCGACTTCATTGGCACCATTTGCTGCAATGGCTTCCCGATTGTTGATCAGTAAGAAACGTTAGGCTCTTAGATGATCCCCAGCGGCTTCCAGGACGAGCGGATAAGACACATTCACAAGCATCCGCACTAGACAATGGTCTTGACTGAGCTCTCACTAGTTCTGAGCGAGCTGCTACTTTCAAAGACATTGCAGACGTCCAGTAGTCTGAGGACATCGTCAGAAGTGCGCCTGACTATAGCGATCCTGTACACAGGGCTCCTGCAATATTGTAGCTGACTTGGCACCCATGACAAGAGTGCTGTCGACGTGGCACTGCTTTCATGATCCTCTGTTGCTTGTGAGGAGGGTTGTACGCTCCACGCGCTCCCGATCATGGTGGTGCTGTCATACCATCATGATGCTTGGTCGCTTCTCAACTGGATCGAGGGTTGCAACAATCGTCTGGTGCCTGCGTTGCTACGAGTGAGCGGTATCGAATGCTCAGTGGCCTTCTAATGACAACGACGCTGTGACTGAGGTTCGCTGAACGATCAGATGCATCCTTGACGAGAGCATTGCTGTGATCATGCTATACTGCTTGTGACAGAGTTGTGTTGAGCGATTGGCTGACGATAGCATGTTGCTGTTGCATATCTCATGCTAGAAGCCACTGCTGACCACGGTAGGAAGTCTCGTCGCTGGTTGGAACGATCCTCTGCATCCTTCGGCAGCTTCAGAGATGATGGCGAAACGTGAGCCCGAGAAGTGAGACTCTCCACGATGCTGACCACGATGCTCGTCACTATCCTATGGTAGAAGATCGTGTGTAGCGTGAGACAGTGTCGCTCATGAGCTGTGCAACGTGCTGTGGCTGCTGACGCAAGGCTTGGATCTTCCGGTGTACATCTTGCTGTATCTCAACTGATGCACGACGCTCATAACGACGACAACCTCGAATAAGCAGCCTCTACTGCGTACCACAGCGACATCGACAGTGACCGGCAAGGGCTCGAAAAGATCGTTGTTTTTCCTCCTCAACATCAGGCTCATCGACACATGCTTGCTGAACTCCGTCCCTGGTCTTGACGAGATATCACTGATGACTCCTCTGAGGCCTCTCGTGTTCGTGGTATGGTTGCGATGACAATGCATTATTGACTTGCTGGTCGTCTTTAGACAGACGACAACCATTCTATTGTTAGCTCAGGCTCGCTGTGACGCAAGATCAACCATTACCGAGAGCAGCTCAAGCAGCGTGCTCTGCGGAGCTGCTGCCTGACCAAATGAGATGGTGAAGACCGAGGTGATGGGTGTTGGGTGTAGACGAATGAAGAACTGTGATTAACGAAAGACTGTGATTAACGAAAGACTGTGACCCCAAGACTGTGATTGCTGATGAAGACTTGGACGGCCAGATGTGAGGCATGCGGATGTGCACACTATGTTTGTGAGGGCATCTCAGCGCTCGTCAACCAAGCTGCTATGCTGAGATGCGAAGACGAGCAAGACGATTCGTTCTCGTGAAACCATACTGGTTGACAGCAGGTATTCAAGCTCAGAAGATGCAGTGCTTGCCTTGTCTGAGATCCTGCTGAGCTTCTGTTATAGAGACTGTGAATGATGGCGGATCGCTGACTGTCATTCTGTAGGCGTCGTGGTTCAGCGAACGAGGTGATGAGGGAGGTATGCTGCAGGCCAGCAAATCGACAAAGGACGTACGATTGGCATTGACGGCGGATCGAAAGAGTTTCGAATTGAGACTGCACTCGAAGAGTAGAACGAGGAACGATTGCAGGAATGTGAGGCAAAGGTGAGGGGATGACCGCGTCAAGCCATAGTGCAACCACAGCACATGCGACAATATGCAGAGGAGTCTGCACAAGCAGGTCAGCTGACTGAGCATAGTCTGGTGTAGCAGAGTCGTGCATGTGAGTTGGGTGCTGGGCAGGGAGAGCATACGTTAATGCTGGAAGAGAGGATGCAGAAGCGATGATCATGTAGCTGGATGTGCAATATGGATAGGTGAGAGACGGGTCTGCGTGTGAGGGAGTGTGCTGTCAAGTGACACAGCAGCAAGATTGTCTTTTCGTGAGCCGGTGTGCTGTCGAGTGGTGTATGGACGAGATCGCGCGTCGGATAAGGTGTGCTCTGGAGCGTGCTTCGATGCGATCGTGCTTCTGAGCGATAGTCACCTCCAGGTGGTGCACATGCTGTCTTGCTATTGTCAGTGCTGTTACGGAGGCCTTTGAACTAGGTCAGGTCGTTGGGAATGAGAATCTTATCTTGATGGTGGTGAGGCCGCGTGAGACAATGTCGCCTTGCCTGCGATGTGTTGTGTATCGAAAGCTTCTTGTCAAGGTATTGCCTCGAGCATGCTGTCGAAGTACGCTGTATGAGCCTGAAGATGCTGCTGCAAAGGTATGGACGGCGCAGCGTCGTTCAATCTGAAGCCTCCTATGCTCGCAGTCTCGTACACGTAGGCGTTCTAGTCGAGCTTGCTCAAGTGGAATCCAACATCTGGAGAAAGATCACAACCATGCTGTGGACCGCCTCTTCTGACTGCTCTTGAGGAGATGATGATGAAGACTGTGTCGTATTGTCTCTTGGAGAACCCGATGGCCGTGCTTACGGAAAGGACAGTGCCATGCATGGAAGCCAGCTTCAGAGGCGGTGATCACTGCAGACCGTGATGGATCATAGGTACATGCAAAGCGGTGGCTCCATAGGTGGTCTTGTAGTCTTCCTTCGGTCTTCTTCTGATCCTTGTAGCCTCGCCCTATGCTTCCTGTGTAGTTTTGTCTTGCTCTTTCTGTATGGTCATGCCTTGCTCTCTCGCTGTTCTCTTGCCGTGCTCTTCCTGCTTCATAGGAGCCGCTTACCTGTGTCATGTTGAGAACGCAGTAGTGAGGTGACCCAGTCGAAGGAAGAGGGATCGAAGTGAAGCGCAGGAGGGTGCGAAGGTGTTCGAGTGGTGTAGAAGCTTGTTTGGGTGCTTCAGGACAACGATCGTCTTTCGTGGGTGCCGATTCGAAGCAGGAGGATCGGCCCCAGACTGCTGCTGTGCTCTTGATGGCAGAGAATGCATACGATTGGACGTGGCAACATTGCTATGGCGTTGAAGCTCAAGATCGGAGGAGAGCTGGGTGTGTCTCGTGGTCCAGTCAAGGTTAGGAGATAAAACCGATCGCCTCGCACGACGATTCGACGAAAGTGTAGAAGTCTGAATCCTCCGGAGGACAGCTTGAGGTGGAATGAGAGATCTGAATGGCTCATACACAGCTGGAGGTCGAAGGTAAGATCTGAGTAGCTCGAACTTCGTGGAGCAGCTAAGGCACTGGCGTAGAAGGCTGTGGCCTGTAAGACAGCTGGTCGCTGGAGTACCTGATTAGGTTGTAGACAAGCTCGAAGGACGGACAACAGCCTTTGACAAGTCAGTAAACGAATGAAACTACCCTGCTTACCCTAGGAAATATACCACGACCCTTCGACCCTACTATCCGACCCTACTACCCATACCTACCCTCTGCCTCTACGCTGACAGCATTGCGACTGTCGTCGCAATCACTGTCGCTTCGGCATAGTTGTAACGCATCACCGATCGTGTGCCTCACGAGGCGACAGGATTGACAGGGTTCGAGGGTGGACAGCTGGAGGATGAGGAAGAGCGAGAAGCATGACAGCTTCAAGTCGAATGTGATGTCGATGGTGATCTTTCCCAAGTATTTCCATGCTCTTTATGGTCTGAGTAGGTTCGTCAGTGACAGATCCTTGGAGGGAAGACTACGGAGCCTGATCGCTTCTGTTAAATGGTGATGATTGTGGCTGTCTCCATGCTCTTTGTGGTGCAGAAGACTTCTTCCATCGACGAGAGATGCAGGACGACAAGACCACGAAGCATGACAGCTTCACTCGATGGTGACGGTTATCATGCTCTTTCTGTCTTGTAATGCTGCGTCGATGATAGATCAACGAGTAGACAACGAAGCATGACAGCTATACTCGGCGATGACGCTTGTCGGCTATTGCATGCTCTTTCTGGTCTGGGGCGGTTCGTAGGTGCACAAGGTGCTCAAATGAGGGAAGCCTCGATGGCTGAAAGTGGTCAATCGATCAGAGGTGCTTCGTTCGATGAAGACATGCATGATGCAGCACCGTCACGATAGCAATGGACAGAGGTGATCAGTCGATGGGTTGATCGCTTCGTTCGATGAAGTGCGCAGCATTGCGACGGCAGCAATGGGTCAAGCCGTTCGACCAGTGGATGTGGCTCCGTTCGACGGAGTGATGCAGGATCTTCTGGGAGGTGATGGCTCGAGGCGTCTGTATCAGTAGATGAGAACTTCGCTGACGAACTGTGCAACATCGTAAGATTGTGATCACTTGGTATGATCGACGAATCTGTATTCCTTCGCTGCAGTGATACAGTCGTCATGACAGTGATGCCTAGAGCCGTTTAGTTGATGAACATGTGCTTCGCTTGCCTTGTAGCGCTCTTAGGTATCATTGGCTGAAAGGTCTCGGACGACAAGGATGTCGACCTTCAATCAATCTTCGATGGTCAGGCACCTTAAACCTTCGAAGCGTTCCTCACGCCGCAATTGAGCAGGCGGTCAGCTAAAACTTCGTGTATCGACTGTTGAAGGCAATAGCTTGATGCTGAGCAAGTTTCAGGGTTGCATCTGATGAAGTGGTGATGGTCTTGATAATGTAGAAGTAAGAATGCAGCAGGGAACTTCGAGGAATACATGTATGCAGCCACCACCGCGACACAAATACCACTGTCTCTCCTCGGGAAGCCATCGGTAGGGTATCAAAGCACTCCGCTTGCTCTCAGCTCTCTATCGATACCTATCCCATGTCTACCCGTCACCTTTCCGTCGATTCCGATGCAACCAATGTTGATGTCGCTCTTGCCAAATTACATCCTCGGAGAACCTCCCACGCGTTTGTCACTTTCAACTATCAAGAACACTTGCAATTAGCATCACTACATGCGACAGTGAGCAATCCGATGTGGCACAGGCTCCCAGGTCTTCCAACAGTCGATCAGTCGACTCAGTGACCTCAAGATCGTGTCCAACGAGCTCAAGCCGTCCTCGACACACTCACCATGCCATCGGTAGCAATGAGCACACTCGGAAGGCTCACGATTGCGATAGACATCCTTCGCGATCCGACGAAGCAGGATGATACTTTCAAGTCATCTAGAGATCAGCCTTGAGCGCTGAATCGCTCCCGACGCCTCTCAAACGCCCAGTGTCCGAGTGATACCACGAACGGCGTATACACAACACCCGTAGGAGCACGATGATCGATGGTGCACGTCAGGCAGACAGCGGCCTCACAGTCAGCATATAGTCCTTGCAGAAGACGGACAGTCGAAGACTAAATAGGACAGACATCGGCGCTTCAACAGCATCAATGTCACCACGCACGATATGCATGTCGCTTGAGCTGCCCATCATCTCTCGTATCAGCACTGTACCTGTGACGACTGGTATGCTTGGACATATCAGAGCACCCTCGGATGGCGACTACGACAAGGCAGACGAGGTAGATCCTCGTTATCTACAGGCTTGTCGCTGAGAAAGTCCATCGCCTTGTCGGCGCGCTGCGAGTCAAAGCCTTCGCGAAGATCAGTAGGGCAGGCGAGCGATCGAGGATCCTCAACACACTGACACTCAATAGTTCATAGCTCTCTCCAGTAGCATCATTACTGCTCAGCTATGCAGTCTTCCACACGCTCGAACGACGCCACTCCACTGGTAGACCGCCAACACTCTGACGACTGCGTTCTGTCATCGGCGGCCACAAGCCTCGATGGCGCTAACGACGAAGCACCTGATACACTTTCCTATGGGTGTAGTTTGCGCCATTGCAGTCCATGGAATGTAACGTCAAAGTGGACCTCGTAACAAGCGATAGCCGTCGAGGAACACTCTCACGTAGTCGGTCGATGCAAGAGCACATCCCAACAAGCCAGGCCAACAGCGAATGATCAGCTCGCGCAACGACAGACGCTCAGTCGACCTGCTGGATCACCTCAGCAGAAGCTCAGCTCGATCACTGCATCGATGACTCCCTCGCTGATTCCAGCATTCATGAAGTGGACAGCTCTGGCATCACGCACATGATCTGGTGAGCACAAACACAGCATCATTCGTACGAGTACAACACTATGGAGATCGCATACTAATCGTTAAGGCTCTCGACTGCCCATGGACACAGTCCTCGTCAAGCTCACTCTGCGCATGCATGCAACAGCCTCTCAGCTCGCCAACGTCGTCCTGCGGCATGCGTGTTCTGCGTCAGACAAGGCTGCGTCGGACAAGGCCGAGACGAGACAGCAGTGAGACTATCAAGGTCGCTCGCTGACCGCCATGTCAAGCCAGTATTACCTACCATCAGCTTCGGCGGCACTGCGACATCACCATATCATCGACGGCGTCGACAGACCCCATCACATACTGACTCTGCGCAGCACTTAAGTTCTGAACTTGCTGGACTATGGCCTTGTACCAAGTATCGTCTTTGCCATGGTTGCAGTCGAATCAATGCTATCGTCTCGTCAAGAGTCTGAGACCAGTACTATTCTCACCCTAGCACCGCCTCAGGAAGCTCAATCATGGCTGGTGCACATCGTCATTATGCTGCAACGCATGTGTCGAGTGACCAACAGGTGGTACAGATATTCTACACTAGTAGTGCTTCTCCAAGCACAGGACAGCCATCATCTAGAGCCTCGAGTGCTCATGGGCACTTGCCGATCACATCGACAACCGAGAAGCAGTCATACGCTCTTGTGACCACATCATACTGGCGACGACGTGCACGAGATCTTCGACGAAGGCATGCGGTTCTTAGAGCACCACAGCCACTCCCATGTCATGCCAATCGAGCAACTCGGTGCTCACACATTCCATATACACAGCTATGCTGCATTGTGGAGCGAGCGATCGACAGAGATGATCAACGACATGCAAGGTATCAAGCGTTATCGCCCTCGGGTGCCACCAGCGCTACATGGATGCAAGACACCAAGCATACTACCTTGTGCTCACACGACGCTAGCTCTTGGATGGAGCCTCATGCACTGCGTTGCTCTCGATCATCTCCCAGTCTTCTGTCCTTCCACCTGATCCTCCGCTCTACTCGAGGTACGAACGACTGCCGACTCAGCATAGTGATTGCACCCGGGAATCAGTGAGTACTGGCATCCTCTCAATCGTTATGCTCAGACACCTCGTGAACAGACGTACTGGCTGCTCACAATGGATGGTATACAACACTGGCCTCTGAGATACTCGATAGGGCGGTAATCGTGATACGAACAGAACGAGAGCACCCCAAAGACGGTTCTGCCGCGTCGAGCAATATCAAGCCTGGCCGCCAGACATATAGGACAAGCTCCAAGTTCGTCAAGACTGCTCCGAGAACCGACTGCACTGCACTGCTCGCCGTGCTCCTACGTTCCTGGCCATGACCGACGGCTACTCATGGCTCACGAGCTGCTGTGATCAAGCGCTCGAGTAGCTCGATATTCAATGATGCATGGATTAATTGTCTTGCTGGAGAGCTGCATGGAGTATCGAACAGACAAACGCCAGCACAAGATCACGCCATCGACGCCGACCATGTCACGATCTGCTGCAGTCACTACTCCACGACTCTCATAAATCGAAAGACTTGTGCCCTCATATTGGCTTAGACCTTACCACTGTCCGAAGGTCGGTGGCACATCATTGTTGCTAACGTCAGCACACTCGAAAGACTTCAGCAAAGGTCTTGTTATGAGCATGCCGAGTGATCAACAACAATACAACCAAGCAGCATCATAGAGAAGAGCAACAACGTAAGCTACAACAGCTGCGCCTCACCGATCGCAGTTTACATACCATCAAGGACGCCTTAGCATTCGACCGAAGAAGACCACAGCGATACCGTCGGATGCAGCCTTGCACAGGTTCAGCTGCGAGCTATACTCAGCTTCGGAACATGACATGGCGATAGGACGTCGAAGGACGAGCACACGTGAGTCTAACAGACGAGTGTCAGTGGCAGCTTCTTAGGATCGAGAGCAGCAGAGAACAGCAAGACCGCAGCAATCAAGAGCAGCCGCATTGTTTGGGTGTTGACACCAGCACAGCTACAGCGAGGTAGCCGCATCGTTCTGGTATTGCTACCAACACAGCCCCAGCGAGACAACTGTCATCAGAGACAGTCACAGCGCTTGGGTATCAAGGACAGCACCCTCATGGTAAGACAACGACGACCAAGGCAACGATAGATAATATAAGCCTCTGATCGCAGCCACTACGTCAAGAGTAAGATCGAGGAAACGCATCTTCAGACACTACAAGCACTGCACTACACAAGAGGACGTTGAGGAGCAACAGAGGCATCATAAGGCCCCCACGATCAAGAGCGGACCCATGATCATCCAGTCAGCGACGTGTGCAGACCAAGGTCATCTCTCGCAGCGATCGACCATCTCAGATGGTAGTACGGTGGTCATGGCATGGTCCACAGAGTCAGCGCACACTACAGGCTGAGCAGCTGCTGTAGATCAGGACATCAACCCTACAGTGAGGTCGGTTAGATCACTGTCAAGAGCACAGCATGTTGCCACACGATGTCGGCCTCATGGCGCAGACGCAGCGAGAGTCGGTGCTCTCATGTGATGACAGTAGAGCCTGACACGCAAAAGGACAACGACAGATCCTCTGCTCTTAGTTGTCCAACGGAACTGGTCGGCAACATCACAGGGACGCCGTGATTAAGAGACGAAGTGACTGCCATTGATCGTCCTGAAAGATCTGATTCACAGCAGGATGACACCGCCGAGCTGCAGCGACAACGATTCATCACTCTGCACCATGCACATCGCGTACGTTGGCACGCCCAACAGACTACTTCAATCCTTCTGCTGTCGTTCAAAGCGCCGACATCGGGCTTGGCTTCGCCGAAAGACTTATCGCAATCCTGAGCTTATCATCCTTCAATACTCAACACAGCCCTGTAAGCATCAGAGCTCACTCATCGTAAGACATCAGGCTCGGGCTGACAGGCCGGTGAGTTTGCTGACGCCTCACAGACCAGGCGAAGGCGTATAGCGACGACGAGCGCCACATCGTATCGAGCCCTGCCTCGTCACAGTAGGAACAGCTTCACGGACACCGTCTCGCACAGATGCCGATCCTCATCGATGACTGCTTCAATGCGTTGACTGTCTGCTTGCCCGCATAGACGATGCTGTGCTGCTTCGATGCGACAACGACGCTCTCCTGGCTTCGACACAACGTCGATGCTTACACTCTTATTGCGACGATGATGCTTCACTACTGCTTCAACACGGCAGTGAAGCTCATCTGCTAATGCAATAGACGATGCGCGAGCGCCGACTCCTCCCAGCACTGTCATTTGTTCACTGTTTGAACAGCTAGTGATCGTCCACGTCTACTGCGTCTACGTCTAAGACACATTCACGCTCATTGCTTCGCAGCATTGACGACGCTTGATTGCTGACAGTGACCAGGACACGGTCATGCACGGCTTCGTAGGAACGACTTGCGACAATGCTCTTATACCGACTGCTTGCGATTCGTTGCTTCGACAAGGTGTTGCATCAACCGACGGCATCCGATTCACTGCTTATGCTCCCTTGACGCACCACCCAGCCTGACTCGCAGCCACATTGCGTCGCTACCATGTTGGTCAGAACAACCTCCAAGATACACGAACGCCTTGACCGCGTCTCCCCCCAGACAGCTCCTTCGCAACAAGCAAGGCACAGATTGTCGCAGCAAGAGATGACGTCGATTACACAGTGAGATGCGACGTGAGGGCGAGGCGAGGTGGAAGATGACAAGGGCTGTCAGCAAGAGATGACTTTTGAACAAGGGCTCAGCAAGAGAAGGATCGTGGACAAGGGCCACCTGCGCATGACCTGGTCGATATGGACAAGCTGTGAAGCAGCACTGGTCAAGACCGATCAGGGCTATGTCAGTGAGATCTCGTCGCTGCGTACAGATGGACCATACGATCTTCGTAAGTACGCATCCTCGCGAGGCTGACAACAAGGGCACACAGGATGATGAGGCCGACAGGACGACTCACAGCTCTGCGAATGCGGATGCAAGAACTGCAGGCTCTAGGCATACACAACACAGCCCACGATCATGAACACCATGTATGACCTACGGACCACCGTCCGTGACCACGTAGACGTCAGCATGTAGCCTGGTCGCCTTACACGCACAACCGACCGGAAGACACGCGATACTAACGAGGTACGATGCACGATGCACGACCCCCGCAAACACCCTGGTACATGCACAGGTTGTACGCACCCTCGAGATCTTGGTACGTAAGAGCACTAACATCCCTCCAATAGATGTAGGGTTGCAAGGCTGATCATCCGAGGAGTGCCTGACATGAAAGATCCATCACAGGAATGCCGAGTTCCGTATAAGCTTTCATGCAGACGTATAACCCGATCAAGCTTTGGCTGGTCAGCATACGAGGCAGCCCTGCAAGTAAGACTGCCCTATGCTGCAAGCTTACATTCCAGGGTATACCGATTGAACGTCATTGTACAACTTGAGCTATATCGAGTAGGCAGTGTTGGTGTCGAAGGTCTATAAGAATGAGTTGCCGCGCAGCAGGAAGATAGCATCAACACCAAGAGCATCAACAACAACACTCAAGACAACATGCGCTACGCTATCCTTGCCACCACTCTCATTGCGGCCGTGTTCGCTCAAGGCCCAGAGAAACCATGCACTTCAACTGAGACCGTCCACGCTACGTGCGGTTGTGATGTTGCTGCTCACACTGCAACCAAGAGCGTCAACTGTGGTGGATGTGAAGTCCTGGCTACACGAACTACCGGCCCAGTCTGTGACATCGTAGGTTGATTCTGTCGTTGACAACCCACACTGACGATGCAGGTCTGTGAGAGCAAGCGAACAATCGCAACCAGCACTACAACCGTCGACGTCTTTGCTCTAACACTCCAACATGCACCAGCACTATCACTGAGCCAGGTACTATCGCTTGCACCGTCACCAAGGCTGCTGTGACTGCCACTTCCCACACCAACTGCCACGGATGTGCTCTTACAACCACGACTCGTAACATTGGCGTTGGACCAGTCTGCGAGGGAGGTCGTAAGACTGTGACAAGCGGCACCACCACAATCACTGCTTGCCAGGTATCTGCCACTCCATAGACGAATCGAGCAGGTTGGCGCAGTTCAAGTGTAGATAGAGGGTATAGCTTGTCAATGTCAGTGTCTTCTGGCCTCGGTTGATGTGTACTGCCTTTTGTGATGTCTCAATGATGACTGTGCCCTGTTGAGCTTGTTGTACAGCTGACGGTCACTCGAATGACCGCCTGCCTCTCTAGTATGCAGGGATGCGAACGACTGTGCCACAGACAGGCGTGTGACAGAGCTAGTCGCAAGGTTAAGCAGCTGCTAATTGTGATGAGCTGCTCCAGACAGCCACGAGAGGATGCGCTGCTGACGTGCCGCACGCGAGATAAGTCTGCTGCTCATAATGACTTCTCGAATGCGCTCTGGCTCGTGGAGACCGGACTACCCATGCTCTTCCTGAACAGTATCATGTCTTGCAGATGTCTCATAAGCATCTCGCTCAATGATCTGCTGTCAATGTGACTCTTCTCTAGTAGCGACGAGGCATGACGACGCCGAGGTGAAGGAGCAAGGAGCCTTTACAACGAATCGAATGAGTTATGCTGGCGAGATTGCCAGACTGAAGCCGACACATCGTCGCACGTTGCTGGCTGTCAACGATGCGGTGCAGCTGTGGCTTGCAAAGCGTATAGATCAAATCTGAGGGCTTCGACGAGGCCACGTGGTCGAGGTCTGAGACGGCGTAGAGGAAGATGAGATGGACATCGCAGCAAGAGAAGGGAATGACGACAACGCTCAGGACTGGCGTTTCGAAGCTGAGGGAATGCGTCGCAGCCAAGATGTTCAGATAGACATCGGAGGAGGCATCGAAAAGAGATGCAGACCTTGATAGCCTTACAGTCTCCTAGATAGTGTTGTCGGATCGTTCTAAATCTTGAATAGACGTCCAGAGGCTCGTCGCTGATTGTCTGCTCTAACGTCCTGCGCTGACGTCTTGCATAGGTCGTGCAGACCTACTAGACCACACTGCAGAACCCGACCACCAGATGTAGGGTGGATGCCGACATGATGAAGATCGTTGACAGCAGACCGTAAGCACAAGGGATCCTCCTTGGACAAAACTTGCAAGTGGCAAGGCTGCATCTATTTGTGTCTCGGCGTGGCGTCGCTTGTAGGATCGATCTGGGATGCTCCTCGTGTGCCTTGAGTACAGCAGCTCGAAGGCGCTGTGGTGCAAGGTTGTCCGACGGTGTGTAGCCTCGTCGTTCACCACTGTTCGGCATAGGAAGTAAGTGGCGGCGAGAGAGTCATCGCTATTCATCTGCTCTCACCTTTGACAGCATCACGAGCAGTCCAATAATCCACGAGCCTCTGTTAGAGGTGGTCGTTCGATTGTCGTAGACGGATGTGAAGCGTATACTTGTCTTCGGGCTCTGAGATGAACCTGTACACTTCGGGATGTGTTGAGAGCAGCTTCGGACTATCGTTAAGCAGCAGTTGCTTCGACCAAAGCACCTCGATGCGACTTTCGTGGCGCAATCTTAGCAGATAGAGGGCAGCATCCATTTTGTCGAGCGAGGCGCGTGTACAAGCTTGACCACCAGCTTGTCACGCAGGATAGTAGTGCGCAGATAATATCATCAGCTCGACCGCTCGCTGTGCATCAGACGTTCGAGATGGATGCTGAGTGTGGATAGAGAGAGTCGTAGCTGCACGGTACTGAGAGAATTGGCCAAAGAACGAGGAGGAACTCCAACGAGAGATGAGCTTCCGTATCGCTAACGAGTGCAGTCGACCCTCTGATCGCGAGGCCGCTGTATGGCAAGTCACAGCTTCCTCTGAGCAGCTCTCTAGTGCCAGGCGTGGGGGATTGCACCCATATGTCGTCAACCTTTACCGAGCCTGAGTAGCTGTGTGTGTGCAGAGCCAATGGGCTGCGTAGGCCGAGAGAGTTGCACTGCGAAGAGTGCCATAGACTGTTAAGTCCTCAGCTGCCGTGGCATAGAAGCCTGCTGCGTCCCGAGTGACTGCCCAGTGGCATTCACCTCGACAGTGTAGCACTGTGACCGCTGTTACGCAGCGGTCGAAGCAACAACAGCAGCCACAACGACAACATCGAGCACAGCGACAGACGCTCTAGATGATGTTGCAGTCGACAGGTCTGTCGAAGCTCTCCTAGCCACAACGTAGCATGAAGCTCTGAAGAATGGTCATACTGAGAGCCTAGGTGATGGACGTCTCGTACAGCGACTGGTCGCCGACATTCAGAGTGAGCGCTGTTGTGACACTGCAGGTACTTCACATGTACCACTGCGATGTGGAAAGAAACGGTTCGGCCGCTGCAGTGGTTCGGCAAGTACGACGGCGTGTGTCGTGTCAATCCTGCTCAAGGATGAACATTGTCAGGCTGATCTCTACCTTCAAGGTATCGAGAAGAGTGCGAACGTTGCTGGTATCGCCGATCGAAGTAGCTCTTCCTGTCGGCAGTAGATCGATCATCAGGCCTTTGAACTGGATCTCAACAGCACTGCTGGTGAGTCATGTGCTAGTCAGAAGCCTATGCGCAGGGCAACTTGCCGCATTCTCGATCGCTGAGTGCAGCAGAGAACGGACAGTTTGACTGAGATTGAATCTGGACGAGCGAGGTAGGATAGTTCTGGAGTCGCGAGAACGGCGTGGCAGTGCTAGTTTGAGCTGATGATCAGCAGCTACGCTGGCAGTGAAGATCCAGCACAGCAATGAACCATCCAAAAGCTCACAGATGAGCATGCGATCCGCATGCCAATGTGAATGTGCGCAGGCGTGCAGCTACGGTCTCAAGCTCAATGCCCTAGCAATACAGGACGAATCTGTACGAGGACACCAGAGTCGCACCTTGTGTCTTCTATTGACGACGTAGTCGACTCAGCGTCCTGGAGGTCAAGATGCTCATGCAGCATCTATACGCTCAAGTCCAGCAGCATGATAGAGCACTCTGCGACCTGGAGCGTCTTGTGACACATGTAGACCAACGAGTGCAAGCTGGATATCCTCGCAAGCGGTAGAGCATACGCACTGACAGGCTTGGTGGTCTGCAGGAATGTCCGCATGATGACTTATAGATCTCGAAAAGTGTCAACGGAGTGTCAGCTCGGCAGACCAGGTAACGTGATGGCCAGCACGATGCCAGCAGCATCATGGCGTGCAACCAGAGCGACGATGCTAGACAGAATTGCACAGTCTGAAGATGATGCGCGCTGACTGGGAGTCCCGGAACGTAGATCGAGTTGAAAATCTGTTGAAGACCTCAAGAGTGTGTTCGTGGTGTCGTCAAAGGCTGACAGGCATATGAAGTTTCCCGGGCGCTGGATCAGTCGTGATGATGCCTCTCTCAGCCTGTTCTCAACCCTATATCGAGCTCATCGTTCGTGAAATGAACCGAAAGGCTCGATGTGATTCTTGTAGACATGCATCTAAGGACTCTCGAACCGATAGCAACATTCACAGTGACAGGGGAAGCGAACGAGTGCTGGTCGTGAGCATCTCGAGTGTGGGTAACAGGTAGAGCCGCCAGGTTAATGTCATCGTGGGTCAAGTCCTGTTAGATGTCGTGGCATACAAGTCGAGTCGTGATGAAGCTGATGCACAGCAAGTCGTGAGGAGCTCAAAGACACCAGTAACCGTCGTGAGATCGAGAAGTTAAGCGGGCGATAAGATCAGACCACTCCGTGGTGCTCGCAGCGATGCGGCCACGACTGAAATAGTGGTGATGCGGCCATAGTGACACCGATGCACCAGAGGTCCTAAGCTCTTCTGCGTGCTCGGTCGCCGACCTGATCGGTTTGACGAGCCGCGTGCATTTCATTGATACAGCTGAATCGTAAGTGCCGAGGATTGCCTCCTAAGGAGTCTGTAGCCACCATGGTGATGTCTGATCTGTGCACGATGCACGATAAGGCAGCTTAAAGAGCGCTCGCTGGTTTGGCTTAGAGCTGCGAGCATGGAGTGTGAGTGATGTGCAGGCATAGGCGGGACGATACCGCCTAGTCTTGCATAGCTCTGAGTTTTCCAACGAATGAAGGTGGTATGACACTCTCACCCTCGCAGCTCCTGCATCGCAGAGCCGTGCCGATACTGTGAGAATGTGGCACTCGCCTTGTTCAAGGCACCGCTTGTGTGTGTCGAGATGCTTGCATGGCATCGTTGCGCACACATGCGAGAGATAAGTCGAGAGGATCAGTGCCCAGGGTGAATAGCCAGAGCAGTGACAGAATAGCGAATTCAGTGGTGCATAGATCGACAACTGCTTGCCGAGGGCGAGTAGTGTGCCTCGATGCTGATTGTGACTGAGAAGACAACCAGACCAGTCCCGACAATGCATGTCGTAGTGGGCGACGATGGCTCGTAGCATGCTCTCAGCTCGGGAGCACAAGCAACGTTACTGAGACAAGCGACCATAGAGCTGATGATGCAGATGTTGAACGCCAGCAAAGCGTCAACCCTCTGCTATTGAAGACTGGACGTATAGCTGTACAGTCCTCGATGGACCGCAGCAATTCAAAGTCGGTCCATTGGTGCTCTCAGGGGACGTATAGCATCAGGTCGAAGAGCAAAACATGATTGAAGCTCCTGCACGCTTCGACAGAAGATAGCAGCATGTCGTATGTCTGCTAGAGTCTTGCCGAAGTGATTGGCGATTTCGAAGTGCAGCCCAAGACATGACAAGGTATGTCGATCACCTTCGTCTGCCGTGCTATAGATCATCCATACCAACCCAGTACGATGTCTGGAAATGGCCTGACTTCCTACACTGTACAGGCGGCTATCGTGAGGCCACGACAGAGCGGTAGGCATTCTCCTTCGTGCACCTCCTGAACGACAACGTATCACATCCTTGTAGTATCCATCATAGCCAAGCTCTTGCTATAATGGCAACTCTCAGCGAACTTATCTATCCTGACATGCTGATGTCATTGGGTTGGGCGTGGTGTTGAGCGAGTTTCAAAGTCTACGTTGACTGATCGATGGCGATACAGATGGCGAGACGGCTGAGGAGCAGGGCTGATCGTTATGGTAATCGTCGTGTTCACGGCGGCGTTTCGCTCTGCTGAGCTTCGAGCAAGGATAGTGGCTCGATGGTACTGCACATCGTGCTTGATCAGTGTAAGCGGTCTTGCTGTTCTGATGCTGTGACGCTGGGCAGCTGAACGCGTCGACATTTCGACGTGAGGATATCGGATCAGACTATCCGAGATATGTTAGTGCTCTCATCAGTTCTCACTAAGACTGTCACCCAGCGCTGACATGGCCGTTGACAACTCTCAACGATGAGCGACAGAACATGCGTCACTCTCGCGATCATGGGGACGTTGCTAGAAGTCACGGCGAGCCTTGTAGACACTTGCGCGTCCACACGACCAACGAGATGCTGCTCGGTAACCGGCAGTGGTAGCATACAAGGTATGCGCCTCTTGCTATTACCATGATAGCGTGTGACTGAAGGATGCCACTGAGCCAGCGCAATTGGTACAGCTGCTCGGCGGCTTAGTATTCCATCCAGGAGATGATAGTGCTGAAGAAGCGATGACTGTGTGTAGTTGTCGGAGGCCAGCGAAGATAGTTGGAGTGATCATAGCCTGGAGAAGCCTTGAATAACCACAAAAACTGCTGTAGCAGATGCAAGAAGCATAGCCGGGAGTCGTGAGGATGCGTCAAGCGCCGAGTCATGCAAAGAATGCTAAGAGATAGAGCGCTGACACAAAAGGACTGTACGAGGTTCGAGTTGTGAAGCAGACAGCATAGGCAAGGTGCTGTCTATGTCGATGGCATCGCAGAGTAATGATCGGGCTGGTGAGTGGGAACAAGGTGATTCTTCTTGTCGGAGACAGACAGTGAGATTCTTGCCTAGTTTGGGCGGCTTGCCAGGATGTCCTGCAATCCACTCTGGCAATGATCGCCCTGGTCTGATTGAAATGATCCAATGGGCTCGAGGTGGGCTAGAATCTCAAGCCAGGTGTTGATGGTGAGCGTGGTCCTTGTCTGTGGCTGTAAACAGCAGGCAAATCGATGTGAATGCTCTGCGGCTGACAAGCGCCAGCTATGATGGCATATGAATAGTGCTGGTCAGGCACATGCTGTGTTGGTAGAATGTCATATGTGTCGCTGACAATGCCAGTGCTCCAAAGCAGGGCCAGGCTGGTGCTATGCCAGTGATCCTGTCAACTTGTCTCCATGCGCAGAATGGGTCTGTGCCGTTGACTGTCAGCATCTGATAAGTCAAGCATACGGCGTGCCAGGAGTGTCGCAGCGCGATGGAAGGTAACTTTACGAGCAATCCCTGCGGAAAGATGTACAATGTCTGCATTGTAACTTGGATCTCAGCTGCAAGACATTCTGTTAAGTGTACAGGCTCCTTGAGAAGGATCCGAATGAGGAGTGAAGGACAGTGGCGGTGGCTCGACCAGATGGCCCGTCCTTTGCCGTGGCGCTGTAGGATATCCATGACCATGATTGTTGGTCGAACTGCTCTGAAAGCAGCCTCGAATGCTTCCCATGGGCGTACTGCAGTCACTAGCCATGGATAGCAAGCTTCGTAGTCGTCCACGATCGCCTGAAGGAGCTGTGTCGGGTCTGACGAGCTCGGTCACACCTTCTGGGCAATAAGCAGGACAGTGATGACGATCAAGTGCTGGAGGTCGGCCTGAAGTGAAGTCTATTGTCCATGCTCCAACCGCTGGACAGGCTGAGTGCTGGCCTCGAGGAGCGTCGGAGCTGAGTTGCAATCATGACTGGAATGATGAACGTTTAACCAGTTCTTAGTCGTGAATGAGTGAGAATGGCGGGTCGAGCTTACCCGCGTGGTGCACTTGAAGTCGTGATAATTCAAATGGCATCCTCGTACACTGACCTCCATCAGTCTTTCGCAGTCACTGAGCACCGGCCAAGACCAAGTGCTATCGAGCGTTGAAAGCTCCAGCTCAAGCTCGAGCTCGATGTGTTCTAGCAGTGTTAATCAAATCGAAGGATGCTTCTGCAAACCCGGGTTGATGAGCGTGTAGTGTAGCTTGTCGAGACTACACTCCTTGCCCTGCACAAGACTGAATCCGTGTGGCAATGCTCAATCTATGGCGAAGACTCTTGCTCTCGACGGCTTGGTAGAGTCTTGCTAGGCAGGGTGAGTGGTGGACAAGCTCGGGGCAGACCAGGTATGATTCCCTATGCTTAGTCTCCTTCAAACATCGATGAGAGCGTCGGACTGCTGCCTACAATGTAGTAGGTTCGGCGCAATAGCTGGCAAAGCTCATCAATAACAGCCACCTTGACGTTGCCGCAACAGTCTCCAAATGACCATTGAAGGTCGAGCGCACCGCTAGAACACAAGATGGTGCAGGTCGTGTAGTGACAAGCACACGTTCGACGTTGATCGTTGCTTCGGTTGGGAGGGTTGCCTTAACGACTCAGTAACACCCTGGGTGATGCTCTCGACGCACGAAGGCAAGCGCAAGCGTGGGTGTTTCTTCTAGCATGTTCATGGATATCACCGACCTAGCGCCTTCGATTGTATTCATACTCACCTCTTCATGCCTACCACCATACATGCACAAACGTTGGTCCTAGTATCTCCTGCTCTTGTTCTTTTGACGAAATGGATGGAAGGACGGGAAGCGGCTTATCAATATGGTGTGATGACACCAGAGTTTAGGCGGTCAGGCTCAATATAAGAGTTGTAGAGCTCGTGAGGTATGACAGTGATATTGGAACGCGCATGACGGGCAGCGTTGGAGGACGCAGCTGCTCCTACAGCAGAAGAGCTCATCATCGCAGTGTCTCGGTTGAAGACGTCAGGACGCGTTCAGAGACGACACAAGCTTGTCATGCTCGGCAATATGGTGGATCGGTGGTGGGTTCGTCGCAATCAGAGCTTCAGGGACATTCGGAGGATCTACGAATGTTGAGAGCCGAGAACAAAGCAGAGCGAGGTGCGAGTAGCATCAGCATAGCGAGCTAAGATGTTGCGATGTGGTCAATAGTGCGTGTCGATGAATCGGTCCGATTAGCGATGAGATTGTGTGATGTAAGTAGGAAGAAGTGATGAAGCTCAAAGACGAAGTTCACCCCCAGAATAACATCACACCTTCGGCCATGACAACAACACACCTGCAACAGCAGCACAGTAGTTGCACATGCTACGCTCGCTCTCAGAGTTGCACACTGGAGTCAAGGGAGTTTCGCCAAGTCATCCAAGCACATATAGGCATGAGAGTGCAACCCACGGATCAATCGTGGTCTCCAGAGCATCATACCTTTCTAGACTTCATGCTTCTATGGCCTATATTCAGTCGTGATGCGCCCCATCAGCTCGTATTGTCCATCCTCGCCAGGATCAGAGCCTCCCAGCAACTGATCAGTGTCGTCGCGACGATCAGCGCAATGACGAGCTTCTTCGACAGATCCACTGGCAATTCACAGCTTCTGAGGTGACTGTCGTATGACCAACCACTGCTAGACGATCCCTGTTGCGAGTAGTACGAATGTGCCCTCCAGAGCTCTCCACACTGTAACCCATGCTACGCCGTCGGTGGTGAAGGAGGAAAGAGGCTCATTGACTGCTTTGGCGACCTCAAGAACCAAATCAGCTCCTTCATCTCGGCTTGCCTGGCTCATCTGGCTGTCGAGCATGACTCCAAGAACACACAATCGGAAGCAGGTACGTGTCTAGCCACGAGTCCTACGGTCCCGTCGCTCCACGTAGATTTGCGCGAGCGCTTGACATGCTATCGAGCCAACAGCATGAGCTCCATTCCTGACACATGTCTAGCCTGAGAGATGGGCTCATAGGCTGAAAATCTGCTCCTTGAACAACAGACGTAGCTGACGACATGCTGTATTCCCTCGGAAGAGATAGATGCGAACGCCTCAGCATCAATTGCGCCAGAGCCG
Organism: Peltaster fructicola; assembly: GCA_001592805.2. NCBI lineage: Eukaryota > Fungi > Ascomycota > Dothideomycetes > Peltaster > Peltaster fructicola. Next base: position 28,452 of record CP051140.1, read on the forward strand.
CGATCAATGAACACGACATGCACAGTGTTCACAGCGAGATCCAGGTTCAAAGAGCCGAATAGCCTGGCGTAAGTGATGACAACTGGCTAGGATCGAGTTCGCAACACAGCGCATGCTTGTGCAACGCATGTAATTGGATCGCGGATCGAGATACTTAGCATCAGAAGGGTCTACAAGACTTCAATCTGAGCATCATGAATCATGATAGGCTGCACCAACGGAAGCTCCTTGAACGAGCGCTCATAGGGATGCTCCCATCCGCAAGCACAGTCCTGAAGCCTCTTTCGCACGATGGCATCTGTCGTGACGTTCTAGGTTGCGATAAGGCCATGAACGACCGACGGGCCACCGTGAGCGAGGCCATAGCAACCGCTAGATGCAGCGTTGTGTATGCCAGTATGTTTAGCCCATAGGTCGATGCTCGCACGCTTCTTCAGTGTTGTGTAGCCCAACGTTGACTGACACCAATCCATACAGTTTCCACTTGTAGACGGCGTTGAGAAGAGCCATGACGATTCATTGAGGTCTGCGCATAGAGTAGGAGTGTCTTGGAACGCTTTCCACTGAGCCACTGTCGTATTGCACGCTCGCACATGCCCAGGTTCGGAGAGCATGGCATACCCATGGGCAAGCTCTGACGCTGTTCAAGTACAGCGTTCGATGCTGAGAGCCACCGCTCACCGTGGACTGCATGACAGTCAAAGCTTGGCCGTAGAGAGGTCTAGTGTATAGTCCATTCGACCATCTGCGGTGGTTGCAGACAAAATCGTTGGCTCTCGAAGGCTACGGCTTATGATGAGCCTGCTAGAACGGAAGAGCTAGCTAGCAGTCTCTGCATGGCAAAGGCGGAACGCTCGTACGGTGGTCCAGACTCGAGGTATCCTCAGTCTGGTCGAGAGCCATTGCTCTCTTATTGCTGCAGTATCAAGCAGTGATCGTCAACGCTCGACGGTGGTCGGCAATCGTCATCTCACTTCAAGGAGTTGAATTGGTCGATCGCCATTAGTGAAGTCGTCGCTGAGATGACTGACAATCTCTTTTCCAGCCATCGCTCTCATGCATATCATAGCATTCGTGATGAGAGAGCCTGCTTTGCAACATCTCCGTACTACGACCGCTGCAGGACTGCCGTACTGTAGTGCTGAAGTGCGATAAGCGACTGCTAGTATCTAAGAGGATATTGCAGCTTGGAACCGGGATGGCGTTGCGAAACGAGTGTCGACGGTATGGCGCTCTCCTTCTGCCTTGACCTGAGAACGTGACTGAGGATATGCTTTCTCTTGTTCGAATCCTTGCACTATCACTCCGAGCTCTTTGCTGCACTATCGATGATCGATGAAGCGATGTGTGGTGGAGTCGATTGCCACTAGGAGGCGTAGATCGTGGCTGTCGGCTGAGGAAGTCTCAGTCGTCTGAAGTCGGAATTGTCATCGAATCTTTGCTAGAATGCCATAGCCTAGGAGGCTTGAGCTTCGAGCAGTACTCAACGCAGCACAGCCTCGACTCGGAGCTTGTGCACGCTTTGGATGAGAGGCGCTCCTCGAGTCTGAGATGATACAAGACGACCAGGTTGTAGCTGATCATCGCAGGGAACGTCCAGTGTGACGATCTTGTCTGAGTGAATGTGATGTTGCGGCGATCGCATGACTCGATTCAGTGCCTTAGTCGTACAGAAAGCACAGCAAACGAGCCATCGGGAGTGATACGTTGGGAGACGAATGCCTCCATATCGTTATCGCTGTTTCACGCTCATTGTCCGGAATGATAGCTTGGGACTCAGGCAAAGCGAAGACTGATCAACCATTCGATGTCTTCAGTAGACAAGCTCGCTCAGTATCCTTGCGTCTAATTCGTAGCGAGTGATCATAGACAACATCAAGATGCTGTACGGCGCATCGTCTTCTTCCACAAGACGCTCAGCATTGCTCCAAACGCTTTCAGAGATATGTAGCACCTTCGATCGTGTCCAGTTTGTGCTCGCGGCGTCCTTGTTCCACTCTTCTCGATGCTTGTCTTGTGTCCTGTCTTGTGTCTCATCTTGTGTCTTCTCTTCTGTCTCTGCATAGCTGCAATGCGAAGTTGCAACGATTAGCCCCATGTACCACTACGACGATCCCTTACTCCTTGACGACGGTACATGCCTAGTCAGTCGCCCAACGCAGGTCAAGAGTCTGAATGGCGTCAAATGAGCAAATGGACGTCGAGGCGACCGAAACGACAAGGATCGCAGTGTTCGTGGGTGATCGATGATCTTCGAGATTGTGCTACTGTCAAGCCTTGCACCACTGGCAGTGCAGCTCGTTTGATACGTGCCTAGCTGATGTAGCGACTGTGAAGGCACTGCTAGAGAGCAAGAGTCATCGGTCATCGTTCGTTGAGAGCAGATGCGTTATGCGGTCCTCGTAGAGGTATGAGGCTGACAGGGGATGTATGAGTCTGACTGGTCATGGAGATGGCGCAAGGGAGGTCTGACGCCCCTGTATTGCTGGCCTTGTGGTGCCTGTGAGCAATGTGCACGACGGCTGATGTGATACTGTTGAACGAGGGTGGTATCGCTCGCAACCGCTCGTTACTGTCTGCCTGTAAGATCAGCTTCTAGACAGACGCTATCCTTACCTTACTTGACATCGCAGTCATCGGCGTGGTGAGCACGGCTGCTGTTGATTGCTCTAGACAAGCTCATCGCTATCATCAATGGCTGTCGTCGCAAGGAACGCTTCTCAAGCTCGAAGACGTCGAAGCGAATCGTAGCTGACCTAAACCGACAATTACGTCAAGAGTGGTTCCGCAAGCTGACTTCAACACGCCGGACCCGAAGGTATTATCAGCATGTGCTAAAGAATGAATTTGCTTGACATGCAGCGTCTAACCGCTCAAAGGCTTGTCTAGCTGTTGAAGCCAGTCGAGGCCCCCGAAGGTGTGACCGTTCGCATATGCTGTCGGTAGTAGCATAACGCCAATGGCGATGGCGCCAGTAATCACGATGGCGATGATGCAAAGGCTGTAAGGTGGGTGTATCGTCATGAAGGATGAAAACAGGCAGCTGGCAGAAGGAAGTAGAGTGACGTCTTGGCGCGGCGGGCATACCTGCGAAATCGACCTCTCGGTCAGAGTTCACAATCGCAGCCCTTGATCTCGACACAATTGCGCCTCACGCTGCCGCTGCTTCACAACGTCCCTCGAGACGCACTCAGATACTATCAGAGCTTGCAACATGACACTTAGTGCTGCAGCCCGATCACTTCGGACGACGCCGCAATCACATTGTGAGCGACGTTCGAAGGCGAAGCGCTTACATCCTGCATGAGATCGCGAATGATTCGTCTGGATGGCGCAGCCTTGAGGCCTAGACAGGTGTTCCTTTTCCTTGTCTCTTCGTGCAACGGACACGACCTTCACTCGCTACTGACAGCATGCGTCTACTGTCGTACGTCGATGGTAAGCTCTCAATCTCCTCCGACAAACCACCCAAAGAGCCATACGCTATCCTTTCACACACATGGCATGAGGACGAGGAGGAAGTGACATACGGCGACATCACACAAGACCGCGACATCACTACCAAGAAAGGCTACGCAAAGCTCTTATGGTGTCTATCTCAGGCTGCCAAAGCAGGCATCACTCACGTATGGATTGACACCTGCTGTATCAACAAGGGCGATGCAACTGAGCTTCAGCAAGCGCTGAACAGTATGTTCGCTTGGTATGCTGAGTCACAGATCTGCTATGTCTACCTCGCCGACATCCCGTATTCCTTCAATTGGCCTGCGGCATTCAAGGATAGCCGCTGGTTCACAAGAGGTTGGACTCTGCAAGAGCTCGTTGCACCCAAGAACGTTCGGTTTTACACATCCGACTTCCGTTTCATTGGCTCAAGTTATACACTGAATGACCTGGTTGGCGAAGCCACCGGTATCGACACTACCAGGCCTCTGGACGATGTGAGTCTTGCAGATCGCTTCTCGTGGTCTCTCGGTCGAACGACCACTCGTCCTGAGGATCAGAGCTACTGTTTACTTGGCATTCTCGATGTCGCTATGTTACCTTTGTACGGAGAGAACGCCGAGCGAGCTCAAGATAAGTTGTTCGAAGCTGTAGAACGTGAATATGGCAGAAGGACAGCCAGGTCATTGATGCGGCGACAACTCCTGTGGGAGATTGCGCAGGAGATCGATGTGACAAGGTCAGCTACCTCTGTCATCGATGCTCAGGCAACAGAGCAGGACAGTGTCGTTGACAGTGACGAGCTTGGACATCGGCTGCCATTTCCGAGTCATACCAACGTACAACATCGCCTCCTCTGGTCCATTGAAGCAGGGGACCTCGAGGTTGTGGAAGCCATGCTGACCCGACCTGACCTCTACTTCACTGAAGCATCGCTTAACGAGGCTTTAGATGTTTCACTCGCTTTGCCTTTTGCCACGATCAGAACGCTTCTTGACCATGGTGCATACTTCGGAGAAGAGTGCAGAAAGAGAGCACTCTTTACGTTATGCGGCAGGCAAGACGAACCACCCCGGGACATTGTGTTGACTTTGTTGGAGGATAGCGCACTGGCATGTTCTCATCGACGCCATAACCAAGCACCGGCACTCCGTCGCGCATTATGCCAGGCTGAACATCTGAACACCTCGCGTGGCATCGGCGCTAGCATAAGGGTGGACGAAGGGTCTGGAGTTCAAACGCTATTGTGTTGCGCAGTGTTCCAAGGACATAACGACCTTGCAAGAACGCTGCTGGGCCGAGGAGCACTTGAGGCCAAAGGACATACTGCAGAACCAGTGGAGGATCTACTCCAGAAGTGCTGTCTGGATACGAACTTCGACAAGCCAGCGACACTCCGCATCGTCCTTGAACATCACACGTGCCGAGGATCTGGTGCACACAGGACTCTTGAGCTTTTGAGGAGTCTTCGATCTGCTGGTGAGGTGGTGAACGAAGAAATGCTCCAGATAGTGGAGGATCATCTGAAGCTGGACTGATGAGCATGCATCGACGTGCAGAATAGTGTCTGTAGTCAATCGTTGCTTTCTATCGATCAGTACTCTATGCGACGTGACAAGCCATAACGCCAGGTAGGCAGCTGCATATGCTGGCTACAGATACGTGAACGATTGTGCCACGTGGTACAAGAATGTCGAAGCCTTGAACCTCGCATTCACGATATCCAGCTTGGTCGACATGCAGCTAGAATAGTCTGTGTGAGAAAGCACTGCTGATAAGGCCAGGCGATGCCTGTGAGCTTTGCAACTCGTAGACGAGTGCGATGAAGCATAGCATGAGCTCCAGCTCTCAAGCAGGTTGAATCTGTGCTGCTCTGCGAAGAGACTGCGTAACAAGCTGACTGCAGTGGGACGAGACTGGCCACACGCGAGGTGAGATGCACTGGTACATACCACGGTGCCTGGATCGATCGAGTGATGCGCATAAGCTGTCAGCGCTGATCATCGAAGCGGCATTCATGGCGGATGGCGTTTGGATGTTGCGCGGGCTATAGGAAGGTCAGAGACCTCTGCCTGTACTCTCCACTGGTCCTGGGCCTGCGAAGGGTTGTAAGCTTTTCGAGGTATGGTAAGGGCTCTCTACAGCGACATCGAGCAGGAATAAGCCGAACGAACAAAGGTAGTCGATGATCTTTCAGGCCTGAATTCGATCCCGACCTCTCTAGGCTGATTCAAAGCCTGATGCCGACGGAATGGCGAGTCCTTGTAGCCTGGGATCGTTGCTTCATTCAGCTCAGAGACACATTGTATCGCTAGTCGTCGGTGACGAAGTCCCGGCCCAGCCTCGAGAGTGCAGAAAGACCACGACTCCATTTCAGGCAAGATGCCCATGTCGATGCAGTGCTGAGCTGAGTCGCTGGACAAGAATGCTTCTTTGAGACAGCATAGCTGATTTGGCGATCGTGGGTCGTCCGTCCTGGCTTGATTGAGCTGCTGTCCGCTTGTACATCTTGCTGCTCATGCACATGCATGTGCTGTGTTTCCTCGACGACGGCTCGTCGTCTGCGACTCGAGTCCTGCCGGAAGACAAGCGAATCTGTAGGTATAGCTGCCCTCCACCAGTCTGTCCTGATCATGTCTCCTCTTATCCTGTAGCCAAAACTGATCTGACCATACTACGTTGTAACAGTGTCTTCCTCTTGCTTCTCAATCTCCTTGGTGTCTCACGGACCTTGTTGCTGCGAATAAGCCGTATAAATGGCATGGAGTCGTGAAGGTTGTGGATATCAATGACAATGATGATATGCCATGAGAACGGTTGTAGGCAGGATTGGGGCTACAGGGAAGAACCAGGTCGCAGCGTTGTTGATCTCGGTTGTTCTCGTACGCTATATGAGCTCATGGAGCAGAGTGAGGTGGATATGGTCTGGCGAGACGTGCAGTGAGGGAAACCTATTGCTGTAGGCGAAACTGTTATGGTCAAGGATGGGCCGTGTGTGACACTGTTGAAGGTTAGGAGACTAGAAGATGTTGATGCGCTCGTGGGCGCTGCTTATCGAGCATCGGTGTGTCTCAGACAAGCCTACCGATGCATGGCCATAGAGCGGTTGCGAGCGACAGAGAAGCCCACCGCTGCATCCACGGCGTGTGAGATGAGTCCGGTACTACCTGCGAGCGATAATGAGCGCCACGCAGACTCAGCACCAGCACACAGGCAGCAGCGCTGGCGAAACCGGCATGGTGATGTGACAGCTTCGTGAGTTCATCGTCGCTCAATGGACGATTGGGACACTGCGACTGCTCGGCGGTCTTCCAGCGCCCTGTCGTGCGCGATGTCAGTAACACACGGGCAGTCTGTCCCTTACCTTTGTCGTGGTACAGCTGCTTGATAAGTCTGTTGTCGGGATCAGTGGCGTTACGTAGCGTCTCCTCGACGGCACTGCGCTCTAGATGGAGGATCAGCATTAACAAGATAGCTCCTTCGTTGCTGTTGTCAGTACAACGAGCAGCTTCAGCGCCAGCAAAGATGGATTGGCGCCAGAAAGAAGTTCTTGTCAAGAAGATGAAGCTTCAGTTTCAAGGATGAAGCTTGTAACACGTCAATCTTAGCACAACGGCGCCGCGGAACCTCCATTGAATCACCACCAATGACCGAAAAAGACCTCCAAGCCACATCAGCAACACCAAATGATCCAGGTAGATCTACTCAAGCTAGCACTTATCAAGCAGCTGCAGAGAAACGTCGTGCAGCATATCAGTGCGACATGTCACCATGAGATCATACACCTTGCTGACGACAACAAGCTTCGACTCGCTCATCACCTTATCAGCAAGTCTTGACGACGACAGAGAAAGTTTGGCACGCCATCAACGGTCACACGTGCCCTTCCAACACTACACGATCTAGAGCTTCAAACGATGACAGCACTCCATAACGAATGATCGACGCAAAATGCTGCAGCCAGTTTTTCCAAGTCCATGGGCCATTCACACACGCCTACGGCCATGGCTAACACTTCCAATCAAAGGAAAGTATAATCCAGACGCGATCGAATCGTAGATCTAGACCCAATCCCTGTCGCATGTCCTCGATGACGATGAGGCTTGACACGGCACAGTGGCAGGAAAGCTTGCTGCCATTGAAGCAGCCTCATAAGGATCTTCTGTTACACCAATCTCATTTTCCCTGACCACCTACCGTTCTCTCACACCCTCTCACCTGACGTCTGCGACAACATGAAGTCTGACATTCCAACCGACGTTGGCCGACATGGTTTCCTCACCAAGGCTCTCTTCAAGCTGCCACGCTCAGTTCGTGGTCATGTCGTCGCTACGCTTGGAGAGTTCTTCGGCACGATGAGTTTCATCTTCTTCGCCTTCGCAGGCACGCAGACAGCAAACATTGCGTGAGTAGCATCAAGTGGCGCATTCAAGACTGACATCAACAGCTCCAACACGAACACCGGAACCACCGTCATCACCACCGTCGTCTCAGCAACACCACAACAGCTTCTCTACATCTCCCTCTCGTTCGGCTTCTCTCTCGCCGTCAATGCGTGGGTCTTCTTCCGCATCTCAGGTGGCCTGTTCAACCCTGCAGTAGGTCCACACCCCCATCATGCGCACATAGCTAATCCTCCAGGTCACACTCGGTATGGTCTTGATCGGCGCAATCTCATGGCTTCGTGGAATCTTCCTGTTCATCGCTCAGATGGTTGGTGCCATTGTGGGAGCTGCTCTTGTGGACGCGCTCTTCACAGGAGGTCTCAATGTCTCGACCACACCATCCGCGACGACATCAGATGCTCAAGCGGTCATCATTGAGATGCTGCTGACAACACTCCTCTGCTTCACCATCTTCATGCTGGCTGCTGAGAAGCACACTGGTAACTTCATCGCTCCAGTCGGTATTGGTCTTGCGCTCTTCGTGGCAGAGCTTGTCGGTGAGTCTACCCTTCCCGAGTGCTGCTCAACAACTAATCATGTCAGGCGTCTTCTGGACTGGTGGCTCTCTCAATCCTGCACGATCTTTCGCTCCTCCTGTCATTGTCGGCTTCAAGCGCACACAATGGATCTACTGGGTCGGACCTCTTGCCGGTTCATGCCTTGCCGTCATCATCTACAAGATCATCAAGGCTCTCGAGTACGAGACTGCGAACGACGACCCTGAAGCACTTCCACCCACCGGTCAAGCCGTTGCTCTCGTCAACACTTCGCAGCCATCGACCAATGGTCACGCTGACACTCGTGCGAAAGAGGAGGTTTGAGAAACGATGTACGATGAGTAATAGCATGGATAATGATTGCATAGCCTTGAGATATTTGCATACAGTATAGTGGAATACACTTGTTGCCTGCGAAAGCTATTTAACTCTTGCGCACGATATGGTGGAATACTTTTGCTTATCACTGTACAAGAAGCATTTCGAGAGAATGTACTGGCGTACTTGGCCTTGCCTTACCATACACATTCTGTGAAGCTGCAACACGGCCTTCACTGGACGTCCTGCCTCATCGATGGTTCTTTGAACCTGCAAGGCAGCGGACTGTGTATGTTCTGCTCGCTCAATCATCCCTCAAAGATGCGACACGGTTGTCCATCAATCATGCCACACAACCGCCCGTCGAAGCTGCAACACATACCGTGCTCGTCTCAATCAATTGCTACACCTTCATGCAGCTTCCTCTCCACCTTGTCTTCCTCAACCTCACTGCACAGCACCTGCTGTACACTGCGAGCTTGCCACAGACCCTCCCTCTCAGGACAAACCGACAACAACGCCAGAGCACGACTCTTCGTCTCAGGATCCACAGTCCCCGTGATGATAACTTCCAGCGTATTGATCAGATCAAGACCTAGCGAGAACGAATTCCTCTGCTTCTCCCTGCCCATTGGCAAGATCAGCTGCTCAATAGCATCAACGGCCAGCCCAAACTCCTTCGAATCTCGACCACCAAGCTTAGCAACCAGGACAAGCGACCTGACATAAGTTGCTCTCAGCTCCATGGAGGATGCATCAGCAACACGGTCCCGTACTCGATTTGCTCTTCTCTTTAGCTCCTCGAAGATCCGCGGTAAATCATCTGCCGTCTCACCACGACAACGTCTCATTGTAGCATCTACCCTCGTCTTCATCACTTGCATGATCAGCCAATTCACTTCAAGCTGATCATCTTCCTCTCCTTGTAAGAGCTGATCAATTGTCCCACGAAACTGAACATCCATCATGGCCTTCAGATTCTTATCGCCTGTACCAGATTGTGTATACAGCCAGGCAGACGTACAGAAGCCTTGTAAGATCCCTAGAAATGGTCTAATCTGTGCGATCAACGCAGGCTTCGGCATGGTTGTGTTGACTATTCTAACAGCATTGCGAAGATGCAATGTCAGATTAGCTTTACTCCCTCGTAGCGACTCCAGAATGATGAACAACAAGCAACCAACGACCATGATGGGAGCCTGATCAAGAGCATACGTCGAGACTTCCATTCGCCAGAAAGTCAAGGCGTGATAGTATGCAACATCCGATTCTGTCCTGTGCTGAGAGCCTATCGCTGCGACGATCTTACGGAAGGCGACATTGTTGTATATGAGACAACTGAGTATGCCACCCCAAGCAATGGCCGGTTGACATGTTGTGAATGATGGCAGGAGTCTTGAGTAGAAGTAGTCCACGCAATCGAAGTCCTTTGCAGCAACACGCAGTCGTGGGACGTGTGACAACACCCTGATATGGCCTAACAGATCCAGCGCCTGCTTCGAAGTGGAGATCTGGCGTAGCTCCCAATGGCAGTTGAGTTGAAGTCGCGCACAATCGCCACATACTGGTCTGCTCTCATCGCACTTCTTCCGTCGTCTTTTGCAGTTCTGACAGCCATTGCGGCTCTTCAAGCGAGGTCGCCTTGCACTCATCTGTGATGGGCATGACTTCTGACAAAGGTGCTACTGATCGGAAGAGTGTTGCAAGGATGTCTACACCCGATTGGATGAGGTTGTGTTTGCACAGTCATCAAAGAACGCCTGGCCCCTGGAAGCTCTTCTGATACTGACCCAAGACACCCATGTATCTGAATATCGCATACGTTCAATGTGTGGCAGTTAGTCTTGTGTGGGCGAGTCTCGGTTACGATGTATCACTCATCGTCGGGCTCCTCTCAAACGACCAATGGCTTGCGTTCAACCCGAATGAATCACTCCTTGGGCTTGTCATTGCTGCGTTCGTCATCGGCGCGACAGTAATCGCGATACCCTCAGCGTATATCAGTGATTACATTGGTCGACGAGAGAGCATCCGCTTTGGAAGCATCTTCAGCTGCGTCTTCATCGTGCTGCAGACCTGCTCAGTGGATTGGAGGATGTTCCTGGCGATGAGGTTGCTGGGAGGTTGCGCTACAGCTGTTAGTCTCATCAATTCAAGTCCGTACCTGACTGAGAGCTGCAACCGCCATCGAGCCATCCTGACTGCACTCTCGCCAACGTTCTTCTACATCGGCAGCACTCCAGGAGCCTGGACAGCCTTTGGGACACTTCCGATTCAGTCCAGCTGGTCATGGCGGCTTGTCGTCATGTTTCAGCTGCCATGGTCACTCCTACAGCTCGTCCTTATCAGCTGGTGTCCGGAGTCTCCTCAATGGCTATACCGACAAGGCAAGATCGAGGAGGCAGCTGCTGTGTTGCGAGGGATCCTAGGAGACAACGAGGCTGACCAAGTGTTGCAGGGTTTCGGCCAATCAAGAGAGCATGGCTCTTGGAGGCACTTGATCTACGACCACAGACGTCTATTCCTGATAGTGCTGTTCGGATTGGGTACGCCCTGGCTAGGATCGGGCATCATTGGATCGTATCTTGGTCCTTTCCTAGCAACACTGGGTATCGCCAACCACCGACGACAGATCGCACTGAATGGTGGATTACAAGTTATGCAACTTGTGGTTTCTGTCATTTGTGCATTCCAGGTGGACAAGGTCGGTAGGAGACGTTTACTTGTCTTCTCAGCGATCAGCATGCTGCTCTGCATGACTGCACTCACGACCTGCGCGGGTGTGCATGCTCATGGTATGAGTAACACAGCATCCATGATCGCGGTAGTGGCGATCTTCCTCTTTCTCTGCTCGTACAATGCCGGGTTCACAACGGTACCTGGAGTATACATAGCAGAGCTGATGCCGGCGGAGCTCAGGATGAAGGCTGGCGGGCTGTCCGCGTTGCTGAGTGGCATCGCCATGTCCATGAACCAGTGGCTGAATCCTATAGCTCTCAATGCTCTAGGGTGGCAATATCTCTTCGTCTTCGATGCTTGCTTGGTGGGTATGATTGTTGCATTGTTCTTCGTGGCGCCGGAGACCAAGGGTATGTCCCTTGCGGAAGCAGAGAAGGTTTGCGATGGGTATTGGCTTGAGATAAGGCCTCGAAGGACCAGTACTTCGTAGTCTCCGGTTCTCAGGGCTGCATAGACTGCACTTGTATCTTGTATTAGACAAATCGTCGTTCGAAGAGCTTCTTGCTGCGATGATCAAGAGTTTGTGTCTCCACGCCTGGTCAGAATGTGCTGTGTTCCGTAGGCTCGCAGTCAAACTGTGACAGTACTCGTCCTCGCATCTGTAGCTATCATGAGCATCATTAGCAAGATGATACGATCGACTCATTCTTGGTGATCTGCATAGATATGCAAGCAACCAGGACCAGTGACATCAGTCTGGAGGGTTGCCGTGCCTTACTCGAGGTGCGAGACCTCAACACGCCTCGACAGGGCGACATGCGCCGATTCAGTAGCGATCACTTTCGCAACGTGGTCCTCGACATACGCCTCTTACCAGGTAGCGGTCGTTACTATCTTTGCGCTCAAGACTTCGATCGCGAGGCTCGAAGAACATCGTACGCTGATGGCTTCGTGGATTGTATCTTCGATAATCTGATTGGTGTTCTCGCTCATCCAAGGCTCATCTCCTTATCAATCAACCACTGAACAGGACGAAGAGCTCGCAGGTCAAAGAATGGCTCGTAAGCTATGCCGGCGGGCAACACCGATTCGGAGAGTGGTCCATTTTCGTCTGATGCTACGAGAACACTCCATCTGTTGTCTCACATATCGCCGCACTTTGCCGGGGCCAGCATTGCCAACAGAATGGCGCTGACCACAACACGATCGATCGGAGCCTGTTGCACGACTGTTCATTCACTCTCGCGACTCAGATTGGGCGAGACACTAGTGTCACCGATTGTCGCCCGCTGTCGACTGCTGTGTGAGCCGGGCATGACGAGCGCAGCAAGGTGTCGGCGCGATATGCTCTCAAATCAGTAGGTGGGAAGCAGAGTCTCTTGCCTTTGCTGTGGCTTGGGACGCCAAAGCGATGTTAAGCCCTGAACGGCATTCGGTATTGCAGCATCTTGTCATGCAGGACCATACTCCGATGTACAGCAACATCAACACTGTCGATCAGTTCCATCTTCACCAGGTCGTACTCACCACTCAACCCAGTGCTTCGTGACAAGCTCTTGCGCTCACAGAGATGGTTCGCTGGTCATGGTCATGCTGAGCTTCCTGAGGCCCGATCACTGTTCTCAGTCCCAAGAGCCAGCTCGACGAGCTATTACAAGTCGTCAAGATCGCAGAGAGTCGTTGAGGACTCTACTGATGTACGATCAACGTAAGAGAGACCGAGCCATCATCCAGAGGCCTGTGTCGCGACTTGAGACGTCAATCGCAAGCAGTGTAACGACGCATTACGACTGAAGTGTGCGCTGCAGTCAGACAATGATGTGTTGCCCTGATATGATGGAACGTCGTTCTTGCATCGAGGATTCTCGTGTTTGAAAGACGGAGAGTTGCTGTCGAGATTTTGGCAAGAAGTGGACTGTGACACACGCGTCAGTCAAACTTAGCAGCACAACATGAAAACGTCCTAGCTGCGATCACAAATTTTCGACGAAGCCTTGAGGAGTTCTAGAAAGATCATGCCGTCGCCAAGGAAGATCTATCTGCGGACGGAGTCGACCATTGGGCTACCTCAAGCATGTCATCGATATCGCGTGCCCAGAGATGCTACAGACGACCGTCCTCTCTCACGCAGGACGCGTTTCTCAAACAAGCTCGACACTCACGAGTCATAGTCGTGCATCAAACACCACTATGATGCTGTCCTCCACGCCAGAAGCTGCACAAGCGAAATGAAGCGACGTGAGTTCACCACACGACTCTTGCCCGAGTGGCTTGTCCCTCACGGCGTAGGAACGCAATGAATCGGCTCACCCGATCCACGAGACTCCCGGGAGCCTAATGCAGTCGTTACGACTGTGAGAACGGCTCGAAGCAGATGTCAAGCATCAAAGACAGGACAACGGCTAGTCAAGCTGGTAGCACTGGACACACGGTAGATCGCTGTTGACGGTGGGTCCAGGAGTGCTACAAGCTCTTCGTCAAGCACGATGATCATGGATTGCTCTCGGAACAAGCAACGAGCAGAGCTACTCACACTGAGCTACGACACAGATACCATCGAGTCCGTTCGTCACTGTCTACCATCACGGACAATCTACAGCCTCACAATTGCTGACAAGCCGCCTGGAGCCTGCGTATGGTCATGACTTTGAGCGTGCACAGCCAAGGAGATCGACAAGAAAGAGCAGGATATAGCAAGATGGCTGTAACGATCCACACTTGCCCGCAATGGCTATGGGCATTCGCAAGCCTCGCCTGTCAGCAATGTATCCTCACTCGCATAGCCTTCACGATTCAGACGTGTGCTGAAAAGGGGAGTATCAACTACGTCCTAGTCTCCTACAGTCTATGTGCTCCCAGCACGAAACTCTCGATGTCTGGACCACCAATCGTACTCCTACACACATCAACAGAGCTTGAATGAACAGCTGAGAACGCAGCGTCACATCTGGAACTACGGAACACTGTTGAACTGCATGATGTCAAGCTGTGGTCTCGCATCAGTCAACAGCTTGTGCTGCACCGTCCTGATCAAGGCTGCAACCACCATCTTATCCCAGAGCAAGACAAGCGTACGTATCGCACTATGTGGATGCATACAGTCACAGCCTCGACATCACTGCAACGACACCCTCTCCAATTGCAGTAAGCGTATGGTTCCACGAGCTGTGCTCACATTACAGGCAGGCAACGCCATTCAGCATAGCCTGAGAGCTACACCCTTGCGCTGAGCTTCTGTGGGCGTCGTCAGAGCGCCGGGCATGGAGTTTCGTCGATTGCTCGTGATATTATGGTGGATGATGATTCAGAACATGGCTTTCATTGGCATAGAAACGACAGCCATTCCAAAGCTTGATCTGACTTTCAGTCTTCGGAGATCAGAGCAACCAAAGCACAACACTGCTCCACCAGCTCAATGAATGTCACGAACCTGTCGAAGCACATCATGCTGTCGGCGACCTGCCCATGGACCCCAGCAGCAGAGATGGTCGACTCGCTCGCCAGACAGACACTCGAACGTACTGTGATACCAACGTGTCACGTAGAATAAGCCTACCACGACGGCCGAGCGCGGAGGGAGACTTGTCGCTTTCCAGTCATCGGGACAGATGATAATCTGCTCACACTACACCTGTGGTACGAGACGAGCGAAGAAAGACAGCAGATTCGCATCGTCATACCTGGCAAGTTAGCTGACGAAGCTATGAGCAAGATGCAATGCAGATGACGGCACAGGCTCATGGCTGGACACAAGTCAACGACGACAGTAGCTACGCAGCGGTACAGCTGGCAAGGAGCTGAAGGGGTTGATCAAGGTGCGATGCAGGCAATGAAACAGCTCGTCATCATCAGCATACACACGGCATAGCATCCTCAGCGGATCTTTGCGATGAACAAGCAAATGCATACCATCGCTAGAATGAACTTCTCTGAGTGTACCACAGCTGAATGCGTCCGCTATGTCAAGCAATCGTCTCATAGCTTGTTCTTGTGATAGTAATGCTGCTGTATGCTTCGTCTCCTTGTCAGGCTGGCCAGGCAGCAACCATGACCATCGGTCGTGCCACTGCCTCCCGTAACATAGTAGCTATGCAGAGCAGGGGCCTTGACAAGTCGACGATACACAGTCAGGACCTCGCTGCAAGCCCATTTGAGATCTGTATCCAGCATAAGACGAGCTCAAGAGATCGAGCGGCTCAGCGTTCGGCCTCCTCTTACTTTTGCTCCATGCTCTTTCTCTTTCGGATGGTGGTCTGCAAGGACAATAGATATTCCGATTGTGCTTATGAACTGAGAGGTAGGTAAGGTGGATCGTTGCAAGATGACTTGAAAGGTGGTGAAGGCGACAAGGTAGTCAGCTCCTTGGAACACAGAGGCTCCTAGATTGTAGTCAATCGAGTACTTTGATCAGCTGGACTGCATCGAGCTCGTCCACCACTTCGATGATGTGACAAGCTCACTGAGCAAAACGTATACTGTCCTACCTGTGGCCTGTGTTCTCACTCATCAGCATAAACTCAGAACATGTGCTGGGTGTGCACGGCATCAGTGCGGCTCATGCGCAACGACTCGATGCGATCGCGCCTATGTCAACGGCCAGCGACCATGCTGTGTGGACCAATTTGCTGGCTCGTAGGTTCGTGTTGAACAAGACATGCGTAAGCTATAACCGCGAAGCTGCCCAGCAGATCGACAAGATCAAGATTGATGGCGAGATCAATGCTGCGGTTCAACGCTCGTCGTGAGGGCGGATCTGAACAGGTGGTGGTGGTGGTTGTAGGAGAAAGGTGGCAGAGAACGCCGCGGCGAAGACTTGACGACGGCACGTCTCAAATGCTGCGAACTACATTCCTCTTTGCAGCCAAAACACAACACGATGCTGGACGATGCAGTATGCGACCGCACCCCATGCCTCCTACAAGGTGCAGCTATACTGCTCCCTAGCACCCTCTGCCAACAGATCAAGGTGTACACGTAGGTTGTGATTCAGCTCGCTATGATGCTCACTTTGTCCTACCACCACATAGCACAATCTGATTGATGCTCCTCACGCTACTGACCACGATCACTGACCATCTAATCCCTCCAGCAGCTAGTATCCTTGAGTTCCTGCCTGCAATATGCTCGAGACCCGAGTCCTGAAGCTATACGCATCAATGCCAGCAAGACTCCGAAGTGTACGTCAACACCCTACAACGGAGTCAAGCCCTTCATTGCTAGATCGACGTTGCTTTCCACCTCCATCCTTCAATGATGTCCCTTTGGCTCTCTTCGTCCGCTGCCATGCTGTCTCGTCATACTGCATCCCATCAACACCCTAATCTCAGACTTGTCAACAGATCTGCAAGGGCATCCTGGTTAGGCAATTGTCCGTGGACCTCATGCGGACCCCATTCACCCATGAGAGCATTGAGCATGTGCATATCAGCCATACGCTTGAACTCTTCCGGGCGAAAGACCTTCTCTGCCTCCAATTAGCTCGAGTCAGAAGACCGGTGACGGAACTCACCTCTGGCTGCCAGCTCAATCACACTCCAGTCGTGCTTCTTCGATCCGGAGGACGTCCGTTCAGGCCAATGCCAAAAGCCAGGATCCTCTAGCTCTGCTGCTGCAATAAACTCGAGGATCGCGCAGTTCATATTGAGAGTTGATCCCTTCCAGCCGGCAATCTGATCATAGCCGAGATCCAAGACTTCAGCTGAGAAGAGGACACGAAGGTGATTGATTGCAGCTCGTACTCGATCAGGAAGATCTTCAGACTCGATCGAGTCTTGACAACGGAACAGTGATCGAACAACGGATGTCACGATCTCATGGTCTTGCAGTCGTGCGGCAGGCGAGAAGTTGGAGTCTGTGAGCTTGTCGAACACCAGGAGACGCTCCATCTTCATACGAAGACACTCGAAGACTGGGAACCTGCTTGTGCACTGGAGCCTATCAGACGATGCCTGTACAGAGTGGACTTCGACCACGTCCTCCTCGTCAGGAACGGTGAACGCTGACACCACGGGTTCCTCCTCAGGGACAATAAAACCCATCTTTGGTGGTTGGTACTTCTGTGAATGCTCAGAATGTATGCAAGAGAGTACTTGGTAAAGCGGTCGTTGCAGAGATTGTGTGTGTGTGTCTGAAGGTATGAGGAAGTGGACTCGGTCTGTCTTGGAGAGATCATGGTATCGCAGGTGTCAGAGACATCTACCTTGCTAAAGAACGAACGGATGCGTTAGGTGTAGTCACTTGTTGACTTCCAACACAAGGTCCTGCACAGTACAGTCACTCAGCATTGGGCTTCTCTTCCTCTCTTCACAGAGCTTCGTTGTCCTGCGGCACGATTCAGACGTCAATCGAGTCAAGAGAAAGCATACCGGCAAAGAGGAAGCTCACCTAGTTAGCACTATCGTACTGAGGCGAAACTCAACAGGGTGCAGGCACATCAGAGTTCAACTGAAGCAGAACGTGCTTGGTGCGAGACCTCGAGATGTTGATGCTGTAGCCGTCAGAGCTGATCTTGCTGTGGATCATCGCTATGCAGGTGTCTTGCAACATGTTTCCCAAGGTCACGACATAAGCTGTACATCATACACATTTACTTGCGCACGTACGGCACACGAACGACCTCTTCGCATCGTCCGGTCAACCATCATTCTGCGCAGTTATAGCGCTTTGTGAATGCAATGGCTCTGGGTTGGGACACCTCTAGAATGCAGTCGTGACAATAAGGTCATGCGGCTCGAACACAATCACAAACAAGTACGGCGCTCGAGTCGCACCCAGAGAAGCGATGCCGAGGATGAGCACGATGACATGAGACGATGAACCTAGAACAATCAAGCGAACGTACAGATCTACACGACAGATCGGCTGACAGATCATCGGAATATGCTCTTGCAAGAGCTTACCTGTATGGATCACGAAGGAGTCTCACTGCTCAACAAACATGGCACTGTTCACTTTTAATGCACAGGAAGAAATTGGATGTATTATGCACTATTGATTAAGTATATCTTGATACAGAACTCTAGTTGGACGATTCCATCCACTTAGCATAACGGTTGGTGTCGTTGTCAATCATTGGGACGACTGCTGGACCAGCAACGATGTTGTCATCAGTTGGTGTGTTGGTGTCTGAGGTCAAGACAAGGTACTCCTGACCAGACTGAATGCCAGCTGGGATGAGGACATCGTACTGAGTCTCGCGGTCGGTAAGCTCACCCTGGACTGGTCCAAGAGATGTGATGAACCAAGCAGCCTTGACGTTGTTGACTGGTGTTGCTGGCTTCACAGTAATGGTCAATCCGGTCCAGTCTGGAGTGTACGAGAGCAGGGAGAGGGCTGGGAATGCCTTGACTGGCAGTGCTGGGTTGGTTGATGGACAGCTGGTGATGAACTGTGCAGCAAGCGAGTAAACCTCATCGAAGTCCAAAGGAATGTCAAATGGAGCTGGGAAAGGAGACTGTCCTGGCTTCTGGTTCTTGCGGATGAAAGCACTGTGACGAGCCTCGACAGTCAAGATGGAGCCAGCAGCAGTGAGGTATGCCTTTGTGGAGATGTACTGAGCAGCACCGAGGTATGCACTGACACCGACACCCTCAAGGACGTTGGCAAGAGCAAGGAAGCTCTGCACATCGGTTAGACCGAAGTTGTAGGTGCATGCCTTGACTGGAGTGGCACCGGCGGCTGAGAGAGCACCAGAGAGGAAGCTGACATGGGTAGCCTCATCCTTGGCGATCTCTTGCAGGTCGCCGTAGAAGTAGTCAGGAAGACCTGCCTTGGTGAAATCGGCCTTGCTGAACTTGGCAAGAGTCTCGTTGTAGAAGGTAGACTCGAGGTACTCCAGGGTGAGAGCGTAGTTGAGGATCTGAGCGTCAGTTGGAGCGGTAGCTCGAATCTCGACTGGAGCGGCGGCAGCGGCGGCCACAAGGCCTGCAATGATGGAGTAGCGCATATTGATTAGATTGTTGGTAGTGGTGGATGATGATTAGAGCCATGGTGGACGTCGACGTTTATATATGCGAGCAGTTCGTGAGGATTTGAATATTTCCCTTCCGTCCGCGATAGCAGTGTAAGATAATTTGATGTCTGGCCCGTTAGTATAGCGTGCCAATCATTCCTCCATTGGGACGACAATAAGCTAAACTTCAAGCTTATGCGTGTGAAGCAATCAGGGTCGAGAGATGACCTGCTGGTCGCAGAGCCAAGAGACTAGTCGATGAACGATCTGCGTAGTAGATCCCCAGGCTGGATACCCTGACGTGATGGACCAGAGCTGCTTATAGAGCCGGAAAGACACCCTTCCGATCTACTGTCTTAGCAGTGAACCAGTTCAATCGACTAGAACGAATTGTCAGACCACATGTCCGTGGTATGACGATGATTTGGCGCTATCGAGCGGATGCGTGAGTGTCCGGATGGCACGGTGAGTACCTCTAGTATTGTTGCTTCTCGTCTCGCAGGCGATGTCTCGTAGCGACATCTCATCTGAGTTGCAGCACGAAGAAGTCGGCACGCTGCGGAAATGAGAAGGCAGTATTGTGAATCATTGCAGCGACGTGCCGTCCTATGGTATTGTCAATCACCAGAGATATGTGTGGTTTCGGAGTGTTGTCATTCATCAGAGCGATGGTCCGTATGGTAGTACTGTCACTCATCAGGATGATGAGTCGTCTTGCAATGCTGTCACTCATCAGGGTGATAGCTCGTCTGGCAGTGCTGTGAAACGTCAGAGTGATAGCCCGTCTTGTGTATGTAGATCGCTCGAAATACAATGCACAAGCAGACCAGTGGCGTCGAAGGCCGGTTTGCAATGTCAGGAAAACCCCTTGCGTGGGCATGGGCGGATGCAGGGCAAGATACTAGCAAGCAGTGCTGGCTTTCTCACTTTAGACATCTCCGATTGAGGCTAGGCTGCTACCAAACCTTTGATGTGTCATTCCTCGGATAACAAGCAGCCGGAGGATGAGAGATGTGTCAGAGGCGCTTCCTGCGAGGCAGTGTTGATGTCATTCTCAAGGAAAACCACTGTACTCCTCAGTGGCGTTTGTAAGAACTCTGAGCGAATCTGCTCATCATTAGCAAGAAAAGTAATGAGCTCGCTCCCAGACAATGATGTGTGGGAGAAGAACATGACAGCAGCACTCGGGCAGCTTTCCCTGTAGCTATGCTCGTGTCCTGTTCGTTTAGCAGCAGCAAACGTCTGTCTACAATGGCATTGACGGAAACCATACTCGTGACGTTCGTCGCTATGATTGTGTTCGAGTCGTTGACCAGCACCGTGCTAGCTGCAAGTGACATCGGTCGATGACAAGGCTGACGCAGAAGCTGCTTGTCTATGCTCTCCAGCTCAATCCTCAGAACAATTGTCAAGATGTTCTTGATCCGTCTCATGCAGAGCTCAAGCAGTCACTCGATGTCTTCTGTGATGCGTACAACCATACGTTGGTCAGGTATGTCCTGCAGTAAGGCTCGTGTGCCACACACTGCTCATCATGCCTTGTCTTTGGAACAGTATGCACTGTGAGGAACAGGCACTTGACCACTGCCATACCTTTGATAAACCCTGCGGCCACACGTCTAAGAGCTGTGGTTATCGGATTGTACTCTAGCCACGTCGCGCTGCTATCGTATGTATGCGTCCAGCTCTTTCAACACGCCGCCAGGGGAGGTGAGCAGTGTGGTCAAGGTGGAGGGATCAGCACAAGCTACCCAAGGGCCTTGATCTTCGGAGGACCTATCATAGCTGAGGTAGAGACCGGCTCATGGCATGTAGACGTAGCAATCGCTGTAGCATAGCAATGCATGCTGGATGCGTCAGTCGTTATGTTGGACCAGCAGAAAGCTGATTCTGTCGAACACAGTGTTAGAGCGGCAGGACTTCGTTGGCGTGTCGCAGCAGGCGCGAAGTGACGTCGGAGCTGCTATCGGGGCGTACGAAGGTACATGATATCACACGGAGTGAGGCGCGCGATGCTTGGTGTATCTTGTATATATTGAAACAAGAGAGAGTTGTAGATCGCTGTAGAACAGCGGTGGCTGAAGCTCGATGTGGCGCAGTCAGCGGCCTCCAACAGCAATGAATACATTGATCAACAGCAACAACGCAGTCATGTCTCTCTCAATGCATCCTCAACCATGTCTGAAGGTCGAACGACGACAGGTACGACTGCTGCTAGACGAGACGTAGCGTGAGTAGTGACACAACATGTGTAGCAACACTCACACTGTCTAGATGCCTCCGCTGCAGACGCCAGCGTGTGTACTGCACCAAGACGAAGCCAAAGTGCGATTCTTGTAGGAAAGGTCGCCACGACTGCGAGTACAGCGATGGGAGAAGGATAAGCGTACTCGCAAGGTGTGTCTCGTGTTCCTCCACTGTCAGCAATGGCTAATTCGCTCCAGCTATGTCGAAACACTCAAGGCACGACTGGCAGACTACGAGTGTTTGTGCAATAACCTTACCCGCCTGACCTCAATTGACTATCACAGCTCGCTTCCTCTCGCTAGAAGCACAGGATGAGCTCCTCGACTCAACTCCGGTATTAACAACATGGTCATTGGGTCAAGAGGGACACCAGAGTACCTCGGAGTGAGCTCTCCTACAGTCGCTGTCCGCCAGCTCAGCATCGCTGGTCATATGGATGTCAACAGAGAGGTACCTTCATACAACGAGGATGCTCTACGTCGCCGCATCTCTGTCACAAACCATGCATTCCTCCCGCCGTACACTGTCGCTATGAAGTACTTCCAAGCACAGCACTGCATGATTGGCATGATATTCAACTTCGTCAGCGAGGAGGAGTTCGAGCGTCACCTCAGAGAATGTCTCCTTCAGCTACCTGACATCAACGACGCAGAAGCTTGCCTGAAGTACTGTCAAGTTCTCATGGTCATGGCATTTGGTCAGATGTACGCTGTCAACATCTACTACAACGCAGACGGTCCTCCTGGATTCGCCTACTTTGCCCAAGCTCTTCAGTATCTGCCAGACATACACACAAACCCATCAGTCCTCTTCTGTGGAGTCCTGTCTCTCATCGGCTACTTCATGCAGAATCTAATCCGGCGAGATGCTGCCTTCATGTACCTTGGCCTCGCCCAGCGCATGGCACTGTCCCTAGCACTGCATGAAGAAGTCTCAATACCTGGCTTCGACGAAACTTTGAAGGAACAACGCCGGCGAACATGGTGGTCTATCTACAGCATCGACCGCATCTTCTGCATCAAGTATGGCAACCCCGTCACCATGCACGACGAAGACATCTCAGTTGCGCTGCCCAACCGCCTTCCTCACGAGCCAGAATACTGCTCAGCCGTCGTACTCCGCCATTACACCATGCTTTCGCAGATTCTCAGTCAGATCATGGACCGCATCTACAGAAAGACTGCGAAGAATGGCGGTCAGCTCATGGCTGCTGTGCAGGATATCATGCGAGCGCTCATCAAGTGGGAACAAGAACTCCCTTCCGAACTGCGAATGACATCTACAGAGATTCATCGCAGAGAGGCTGTGTCAACATATCTGCACTACTATCAGTGCATTTCGATGACAGCACGACCACTACTCTTCTGGGTGGTTGAGAAGCGCCTACAAGAGGGGACTACCGAAGACTGGCGAGCTGGTCTGCCTCAAGCCACGACTGGTATCATAGAGATGTGTATCAACGCTGCCAAAGATACCATCGCTATCATGAACGCTGCCGCAGACAAGGATCTTGTCACTGTCTTTGGCTACATGGATGGTGAGCATTGCTTCTGTGCTGCGCTAGTCATGGTGGTTGTCAACATCGCTCTCCCATACAATGAGAAGAATGCACAATCTATGGAAGCTGGCCTGGCCTTGCTCGAGTCGCTGGCATCGAAGGGTAACCATCATCTTGATGCTCGACATCAGATGTTGCTACAGCTGCTGCACCGTGGTCAATTGAGGTCAGAAGGGGATATTGTGCCTGATTACAACGAGCCAGACTTCATGCCAACACTGCATCAGCATGCGCTAGATGGTGTCTTCCCTCCTGAAGCAACGACGGACCTTGATCTGCTGAACTTCAAGGCTGCATACTCGAGGTCAGACATGAACATTGAGTCGGACCTGCAACATATGAGCAATTTCCCAGGCAGTCTTTCATGGCAGGAGATAGAGCAGCCCTCTCACGATCTAGGCGAGACTGATGGTCTTATATACCAACTACAATGAAGCAACGAACATTCGATCATGAGGAGAGTGTCATGAAGTGTCAGCTAGCTGTTCTGTCTGATTGCTACTGCGGTGCTGATCGTGTGCTGGGTCAACAGCCCTATTGCGATCTGCAATCGTCTTGCTTGATGAGTTCTCAAAGCGCTGTATGTTGCAAGACCTCTTTTCACGCTGAAGAGCTGAATCACTTCTTGCGGCTCTTGACGACAGGCTTATCGTGGAGCATACGGACTTCGCCGTTTCGCTCTAGCATTACTGAGTAATGCCGCGAACCATCCTCCTCCACATACTGACCAGGAATCCCAGTACTCAGGATGGTCCCTGTCTTCGTACCACGACCCCTGACCTCCTTTAGGTGGAATCGACCTCCGTAGTCCTTGGATCCGTCGATTACAGTATCATTGGACTCTATACTTGCACTATCGTCGACGTAGTCAGGATCGCTTGAGTGGTCACCATCAGGTATACTATCCGATCCATATGCTGTGCGAGACTTGCGGCTCTTGACCTTGGCGCTGTCGTTGCTTTTCTTGGTCTTGGTCACTTTGACGGACTTGGACCTTCTGATGCCGCTGAACTTCTGTGAAGGCTTTAAGGCGGCTGCTGCGGTGGAGTGATTTCCTTGGGCGTGGACAGTGTCCGTGGTCTGTTCACACTTCTGCTTGAGTTCGTTCTCGACCTTGAATTCGGCCTTGATCTTGCGACCGACGGATCTGGCGTGCGAGCTTGTGGCCTTGGAGGCTTGCTTCTTTGGAACTGTACTCTGAGCAGCATGCTTTCGCTTCGCACCCTGCTTCTTGCTTGCGTGTTGGTTCTTGGCAGCGGCCATAGTGAAATGAGTTATGATTAGGATGTGTTAAGGAAGTTGTGGACAGTAGAAGCAAAGTCGATGAAAGTGTGAGTGAAGTTGTCGTGAGGGGCGACTTTCATATCGTGGTGGTGGTGATCCGTGCAGCGCCTATGCCGGTGCAGCTGACGGCCCTGCAGACGTGAAGGTCGAAGTGAAGTTCAGGCTTCCTCGTCGAAGCATCTCAACAGCTATTCTGGCATATGGAGACTTCTGAAAACCTACTCTAGAGCAAGTCGGTACGATGGTGCGGCCGTGAAACCTTTTGGATTCCCATGGAACCCAAGCATGATCAAAGTCGTAGGCATTGCGTTGTACCCAAGGCCTTACATCTGATGAACCTCGTGTTGACGCTTTGTGGCGGCTGTAGGATCTGTACTCATGGCGCGACAGCACGATCAAATGTGTCTCACCGGTACAGATGAGGAGAGAACGACCAAAGCAGAGATTGACAGCAATTGTAGTGGCCGTGGTTGAAGCCTGGGTCGAGGCCAAAACAGCACTGACTTGGATATAACTTCTGTCTCCGGACAGCGATAGGCTCGGTCTATTGTCGGTAAGAAGCCACACGCTAGAACAAGAGGCAGAAATGCGATTGCAAGTGTCGCTCTCACTTGAGCGTCAAGATCCGCACGACTTTGGAAGGCACGCGAAGTCTTATTCTATCTGTAAGCGTTAGCAGCTGTCAAGAAGTGTATTGACTCACAATTCAAAACGTGTTACGACCTAGCATAGCAACACGCAGAGCAGCAACATCAAAGGCTCCTGCAATGCTCCACATAAGACACACCGTCCAAGAAGAGCAGAAGATGACCTCTGTGGCATCCGAGTAACCCTGAAGTATAGTGTATATTGCAAGGCCATCTTCATGCACACAGGACTACGGTGACCAATAGCGCATGATCCTCCTGTTCATTGCCTTCTTGTCTGGTTGATAGCCGGGTTCAGCACAACGAAGACAGGTGTTCGGTGTATGACCAGGTCTCGGACGGTGCAGCGTCATCTTGACAATTACATTGGATCGTGTCTGGCGGCACACTGGTTGTGAACGGCATGCAAAGGTGTGCTGTTGAACTCAGAGCCGATGGGTGGACAGAGCAGATGCTGTCCAACCTGCATTGCTTGATCAGCATGGAGGATACTAGCCTTTGATCGTATGATTGTGCTTCCAGGCGACTCGATAGCTGCGCATTGTCAATTTGATTAGCAGCATGCGGACAGGAATGCAGTATGGTGCATCGTATAGATCCATCGACTGTCGGCATCGAAGGCAACGCAGAGCGCGATTGCTCCAGATCTTCATGGACTCATCATCTGATGGCCACAGCAACCGCAGCATCAGAACGCGATAGCTGCCTGCACAAATCAATGGCATAGCATGTAGGAAGAAGAGATGAAGTCGGGAGTCTATGCGGCTAATTTGCAACCCCAGATTGAGCCGCGGTCGCCCAAAAGCTTATTCTGCGGCGTGCATCCTATTTGAGCTCCTCGTTGTCCTTCCCACTCTCCTGGCCATCGCGACAATGTCGCAACACCATGGCAACGAGCCTGGCAACAGCGAGATCGAAGCGCTGTTGATGGACGACCTCACGGTGAAAGAATCAACATTAGAAGCAGCGTACAAGCAGGATCCTCCCTCAGCGATACAAAGAGCCCAGCGAGTCTTCATCAAGCTCTTCCAAGTTGCAACTCGATCTTTACGCTCCTCACCTCCTCGATCTACAACGAGCGCACAGTCTGCGGCGAAGTCATCCAGCCTCATATGCACGATCTTTAACTACCCACCAGCAGACTTCCAATGCAGACCGACAGGATGGCTCGATGGCCTTCGAGGTCTAGCAGCGCTCGAGGTCTACATCTTCCACTATATGGACCATTGGCTGGACAGATCATTAGCATACGGTGAAGGACGGTTTCGCGATCCAGCAATCTACAGACTGCCATTCATTCGAACACTCTATGCCAGCGGTGACACAGCCGTCTGCGTCTTCTTTGCGATCTCAGGCTACGTTCTCACCCACCGCATGCTTGGTCTCATTCGCCAACGACGGACCGAAGAGCTTCACGCTTCGCTGTCCTCAGCTGTCTTTCGTCGAGGTATTCGTCTTTACATGCCTGTCATGATACAAGGCTTCACTCTCATGCTTGTCGGCCATCTTTTCAACTTCCCCAAGCCAGGCGGCTGGCAGAATGAGCCCTCGCTACTCCTTGAGACCAAGAGATGGGTTGTGAGGTTGATATGGCAGTGGTTGCCTCTTCGATATCCAGATCGATGGAATGAGTTGTTGAACATGTACGATGGAGGAATCTCATGGACAATCCCGCTGGAGTATCATGGCTCCTTGATCGTATACCTTGCACTACTCTTGTTCTCACGAACTCGCAGTATCCGTGTACGACAAGTCATCATCGCTGGCTTGATCGTTCTCAGCTTCCTCAAGGACGACTGGATTGGTGGGCAGTTTCTCCTTGGCATGGCATTCGCAGACTATCAGCTGGAGAAGAAGACGCACTCTCAGAACAGCGAGAAGGTTCGGAAGATCTTCTTCTTCGTAGTCTTCCTCTTCGGATTCTACCTTGCTGGACTGCCAGGAGGACATTACGTTGATGAACAGCAGAAGTTCAGACTTTGGTCTCGACCAGGATACGACTGGATCACACAACCTCTCGCCGCCATCGGCATGTATGCAGATCGACAAGCAGATCGTTACATCGAGTGCCTTGCAGGCATTTGCATTGTCGTCGGCCTGGGCGAGACTGATCGTCTGAAGAGAATGCTAGAGACACGCTTCATACAGTATCTCGGCAAGATCTCATTCGGTCTATACTTGTGTCACATCTGGATGCATGAGTTCATCCTCCCTCTGGATAACTTCTGGCTTGGATTCATGCACATCGACTACACTGTCAGTCCGCATTTGAGATCGCCGAGCCTCAATTACTTCCTGGCATATATCATGATGATGACCTTTGCGACGACCTGCAACTTCATTGTTGCTGGCTTGTTTGAGCGATACATCGATGCCCCGTCAGTGCAGACGGGCAAGAACTTCGAAAAATGGTGCTTATCATTCGGAAAGGATGATAATGATGTCGAAGAGGCTCGACCGGCGCAGGCCAACGGTCATCCTACATGAGGCGAACGAGGAGCATGCACTATTGACATCGAGCTCTTCACAAGTTCGAAGAGATCAGGCTGAGACAATCTCAATTGAATCATGCTCGCTAGCACATTGCCTTAGAGCAAGGAAGCTGCGTCGACTCGCATTTACCTCAGATGTGTCTACCAACGCACTACACAGGGAAAGTCTCGCCCAGCCAATGCTTCACGCAGTCAAGGTTGGTCTATCAAGTGCTGATAGCCTGCAAGCAGTGTCAAGCAGTGATGGCAGACTATCGCACTCGGGCGATTGAGCTTCTAGCTTGACATACGACCTTACTGCGGACTATTGAGATTCAGACATCGCAAAGAACTGTACTGTATAACTATGGCACATTGTACAACGCAAATGCGGCTCATCATGCAAGAACCATAGCCATCTGGCTGGAGTGATCTTGTCAACGGCAATGCTGCTAGTAGCACGGATGTTATGACTATCTTCGAGTGTGCCTCCGGCGTCGCTGAGACCAACGCATAATGCCATTCTATAGCACGCACTATCATTGATACGATATCTATAAAGGTATATTGGAGAACACTCACTATCATCTGTTGACGGCTCACACGACTCAAATGCTTGCAAGGCTAGGACAGCCTCTTCACTTCTTTGGCTTCTGGTAGCTCTCATCAAGGCTCCAACCATCCTGAAGCGTTCTGAAGCCAAAATCTTCAACAGGAACCTCACCAGCAGGTGGTCCAGCAAAGCCGGCCAACAAACTCTGCAAGTTCGAGACTGTAACCAACCACATGATGACCGACATAACCCATAACGTCCACGCAGATTGAGGATACAAGATTCCAGGAGCACCAGGCACGAGCTTCTGGGCCTTTTCGACAGTCGGCCGCATCAGTGCTTCGTACGCGGCAAATGCTGCAGTATGGTCGTGAGGATACCGGTACAGAGATCCGGCAAGGTTGTGAGCACCGGTCATGGCTAAGGTCGTGCCCATGCCAGAGATAGGTGATGCGCAGTATCTGTTGCTGTCAGCGTGGTCAACATTCATTGAGAGCACTCACCCTGCGTCGGCGAGAAGGACGACCCGACCTTTGCTCCAGGACGGCATCTGAACCTGCGCAACAGGTGAATAGTAGAAGTCGTCTGCAGCATACATGGCCTTGATCAGCCTATCGCACTCCCAGCCTTCGCCTTCAAAGCATTCCTTCATCAGCGCCTTTGCTTGTCAACACCACCGAGCTCACGAGCTCCGGCTTCTTCGTAGCGTTTGTCCTCGGTCATGTATCCCATGAAGACGGTCGTGATCTTTGGGTCATGACTAGGCCTCACCATGATGCCTTTGCCGCCAGGAGCATGGAACCATCGTCGCCATTCACTATCGTTTCCACCTTTGGGCATACTGTAGAAGCCTCCGTACAGGCCAAGGTTATGGACACGCTCTTTCTCGCCTGCTTCGCCGAAGACCATCCGTCGAGTCCTGCTCTGTAATCCATCTGCACCCACGACCAGATCATATCGTCGTTCCTCACCACTCTTTGCGAACCTCACCAGCACTTCTTGCCCTTGCTGATCAATAGATTCAAGGTAGTCGCCGAAGATGTACTCAATGCCATGACCTCCCTTTTGCTTCACCTCCAGACTCAGCGTCTTACTTCGGTCGTAGAAGATCTGGCCAAGCTTGCCTCTGAGGATCTCGATATCGCTGGTACCTGTTTGTACGCTTCCTGTCTTGTCTGCTGCGAACTGACCCCATATGCGATCTTTGCTGTCGACCCATCGTGCGCCCTCTTCACCAGTCGTGTTCGATCGGATGGCAGTCTCGAGTCCTAGCTTGCGCATCAATGTGACGCCAGCGCCTCGTATGTCGATGTTCTGGCCTTGAGCTCGTAGGCAGTCTGCGCGCTCGACAATAGTGATACGAGGGAGCTGTTGTGCTGGTATGTCTTTGAGAAGAAGAAATGATGCCAGGACAGGTCCGGCAATGCCGCAGCCTACGATCAAGATGGATTGAGAAGTCATGATGTTGGTGCTTGCTGAGGTTGGTGACTTGCGATGTGTTGAACATGGCAGAGCCAGGAAAACCTCAGCCTTTACATACCTGCTCTGAGACCCACGTCATGGAAACCCTTCTACAACTCTCATAGGAGGCAGCGTATAGATGCAGCAGGAGTAGAGATCCTGAGAGGGTGGAAGGACGATCGAGAAGGGAAATCGAGAATACGAGCTCGGCCGCTCGTTTGGATTCTACCACCCGAGGAGGCTCCTCCGCTCGGGTGTTCCAGCACTCGAGCTCTTGACAGGAGATGCTCCTTGTGCGATGATCGGTGGAGAGATGCTGGCTGTCCAGTCAGACACCTACGCAAGCTTATCTGGAAGCAAAGATGAGGATCGAACTCGTCGTAAGACGGCATGGCCAAGCAGCAGCAACGCAACATTAGCGACTCATTCATGGCGGTGACGATATCGCGGGCTTTCTCAACTTGCAGGATCCTCAGCTCTTCAGTCATATCAGTACACTACGTAGCGGTAATCTCTCTTCCCGTAGCCTGTCCATCCAGCTTGAACACGATCTTATGCACCTTTCTCGCCTCAAAGTCAATGTACGCCTGCGGCGCATCTTCAAGACTCATCGTCTTTCCACAGAGAAAGGCCACCTTCTTCTGCTCCTGCACAAGCAGCGCCAATGCCTCCTCGAAGATGCTCCTCACAGGACAGCGACCGAATGCCATTGTGACGTTCTTGCCATACAGCTGCAGGCCATTGACTTCGAACTTCTGCGTGTGTACACCAATCGAGCTGATTGAACCCCAGGGCCTGATCAGATCGAATGACAACTGCCAGGCGTCGGCGTGACCGACAGCCTCCATCACAACATCAGCTCCTCGTCCGTCCGTCGCAGCCTTGATCTTCGACACTGGATCGTCGTTCAGGTTTATAGGTATTGCGCCAATCTTTCTGGCCTCTTCCAATCGCTCAGGTATGCTGTCAATCGCGTAGACAGTGTCGACCATCGTCAGTGCAGAGACGATCGCGCATATACCAACTGGACCACATCCAATACATGCGACGGTGTACTCCTTCCTATCTCTTGCAGGCAGGTCTTTCAAGAAGCGTGCTGCGGCAAAGTATCCAGTCGGAAAGATGTCTGCCATCAGCACGAGCATCTCTTCTGGAATGCCTTTAGGCGTGGTCACAAAGGTGGAATCGGCGAGAGGACATCGAACGTATTCAGCCTGGCCGCCATCGATGGTGTTTGCTGGTGCAGAGTTGCCGAACAGCTCACCCTTTGCGCATCGCGAGGCTTGCCCACGGACACAGTAGTAGCACTCGCCGCATGCTGTGTAGAAAGGAACGACGACCTGCTTGTCAGTAATGTCCGCGCCCATCCTTTCGAACTTACCTTGTCGCCAATGTTGAACTTCTTCACTGCATCGCCCTTCTCTACGTTCTCGCCAACGAACTCATGTCCACAGATGAAGTCGGTAGGACACTTGAGATGTCCACGGTAGAAGTGCAAATCAGATCCACAGAGCGCTGTTGATGTGACCTTCAAGATTGCATCTGTAGGCTTTTGAATGGTTGGGACTGGTCGATCTTCGACAGCGACCTGTGATTGCGTCAGAGCGGTCCACGCATTGGCTTTGTGGCATCTAACCTTATGCTCGCCCTTGAAGACGACTGCTCGCATTGTTTTGGGTGCCATTATGGTGCTTGTGTGTGCTTGGCGAAGACCTTGATGGTGATCTGTCTACGTGAAAGCAGCATCATGCCTTCAGACCGTAGACACACTCAGTGGGTCGACGGTATCGCATGAGGGGTCTTCGATGATGCTCCGGTCTTTGGTTTGCGCCCCGCTCGTTCGCTGGCATTGCCGCGGCCGACAGGACGACTCGTCTGTGCATACACTGCATTGTCGATGCTGTAAGATGCAGCTGTGGTGGACAGGACGTCCTGTCTTGCTGCTGAACATACTCTCATCCTGGCGGTGACGAATGTGAGACAGGCTGTGTTGGACAAAGCCTCTCCATCGAGACTTCAGCTTGAGGAGTCAAGGACCCTCAGTCATCAATGGCATCTGGTCTCCATCAGCAAGCAAACTACTCTGGCATGCATTTCCAGCATTGGTTGCCTGCCTGAAGTATCGTAATCCCTTACGAAGGCATTGTGTGCGCTTCGGTGCACGACCGAGCGTGGCAGCAGCGCGTCGGCATCCTCAGTAGACTCACCATTGACAGGAATCGAAGCATTACGAGTCCGGTATGTTATGGTGGCATCGTCTATGGTGCTCATCTCTTCTAGCTCCTTGTAGTTGTGTTGCTGTCGCTTGTAGGCTGAAAGCGTTGGTAAGTGGTAAAGGAGGATCGTCGTGGACAGAAGGGAAAATAGCCACACCAATTGCCTTGGAAATGAGCAATGGAGATGCTGGAGATTGGAAGCCCTTCGATCCTGGATCAATAATGAATCTGAACGTCCTACCAGGTCTGAGTTGTTGAATCACAGCGATGCGTGCGCTGTGTGGACAAAGATGGACCCGGGCCTGTCATCGAAATGCTGTTGCACCTGGCTGCAGCTATTGCTGGCAAGAGACTGAGCTCGAAGAGTAAGTGAATGATGATGGTGTCGCCGGAGGAAGGAGAATGAAAGTAGTAGAGAAGTTATCAGCCAAGCGGAATCTTCACCACTCGATCAGGAAGTTTGCGACAACAATCAATCGACATTTTGCCATTCACGATCCAGACTTTGGTAACGATCTCAACATTCACTTTACTGACCTCCGTCAGACTTATACTACATAGCAGTAACTCTCTAATAATGCCAGGTATTACTACCCTCGTCGTTGGCATCGCATGGGTCAAGTACAAGCACGCCGAACGATGGCAGGTAATGAAGACCACGAAGAAAGCCTTGATGGTCATCTTCCTCGCAAGGACCCAGACAACCAACAAGCAGATGAGCTCGTGCCTTACACACCGTACACTCAGAAAGCTTTCGACGCCTTGCACGACTTCATGAACTACATAACGTCGACACCAAAACGCAGTGCATCGGAGCGTCGTTCACGCAGACAGGATGTTGCCATGAGGCAAACCTTGATGCCTCCTGCACGCCACCATGGCACACAGACAGACACGCAAGAAGACACACAAGACGACACTCATGAAGACGAACAGGCAGAGACCATGAAGCGAGTCTTGAAGCGTGCTGCACTTAAGGCAAGCACACAGGCAGACACGGAGGAAGGTACAACACAGGGAGATATCACGAGTCAACGCTTGAGGACTCCCGTCTTCGCCGACGCCATGAAGGTACTGTTGGGCCTGGGCAGAACACTCGTTGCCGCTGCAGAGCAGACAACAGACAGTCAGAGCAGCACATCGCATGAATCAGAATGTTTTGACGGCCACTCTGAGAGCATGAAAGCCAGTGATCAAGCGGCCAAACATGGAGAGGATCAAACAATCGACGACAGTGGGAGCGCTACATCAGAACGACCGCCTCTGCCAAGTCAACTCGAACACGGTAAGCAGCTCGAGCCACATAGAGAGACTCTTGCTTGTCCTGCTGGAACCTTACTCACACCTTTGGTGGCAGACTCGACAGACGTAGTCTTGGAGCTGACCGCTGCCATCGAGCCACCGATCATCAGAATCACACCGCCATCACGAGAAGTACCTCCTCTTACCTCAACAACTGTCCCGCCACCATCGGACGGCACCCTTCTACCTATACCGACAGTCATAAGACCGCGATCCAAGAAGGCGGCTCCATCTACACCCATCATCGTTACACTACCATCAGTAGACACATCCCTACCGACGCCTTCGCCCATCGCGCCGCCGTCACAAGAACTATCTTTACCTACGTCGTCTATCACCACACCACCTACAGCGCAAGACTCGCCTCTAGCCACACAGGCACTCATTTCACCATCGTCCACAGCAACACACATTGCTCACCAGCTTCCCAATGAGCAGTCTCCGACAGCTTGGTCAACTTACGAGCTTCTCGACGAGCAGCCTTTGAGAGCTTGTTCGACTTACGAGCTTCCTAAGAAGCAGCCTCTGAGAGCTTGGTCGACTTACGAGCTTCCTCAAGTTATACCAGGCTCCTTCAAGCTCTACATGCCTGGGCTTGGCAACCTACCGACATCATATACTGTCAAACCAGCCACGAAGAGCCGCACAGCACGTCAATATCACATACAGACAGGAGAGGATGGGATTGAAGAACGACATTTTGCAGCTGCTGTGAGCGCAGAGCTTAGACGTGGTGGTCTAGTTGAGCCTTGGATATGAGTAGTGGTCTTCCGAAGTTGTATACTGTCCTATTGATCTAGCCCAGCTGAACTTGACAGAGTAGACAGTCTATGTCATGTAGCCACCATTGGCTCTTCAGCCTGAGATCGGCCTTCTGATGATACATCTGAGTGATTGGCTTCCGAATATTACACTCTGCGTGATAGATCTTCCAATGTTACATCTAGCATTTACCTTGCCATTAGCCTGCTTGACACCCGCCTTCCAAGTAGTACGCTGATATGCATGAGATTCGTTCGGGGAACTATGCAGATATTCCTGAGACTCGCTCGTCGCAACGCCAGTGTTCAGCAACTTCGCTATGCTGTTCATGTTGCTGACTATGCGTGGCGCGCACGCTTCTGAGCTCCATCACCACTGCCGCCCGGTCCGTCCTTACGCTTGCCATCACCTTGGCTGAACTCCTCCTGCTCAAGTTCCGGTGTGGTGTCTGGAGTAGTGTCAAAATCACTATCACCTTCGAGAAACTGATTGAGATAATCCATGGCGTTCCCGAGCTCTGGGCTTGCGTCGCGAATGACGCCCATGTTGTGTCCGAAGTCTGGAACGGCACCTGGACGGACGAATGGATTCGGCTCTTGAGCACGAGGCAGACGAAAGCCTGGCTGTAGAACGTCCTCGTCCAGTACGCCCTCTACCTGTGGTGCTGGACGGAGAGCGGGTGCCCGAGCAGCTGGACTCGGGCCAAGTCTAAGATCGGCAAGGACCTGATCGTAGTCGTGTGGCTGACGCGAAGCCCATAGCTGGGTAAGCGAAACAACAGGACGTCGTTGATAGTGATGCTCGAACATCGCATCTTGTAGCTCATTGTTGGCGCTTCGATCGATAGGAAGACTAGCAGGATTGCCATCATCCTCGCCTCCATTGTTTAACGAGTGCAATGAGTCCTCGATGAGGATTGGCCGGGCGGCTGTATTTCCAGCTACTGCTTGTGATCGCTCACCAGCTCGATGAGGTTGTCCAGCCACGGCTTCAACTTCTTCGGACTGCTCGGTCATGGCATCATTTCCATCTGAATGTTCAGCCATTCCGACGTCTTCGTCGACAGACATATCGTCATCACTGCCATGCTGCTCGTCCCGCTCATCGTGTGAACATAAGACCTCGTTGTCAGATTGCATGACAACATCCTCGTCGTTGTCGGAGCCCTCCATGCGTTCGTCGTCTGCTATTGCAGCGTCTTCATTGTCCGATACTCCATACAGGTCTTCTTCTTCTTCTTCATCCTGCGAGACTCGACGATTGTCCGTACTCGTAGCCGGTGCAGCGTCTTCGTCAACGTCAGATGTGATTCCAACGTCAGAGGAGTTTGCCTGGTCCTCCGCCTCGGCTTGTGAAGCAGCGTCGGTCGCAGCTGGTGACACACGAGGCCCAGGAAGCTTGGCATGCTTTCGATTGCTACGTCGTCGGACTGGACTTTCGTCCTCATCGCTATTGGCATCATCGTTGTGATAGGAAGACTCACTACCATCCTCGTCGTAGTTGTCAGAAGGCTCATTATCGGTATCATCATAGCCATCGGCGTCTTCATCGACAGTATTCGTATTGATCTCAGCATGCTCCTGTTCGCCCTGCGCCGGAGACGTTGGGTCATCTGACTCGGTGTCACTGGAGCCTTCGTCCTCGTCCTGGCGAGTTGTAGAGTTCCGTGTCTGAGGATTGCCCACCGCGCGTGCCGAGTCGCCAGGTTGATCGGCATTCACTGTGGCCCCATGAGCAGGCTGGCGTGCTGTTGCAGCTGGTCGACTTGTGATAGTAGCTTGACGATGTGCGTGTCGGAGTGCAAGCGCAAGAGGACGACCTGTTGGAGCTGGTCTAGCTGCATTGGTCTGATTACTGTTGGCCGGCTGTGTACCTGCAGTAGTGGCGCAAGCTGTGATATGAGTAGTCGAGCCTGATTGTTGAGCCGAACCGTTTCGAGCTGCGGCAGGATTTGGTACGATGGCAGATACGAGATGTGGTCGATTCGAGACATTGCGAGGCACCACTTGTGGTGGCGCAGGAACATTGTTAGTGGCAGCTCGTGCTGGAGCCTGCACATTGTTAGTGGCAGCTCGTGCTGGAGCCTGCACATTGTGAGTAGCAGCTCGTGCTGGAGCCTGTACAATGCGAGTCGAACCTCGTGCTGGAGCGGGAACATTGGCAGCTGTGCCTTGCGGTGCAGCTGCCACATTGAGAGCCGCGGCCTGCTGTGGATTCGGAACCAGATGACGAAGAGCGACAGGCAAACCTGTAAGATCCAAGGGAATGTTCAAGACTCGAGCAGCATTCAAGATACGAAGGAAAGTATCGTCTCGAACAGCCGCATCGGCTTGAGACGGACGACGCGCTGCGATGATTCCCCAGTGCCTATGCTGTCGACCAGGCTGTGTTCTATTGTTCCAACGATCTCGCATGAGATAGAATGTACGTCGAACTGACCCAGCATGAATATTGGCTGTAGCATAGTTGTAGATGTCTTCCACGTCCTGACGGTCGCCCTGGTCGTCGAGATTGTACGAGCTGTCGAGGGTGTCGAGAAGGAAGCGCAGGGACCAATCCGACTGTAGTTCATGGTTGATACCTTGATGGAGAGCCGGATTCGAGGGATATCGTCGGGCTGTGTGTGGTGACCGTCGACTAAGTCGTGTTTGGCGGACCTCTTGCTCTCGTGCTGCAATCTGGGCAGCTGTTGGTGGACCAGTAGGTCGAGCCGCTAAAGCTCGTGCAGCGCGTCTCGCGTTCTTCCCGGCCATGGTCGGAAAAGTCTGTAGTTGTGTTATCGAGCCTCGTGAGTTGGTAGGAGTATGGTATGTATGGAGAATCTGGGACTTGAGAAGAAGGCCACTCTTGGGTGTAAGCAGACGCTCGAGCATCTTACTGGCCTGTTCAGTGAGTCGAGTACTGATTGAATGTACGTTTCGGACAATGGACAGCATAAGCCTGCTTTGTGCGAAGACAATGACCAGAGTGACTGCATGCTCGACAGCGTGTATTGTAAAGATAGAACAAAGGCTGAGTGAATTGACGTGAAGCTGAGATAGAAACGGCAAGTGAACATGGTGATGCAGAGAGGCAATGCACCGTATCACGCCGCGACCTTACCTTCCAAGTATGTATGAGGCATGCACGCCACGACCACCGAATGCATGCTCCATGTGTGTGCTCGAGCGCCTGCTTGTCAATACCGCAACATGAAGACGCGTTCGTTTGAGATGCACAGTCTTCCAAAGCCTAACAACCTGTCGGCACCCTAAAGCAATGTGCTGATGTGTACCGTACGGGTTCTTGTACGTCAGCGAGTGCCTTCGATACAGCACGCAGTCCAGCAACATGCTATAGGCAGCGCAGGGATGACCGAAATGCCGCGATCAGCGATCAATGACGGTCATATGGTGTTGGTTGTCTCTGTGTCTGCCTTGACATTGGGGACAAGTATAGTGTTGAAGCTGATGCACTGACACCTCAACACCGACCCCGAGGTTGAAGAGCCAAGTCATATTCAACAATGGGGACATCAGATGCTCGACCAAGATCAAGTTGGGAACTTGCTGCGTTGCTCAGTCGATGCTCGTAAGTTCCTTCGCAGATGCCATGAGCTCCTGATGAGTGAAGCTGGGCTACCAGTAAAGCCATCAGAGACGCTGGTGGTTGTCCTTGGGATCAGATCATGTCTGTGCCGCATTGCAGCCCTCAGTGGCAGATGTGCGACTTTGCGTTCTTGTGTCAGCTACCAAGACACAATGGCAGACTCACAATTGGTGATCTATCACATGCTAGACCTGTGAGCCGTTCAGAGGCGCGCGGACATGCCATTGTCTGAAGCAGCATGTGCGCACGGACAGCCAGCGATTTGCAGTATTGAGGGCAGCACGGTGTGTGACAACAGATCAGCAACGGTCCGCTGTACAGATCTCGAACGCCAGCAGGTTGTGTACATTCCAACTCCTCCAAGCTCGACTGCCTTCCAAGGCTGACACCAGAACAGAGCACCCAAGCTCTTGATGCACACGAAACCGCAAGTATGAGCCAGTACAAGAGTCTTGCAGTGGTCTGCAATGCATGCGATAGCACTGCTACCAAGTCTCG
Organism: Peltaster fructicola; assembly: GCA_001592805.2. Taxonomy (NCBI): domain Eukaryota; kingdom Fungi; phylum Ascomycota; class Dothideomycetes; genus Peltaster; species Peltaster fructicola. The sequence goes on from CP051140.1 coordinate 66,373, forward strand.
CGATCGTAATTTAAGGACGAGTCTTTGTTGATGGATGCGACTCGAACGCAAAGCTCGAATGAGGTTGATCGAGCTGTCATTTCGCGCTGCTCGGGCTGTCTGACAGCCAGCTTGCTTCGCCCAGGACTTGATCGATAGCGATGGGGCATGATGAGTCGATTGTAGGCACGAGGAGGTACGGGAGATGGTTGCGTCAGTGAGGAAGTGTTGTTGTTGTCGCGGGCGGAGGAATTCTGCCGCGGTGACTTCATCCCGACCTTTCACCGCGAAGAACACTTCACTTGGCCTCCTGCTTCTATGGCATTCTCTTGCACACAGTAGGCCGTCAGAAGCATGCGGCATGCAGTGATAAAGATGTCAATCTGACCTGCTTCGAAGACAAGTCATGCAAGCAGCATCAATGTTGGCATATGTCCGGTTTCATGAGTTTGCTCATCCAATGCACCTCGTAGGTCTTTCCCTTCGCACGACATGCTGATTTTGACCTGTCTGCTTCCTCACATAGATCTCTTAGCACCCTCAGCATGTACGTCTTGGCCTTATTCTCTAATCGGTCTATCGAGACGTGCTTGAGCTTGCACCCATACGTCACAATGCCGATGAGGGTACAGCATACGTATCATGAAATCGCCCTGGCTCTGATCTGGTCCCACTGCTCTTACAAGTCCTCATCTATGCTTTCGACTTACCTGCTAGCAGCATACAACACTCAGAAGGAATGTCAGATCTTTCAGTGTCTGGCCTGGCCTACGATTCAGGACTATCTTTGACGACATACACAGACGATAGGAGTGTATATGCCATATATGTGCCCTGCTGACGATACCAAACCACCGCTCTCTAAACACTCTACCTAATAACGCTTCATGTGACCAGCTCAATGGTCTACACGAACACTGCCAACCGCTTCACAACGCAGGCAACGATCACAAAGATATTGCCCTCTGACTCCAGAGCATCCGCTCTCAGTACCACGACAGTTGCTGTATGGCTACGCTGCACCTTTCTCGTACATGATGACTAGTAAACCAACACAAGCATGCATCAAGCCAGTGCTCTGCCAGACAGAGTACGCTATCTTGACCGCATGGATCCCATTGATTTCTACTCAGATTGTAGCAGAAGCGCATACAATTCCAATTAGCCTGTGCTATGTGGTAGTCACACCTGGGTCGATAGGCCCGGACTCTGCAGCTCTCCATCAACAGGGGTGAGGTAGCGAGCAATCGAGAGCAGAAAGAGAGCATAGTCATCTCGTGAGCATTAGAAGGCAACTGGTGGCTGGTGAATGTCGACTATAGTAACGGCAAATGCGGACAGTATGATCTGTCGCTCTTCGCAGCTAATGACAAGAAGTGTAGCACTTCGGGCTGACGAGATGCACAGAGCAGATGGCATTGCCAGCAGGCGTCACCCACTCATCACACGCTTTGGTCATGCATGCAACCAGAACGTTTGTCATACAGTACTCTGCTCTCCAATATCACAAAGCCACGACTGATCCACCAAACGACAGAACGCCTGCTATTCACATACCGCCAGCAGTCATGTTCCCTTTCAGCGTAGAACTCTCAACGTCCGTCATGCCTGGAGAAGTCCTCGTCGTGATCACCCATGTCATCTTCACCTCACTGCAGCAGCCTTGGTGATGTCCCTTTCTTTATATCTTGACAGTTCCCAGAACTCGGCTTGTCGAACTGATCCGTGACGGTCGCTTGGCCGGTAAAATAGCACTGGCAAGTGTTTGCAAGGAACCTACTATTGATCGGATTCGGCATGTCTTCACATTTCCAGTCTCCTAGACGAGCGGAGTCGATAGCCTGCAACTTGAAAGGGTTCGGGTCGCTTGGATTGGCCTTGGCTGTTATGCGGTATTGAGCACACACATCAGTGACAACGCCTCCAAGCTTGGCAGTTGTCGTATCAGTGTTGCATCCATCGACAACAGTCATCAGATTCTTGGTGCAGTCGTCCTTATTGAAGGTGAACATGCCCTGGCATGAGTCCTCCTTAAAGTACACATTGATGAAGAACTGGTCGTCACCTGATTGCTGCTCGTTGTTTATACCAAGAGACTTCTTTGTGTTGTCTTTCGTGACACCGTTCGATCCGTAGGAAACCGCGGGAACAATGATGGTGCCAGAATAGGGCTGATAGCTGCAGAACGCATTGATCGCTGAGACGGCCTTCTCTCTATCGAACTTGACAGGACCTCCACATGATAAGGGCGAGCCAGGCGGACTGACGATTGTTATGTTAGTTGTGCCAGAGCCAGGATCGACACCTGGTCCGTCGATGTACTTGACAGGAGGCATCCTATTGGCACCCTTGCGGTTTCCAGTGTTGGCAAGAGCGTTAGGGCTGCCTTGCCAATCGACAAACTTGTCGAAGACGATGTAGTTGTCCACTTGCTTCATGAGAAGATCCCTGGCTCGATCTGGAGTCAAAGATTTGCCCTCTACACCGTAGAAGATCGCTAGGATGCCACTTACGTAGCCAGCAGCGAACGACGTACCCGTTTCTCTTTTCTCTGCGCCTGCTGAGTTGATCACAGGCACTTGACGTCCCGGTGCGAAGAGAGTTACGTGGCTGCCAAAATTGCTCCCGCTCGCTGGATTATTTGCGTCGTGGAAAGGTTCGTAATGTTCGGTGATGCTGCCTACAGAGATGACTTTCGGGTGGGAAGCTGGAAAAATGCTTGGATTGTAGCCAAAATTGCCTGCAGCAGCGACAAGAGTGATACCGGCATTGTGAGCTTCGTCCAGTTTCTTCGCCACTTGAGCTGACCTTGAGGTGAAATCGAGACTCATGTTTATGATTGAGCCCTTGAAGTCGTCGTCATTCTTACGCTTGTTGTGCCTTTGTATGACAGCGTCAATGGCTCTCAAAACATATGCGGCTTTGGGTGCCCACTCTTGACCATAGAAGTACGCAACCTTGAGATTTAAGAGATTGGCAGCCTTAGCAACTCCTTTCTTGGCACCACCAACGCATACGGCGACTATAGTTCCATGATCAGCCATGTCGGTGTAGTCTGCATCTTTCTTCTGCTTGCTGATGTCGATGACCCTCGTTTTGCCATCAGATCCATCCAACTCAGTCATGTGATTGATGCCACTGTCAAGGATATAAACATCGACGTTCTTTCCGGCATCCTTGAGATAGTAATAGGAAGAATCGCTTGGGTTCTTTGTGAGAGCGGAGAGGAATTTTAGAGCCCAGCCTGCTGAATCTTCTTTGTCCCTACTTCCAAGGGCAAGGTTGGCATCTTCTTGCGGCTCGTTCTCTCCAAAGGGTTGGCCGTGGATATCGTCTTCCACAAGTTGCACATTACAATCAGTTCGAACCTTGGCAAGTTGGTCTGAAGTCAGGCTTGCACAGTATCCTCCACGATATGCTTCTGCTTCGAACGTTGTGTTAATGGTTCGAAGGTGTTCTGCGAGTGTGTAACTACCGTCCTTGAAACCGACGAGGTAATCGTTGGTGTCCTTGATGTCGGGATGTGTCTGATAGTCGGCGTTGCAGGCTCGTGGCCAGGGCGAGGCGAGTGTGGAAGATAGGAGGGCAATCAAGCATATGACTTGTGACCATGATCGCATTGTGATGTAACCAGGACGGTAGTACTCGGCCAGCGAGAACCAAAGTGAGTGCTGATAAGTTGGAGTAGGTCAACCGCAGATCGGAAGTTATGGAACGGCCTTGCCTCTTGTATGCTTTTGCTCGACAATAAGTTGGAAGTCATGGAATGGCCTTGCCTCTTGTATTCTTTGGCTCATTATGACAGCTTGCGTTTCTGCTGGCGGCACATCGTATACCACGATCCCTGATACTCTCATCCCAGTGGACCAGGGCACAACGATGGAACAACAACAATCGGTTTCAAGTTGCTTCTTGATGTTCAATGTCGGATGGTTGTTGTTGGACGCCGCAATGAACAACAACGCTCGCTTCATGCTCAAACCGCAACACCCATCAATCCTCTGCGGCATGTGCTCGCTGTAGTCTTTTGTCAACCTCTGTCATCGCTGTAGACACTTACTGAGGACGCGTGCTGAGAGACGCAACAGCTAGACTGTTGCCAAGCTAAGAAGCTCGCTACGACGACGATTGCTGATCCCTTCAATCATCTCGACACCAGGATCTTGATAGATATTGAGGAACAGGTCGTCACTAACACCCTCCGCAATATAGCCTCCAGTAACTACTATGTGTTGAGGCGTTAGACCAAGGTATCGAACGTGATCCACAAAAGTGTGTTCGAGTTTGAATGTCACATGATAGACATTCCAGAGCTTGGGAGACCCGCTCATATATCGTAAGTCCTGTTGTGAGCCTAGAGGTTCTTCTCTTCCAGAAGATGTCGAACTCTCTTCGTCCTCGCTGGGATCCATGCACCACAGCTCACGCCTCGTACGGGTGCGCCGACGCTCAATCTCACTTGCGTCGTCGCTCTCATCAGATTCGTGAGGCTCCATTGACAACCAACGGATGTCATCCTTCACCGTGGTGACGCCACGGTCAGCACGTATGCGTTGCAGCAGCTCATCACTAACTTGCTTTACGAGGTATCCATTGCTCAGCTCCTCAGCGACCTCGAGGTCGAAACCTAGACACTCACGATGTTGCGAAAGTGTGTGCCCTTCGCGGAAGTAGACAAAGTATACGACACCATCCCCGCTAAATCGCGGTTCGAAGGGCGCCTCATACGCTGGAGATGGACCTCCAGGCTCTTGGTGCTCCTCATTGTGCTCCAGCGGTACGTCAGCGACAGCATGGTCACCCATAGTGATGCCAGGGTCGGAACGGATACGTCCCAGAAGCTCATCACTGCCTGTGTCTGCAATATAGCCATGCTTCGAATTGGAGAGGAGCTCAAACTCTGTATCGACGTATTTACGATGTTCTGAAACCGTATTCCCATCGCATGAAGAGATGTGGTAGTTACTTCCATCAGGTCTGACACGTTGCTTGTAAGGTGCGTGCCACGCTGCAGACAAGCTGTTATGATCTTCACCTTCTTGTTGCGACATAACTGTGGAAGCGTGTTGGTACACTGAACCCAGAAGTGTGTTGCGTGTGTGGGTTGCGGCGGTGTTGGCGTTTGTGCTGCGGCGGCGGCGTCGGCGTGCTTCGATAAGCGTTGTTCGGTGAATTGGTATGGTTGGAGGCGTTACAAGCACTCAATGATGCAACTCGGGTTAGAGATCAAAGTAGGAGAGCAGGACAGGTCGATCGATGACCTTCGAGTGTGCACCCTCGATATTCCGTTCGGTGGGATGAGTCACGTAGACGCTGAGGAAGGTTGAAAAGCCATGTCGTGCTGCACGCATGCGGCGCAGCTGCTCAGATTGGAGCACTCAAGCTTTGTACTGCGATGTATCTCTGACGGCTGTAATCGAATGGAGGAGCTGCTGCAAGCGATTAGTTCACAGATGACCTTGGAAGTTTCCTCATCAGCGCTAGCGCCATCTTGGCGGCCATACATTGTTCTGTGCGCCGCTCACTTCAAAATCACTAGGTGTCAGCTGTCCTGAACTCGATAGACAGAGCCTCCACCGAATGCACGAGTGCTGCTTCGATGCTGGTATCACCGCGAAGTCAACATCACAGCCTGATGCTACTGCGATGAATCACCATTGCGGCTACTTGTACTCCTGCCAGGACAGCAACAGCCACATATTCGATGTCATCGAAGTAGAAGAGAGCTCGCAAGCTCGGATGGACCACGATGTCAACATGTCTGGCAAACATCGCATTCTGTCCTTGCAAAACTCTGTGGAAAGCGTGGACGACAGCATAACGACAGCACTGCCAACGCTCACACTGCTAAAGGAAGAGGTGGAAGGATGCAGTCTACCACGACAGCACGATCGACAGTACATCCGATTGAACCTGCAGACCACATAGCACGAAAGTAGCTGCACACGAACTGAGCATGCCATACGAGAACATGCTCTCACACCTGTAGTATAACGTTACACCAGCTCACTCCTCTGTCGTGCGCAGGGACGCACTCGACTCTCTGATCGATCATTGTCTCTTCTAATACACACCGATCATGCGGTCCATCGCTCTCGCAGCGTTGTTCAATGCGGCGAGCATCACAAATGCACTATACTTCTCGATTTCATCACTGACAGCAAACGACATCTTTCAACCAGTGGAGAGCCATAACATCACTTTCACCGTTTCCGACCCGACTGCAGTGTTCGAACAAGGCGGCTCAGGAGCAGCTGACTGTGCTGTTGCATGGTACGCATGCCGCGTATGTCTCTATCCACCCTGACTGCTTACAGGATGGCATGTGATATTCCTTCATGCTGGAAGAAGTGCTCAGCAAACGCCTACTACACACGCATCACCTCCGAGACTTACAAGGGTGCGGACAACTTCTCGCTCGACATTTGGCAGGAGTTCGTCTACGAGCTGGCGAATCACAACAACGCCACGATCAGCATAACAGAAGAAGGTGCATACACTTGTACTCGCGATGAGAGGAGCACGGTTTGTATGCTCGAGAATATGCAATCAGTCAACAGGACCTTGCAGACATACTACGGTGGCGCCAGTCCTCCTGGTGCAATCTGCTGACGAGTACGACGACGACTTGCCAGTATGATGGTGTATGCATCTCGATCTCTTCTCTATGACTTCACATGCATTGATAGTATGTCTGGTAGTCCTGCTGTGTACGCTCATGCACTATGGCCTCTCAACGATTTCATTGTCAGCTCCACTTCCCCAGATCGTCCCTGGGACCCAAAAGTAGAAACAAGCTCATCCGGCTCTCCAAGCTCGATTCTCCGACAACCACTTTCTCCTACATATACTTCTCGCATGCAGATCACCAATGCCGAAGACATGACGTCTGAGGGCTGTCTTACCGAGGACGCGTACGTTCGCACTGTGGGGCGTCGACTCGTATTCCTAGCACGATTCAGCATCAGCCTTGTGATCAGCCAGGCGCGAGGATCTTCCTGAAGGCCTAAGCAATGACCGAAGCCTGACTAGCCATCCGATGTTTCACGTCCGGCGGCGAAGATCTGCGTTATAAGATCTGACACTTGCCATGGCGGTCTTCCAGTTTCAAACTCGACACAATCGACAACATGAAGTACGCACTCTCTGTCTCAGCTCTTCTCACTCTCGCAGCCGCGAACCCTCAAGGATGGGGAGGCTACAATGGACAGCATGGTGGACCACCTGACTACACACAAGCAGGTCTTCCATCGTGCTTCACATCTTGCTTCACTTCGCAAACAGGCTGCTCCCTCGGCGACTACAGCTGCTATTGTAACGCCACGAGTGTCTCATCGCTGAACAGCTGCATTTCTGGTGGATCATGTTCATCTGGTGACAAGGAGGCTGCGTACCAGGCTATTGCTCAGTTCTGTGCGAACGCTGGCGTCACGGTGTCTGCCAGCCAAGAGGCCACATTCAGTGCTACATCAGGTTTGTCCGCTGGCTTTCTTCAATAGCAACGTACTTACACACACAGGTGGCACTGCATGGCCTACACAGTGGACGACAGACTCTGCCTATGCATCAGCATTGAGCAGCTGGAAGACGCAGACAACTGGCGCACCAGGTCCGTTTGGTGCTTGGGGAGGTCAAGGCAGTTGGAACTCAGCGAACGGATATGGACCATTCGGTCAGGGAGGTGCCGGCAATGGTTGGGGACCTTGGGCAAGTGATCACTCAGGAGCATGGACAACAGGACCTTGGACAAAATGGTGGGGATCTGGTGCTTGTCCACCAAGCACTTGGTCAGGTGAGTGCTGCATTGAATGTCTTGACCACTGCTGACAAGATATAGGCTGGACTTCTGGTGACTGGACCGCATCACCACCATGGACGACCTGGAGCGCCTGTACAGCCTCAACGACTGCAACATCCGTGTACACCACTACTGTGACCAGCTCTGGCAAGACTACTGCGATCACATCGACAGCCTTCGCCGTAAAGGTCGACCAGGCTGGTGCAACCACTACGACCAGCGGTGGTGCTCTACCAACAAGCTATGGTGTTGTGGGAGCAGCAGCTGGTGTGGCAGGCATTCTTGCTGGTGCAGTCTTGTTGTGAAGAGAAGATATTCAATCAAGATAGACTGGAATGAACACCATGTTACTATGAACTGATGGCTGCCGTTGTGTTGTACTTAGCTGTCCACACTTCACCGAGATCGCCTTTCACGGTCCTACACCAGTTTCTGCTTTAGTTCATGCAAACACTTCTTGCTTGTGGCGTTGTACAACACAAATCCATAACACGCATCGATGACCTCGCATTTTCATTTACAGCACTCCGACTGCTACCTTGCCGTGCTACTTGGATCATGCATATGTTAGTCGCCATTCGCTCAACGAGACGATCTCGGGCCCGACAAACGGCCGGGGCAGCCAGATGATTCATTGATCGTGAGCTTCTATCTTTCGAGACCACTCTAGCTCAATGACAATTGATCATCCGCGCAGTTTCTATAGCTCGCACAGCGCAGGCAGCAAGATGACCGCGAGACTCTGAGCCGAAGCGCACAAGCATTTCCGCAGTCTGCTGTCATACAACATGCGCCCGCCATGAACAGCACGATGTACACAATACCGACATCGAAGAAACGCTCGCTCGACGAAGGCTATCGAACATCTGAGATACCTCGCTTCGTACAGTACACGACGCCGATCATAGCACCTCCCAGTAATCCTTCCCAAGCCGCCAATCTCCCTCTCAAGATCCTCGTGCATATCATAAGCTATCTCGATGATCGCGGCGACATCGCTCGAGTCACCAGGACCTGTCGTCTGCTATGCTACATGACACTACCGCAATTGTACGAGCGCGTCACACTCAAGTCTTATGCTGAGCTTAGGTGTAAGAATGGCAGACCAGAAGGCTTCGGAGGAGGCAGCCCGTTCAGTATGGCGCTCAATGGATTGGTGACGAGGAACAATGCGAACTTGGTGAAGCACTTCAAGGTTGAGGGAGAATGGAACGAGGCAGGAGACGAGGAGTACGCGAAAGGACGAATACCAGACAGCACAGTCATGCTGAACACTCTCTTACGGATTGCGGTGGATAGGATGACAAGGTTAGAGTCCTTCGACTGGGAGCTGACGACGAAGCCTCTACTGTCACTGTACCAAGGCCTGTCAGCTCAACAGTCTTTGACGAGCCTGACAATTCGCTTCCCATCAACACGGACTCCACGACCTGCGATCGTTCTCCCAGCCATGCCAAACTTACGAGCTTTCCGCATATTAGAGTACGACCCTCTGTGTCATCCAGATGATGCAAGCTTACTTATCTTCGGCTCGCGCAAGCTCGTCGACCTCAGGATACACTTCTCACCTCGCATGCGTTCTCACGCAGAGCCAACAATCAGTCTTGACCCGCTATTCGGACGATGCTTCAAAGCCGGCTACACTCCGAAGCTTCAACACTTTGCAATGCAGAACTTCTTCGGAAGGAGGCTTTCGTGGATGGGTCAGATCTATGACAATACGACTTGCAAAAGCGCTGCATATCTCGACGTTTTCGGAGGAGCACGCACTGGGAGCCACACTGTGTACATCGACGACACCTGGCGCGACCTGCCTGACGAGATTGTCAACACATGCACGAAACTCCGCTTCAACGAGCCGGCTGTACAGCATGTGAAGATGCTGGAGAATGCCACGACGACTCTCGAGCACTTCTACTGCGTCAACGATCATCCTCGGACAGGCAGTCGAGTGGGTACACCTGCAACGATCGTCACGCCTGATCCATCGCCTGACGACACAGCACACACCAACCCTGAGCTCATCGCTCTCGGTAAGGAGTATCTCTATGTGCTTACGCGCAAGCACGGTGCAACATTGAAGCACCTCCTCATGTGCGATCAGTGGGCACTTTCCCAGCAAGAGATTGGCGATGTAGTGCGACTTTGCCCTCAGCTAACACAACTAGCCGTAGCGCTTGACGGACCAGCCTTCGAAGTCTTCCGCATCATTGTGCAGTTCCTGCAGAATCTCGAGGCAATCCGCATCTTCGAAAATGATGCCTTTCGAGCCCATCGCGATGTCATGTCAGGGCAGGAGAAGCTGCTGTTCATGGGTCGGGACTTCTACAGACTTGACATGCATAAGATACGGTATGTTGGTGCTGGAAGGGAGATCTTCGAGCTCCTGGGCAACCGCGAGTATGTTCATGCAGACGGCACCACCGAGATGATTCGAGATATGAGAGAGCTTACCCTGGAGGAAGTGCAGCATGTTGAGATCTGGGGCATGGACAAGTTTGATATCATGCTGGATGCTCCAATTCTAGGAGCAGCAGGATGAGAGCTGCAGCTGTTGCGACAAGACACCTTCGAGAACCACGCAGTAGGACGACAGACGTCTCTGCTGCTGCAAGACGCCTCTGCTGCTAGAAGACGTCACCGCAGGAGCTTGCTGACCACACATCTTGGTGGCCAGAATATGCAAGAGCTTGTTCAACTGAATGTCGATGACGGACAGAAGACATGTGGCAGTATATTACTCACCAGACATGCAAGCGTCTACCATAAGGCATTCACCGATAGAGGATGCTGTTCAGCGCACATCAACGAAGTGCGACGACCAACAGCTAGAAGGGATCTATGCATGAGCTCGGTTATCAGGAATGTCAACGACTGCCAGAACACCGTACGCTTCAGCATGCCAATGTCTACCACGAGGCATCTACGACCAAAGTTCACTGACCGGCACACATCGACGCGGTATCACGACCACAAGATCACGCCTCATACTCGAAAGCTTACAACTAATACAGTTCGTACACACTCTCGACTCAACTCAATATCAATACATCCAAGTCGGCCGTCACAATCATCAGCTCAAGATATGCCAATTCTTCAGTCTCTCCCTGCAATCACACAGAGTCAGTTCGATGTTCCAACCACCTGACACCAACATCAGATTCCAACAACACACCTGCAGAGCTCACTCACTCCATAACACCACGACGAGGCTCTTTCTGTGACTGTTCCGGTGCACCAGCAGCAGCAGCTGTAGCAGAACCCGTCATGCCTCGAAAGGTCTTGTTGAACCATCCAGATACCATACTCGATGGACCTTGTTCGGAATGGCTGGCTCGTCGCTCGCTGTAATCTTGGCTACCTCTCTTGAGAGTTGTGAGGTTCTCGAATGGCGCAGCAGATGACTGTCACACGTATCAGTCACAGTCATTCGCGTACTCCGGACATACCCTTCTTCGGCCGCTGGTCGCTGGTGCCTCCACGGCAGATTTTGGCTCGTCAGTAGAGCTGCTTGTCGAAGCTCGTCGCACAGCCTCGAAGACGCCACCGCCTGATAGCTTCCTACCAGGCTCATGGACCTGTTTGCCAGGCTGAAACATTCCTCGTCGATCGGACCATGGTGATGAGCCAGACATGATTATGATGATACAATGCTTTGATTGTGGGAGGAAGGAGAGAGCACATGAGCATCACGAGAGCTGGCTGATACAGGAGGGGCTCTTTACTCTGTACCGATTGCAAGTAGCTCCTTCACCTCCAATCAGATCCTCTCCCATCAGTATGGTCGTCATGGTTGCTCTTCCATACACCGCATGCAGTGGATAGGTCTTTGCGGGGAATGATACCTGGCTGTCAATCGAGAGCGACAGTTCTTTGTGTTGCGATCGCTGATCTGCTGAAAATCTCCTGATAGCATTGATGGCTCTAAGTACACGCCGTGGAGTCTTGGGCCGTACTCACTCGGACTTCTTCCGATAAGGCTGATAGTCTGACACAGTGACTACGAGCACCAGCCGTGTATGGTGGGACATTCCTCGTAGCTCTTCTCTGAAGACGAAGATCATGCGGTGGGTTTCACAACCAGCCAATGTGCCGACCGATCGACCGACCACCGACACTGGAGATATATCTTCCCAAGGCAACACCTATTCTCCATCAACCACTTGTCTCTCACTAGGGAGGATGTCGTTCCGAATGTTGCGCTCTGTTGAATCCTTCCTCGCGATTTTAGCTCGTTTCGTAGAAGTTCGAGTCAATCCTATAGACTAGATCGTGTCTGATTGGTGGTCTGAGATACGAGTAAGCATTCTGAAGTCACAAGTGGCAGGAGCAGACAACTACGGTTCTTCGCAGGTCTCACATTAACTGACAGAGCCAGCACTGTGACATCACCGATGCACTTCACTCGCTCTAGCTTCATGGCCTGGCGAGGTGTATATAAAGCTCGAGATTGAGGAAGGACTTGCTGGTACATTACCACACCGCTGGCTCGTCTACTGGAGATACACTTGCTTCCCCAATAGAGATGGACGAAGGCACTTCAGCGAGCGCTCAGCTGAAGGCAACAGACTCGGTCCTGGAGCATCATCAGGATTTGCCGAAGGCAGTAGACTCAGGTTTACCAAGTCAAGCCACGAACACCGTCGAGCATTACAAGGACTGGCCAAACTCAGCAGGAGTGAGTGAGACCATCCGAAGAACTCTGTGAACACCGCTGACCTTTACAGTTCAACGCTTCTGAAGACCACAAGACACCCATTGAGCTCGCGGTGAGTGGCAACATACCATCGTATGCATCTGGCATTCTCTATCGTACTGGACCCGGCGGCTACAAGGTTCCTTTTGCCAACAAGAATGGCGAAATTGCTACAAGCCACTGGTTCGATGGCTTCACCACCACACACAAGTTCGAGCTAGTATCGTCAGACGACTCGATGAAGGTCACCTACTCGTCGTACTGTCAAGTCGACCAGCTCATCGAGTCCATTCGCAAGACTGGACGACGAGACGAGCCAGCGTTCGGCCAGAAGCGCGATCCATGCGACAGTCTCTTCCGCAAGATCAAGACTCTTTTCCACCAGTCCTTGGACTATAACTCAGCCCATGGAGCCAACATAGGTGTTGCGATTCGAGATACCCTGCCACAGGAGCACAAGAAGGATGGCCGTAGCGTCATGACACTCACCACAGACACTGCGCTGGTCAAGCAGTTCGACATGGACACTCTCGAGCCAATCGGAGTGACGTCGCAGAAGGTGCTGCATCCTTCGTTGTCCGGTCCACTCTCTGCTGCGCATGCTGCCCATGATCCAGAGACCGGCGACATCTTCAACTATAACCTCGCATTCGGTAGGCATATAACATATCGAGTCTTCCGCGCCAGCCCCAGCACTGGCGAGGTTGAGATCCTGGCAACGATCGGTGGTGGTAGCGTCAAAGGAGCATATCTACACTCAATGCTTCTCACTGAGAACTTTGTCGTACTCTGCATCTGGCCGGCATACTATCGAGCTGGTGGTGTGAGCATTCTCTGGACTCGCAACCTGGTCGATGCGATGCAGCCATTCGACGCCAAGCAAGAGACGACATGGATCGTGATTGATCGTCGCCATGGTCGAGGAGTCGTGAAGAAGTTCACGTCGCCAGCTCTGTTCTGTTTCCACACTGTGAACGCTTGGGAAGAGCGTGCTGCCGATGGCTCTGTCGACCTCATCTGCGAGCTCATCGAGTATCCGAACATGGACTTCCTGCACTGGTTCTACTATGAGAACTTGGTGTCGACAGAGTTCGTCGATAAGATCGACGCACAGGCAAAGCGTGCCAACACATCAAGCAGTCTCACACGATATAAGCTCTCCAACGTTCCTCTGACCGGCACCACAAAGGAAAAAGCAACGGCTGAAGAGGTCCTGCGTATATCAGCGTCGGGAGCAGGAGACTTGCCTAGAATCAATCCTCACTACGCGCTGAAGCAGCACCGCTACGTCTGGACCGTGGCAGACACCAACAAGTCATCCTTTGTCGACACGCTCTCCAAGATAGACACTGTAACGAAGGAGTGTACCCTCTGGCACGAACCGAAGCAAACACCAGGCGAGGCCATCTTCATTCCACGGCCGGGCGCAACTGAGGAGGACGATGGAGTCGTCTTGACGGTCGTGCTCGACGGCGAGCGTGGCACGAGCTACCTCTTATGCCTCGATGCGCATACCATGAAAGAGCTTGGACGTGTTGATGTCGCTCATCCGGTAGGCTTCGGCTTTCATGGTGCATTCCTGCCTGAAAAGGCATAGCATAGCGTGTATTGGCAGTCTTGCGGCCAGGATCTGGGCGAGATCCTCCTGTTTCAGACATAGATTGTGTGTAATCATGTTCAGCTTACCTTCCGACTGTCGTGATAGCGTTCATGCACATGGGAATGTGAGTCGTTTGTACCACTTACTAAACACTCATACTGGGCATTCCCCATCATCATCATATGCCTTGTTATGATGCGACAAGAGTGACGATGATCCTAGTTTGCAGAGAATGTCAAATAGCGATAGAGTTCATAGCGGTCGGAAGTAGCTTGCCGCGGTAGTGTGGAGATTTGGATGTCGTCGTGTTCGGTGCGAGGCTCATCACTCTAACAACCACTTCCCTCAGAGATCGACCAGGCCAAGTTCAGCACGCACAATTGGCATCCCTCTCCGATTAGTCGATGATGCCTGTCACCAGTCTCGGCTGTGCTCTATACACCCATGGACGCGGCTCAGGCACGGCTTCAGCAGTTCGAGCACTCTATTACGTATCTGCGACCAAGAGCTCGGTCGTAGACAGTCAGGAACCAAAACCTTAGTCTGCTGGAAAAGATCGCGAGGTGGGCTCTGCTCTTGCTAGCTTACACCAAACCATCTCCACCTTGTTATGATTATACTCGGTGCGCCGCTTCCTCTTCCTGTGTTGTGCTTCCTCTGCCAGCTTCAAACCCACCATGCAGCTCACCACACTCGCTCTCCTCGCCGGAGTCCTGCCAACGTCATGGGCCTACGCTGTCCGTCGACAGACAACCACCACCACTCCTCTTCCTCCTAGCCAGGATCCTTGGTATCAAGCACCTGCCGACTACGCCAACTACAAGCCAGGCACTGTATTCAAGGTCAGGAGTGCGTCAGGCCTGACAGCCACAAGCTCGAGCATCGGCGCAGCATACAATATCCTGTACGCTACGACTGACAGCAGGAATCTGTCCAGCTGGGCTGTGACCACGCTATTGCTTCCTACAGGCTGGAACGATACGTGCCGAGACAAGGTGCTGTCTTACGGTATCCCATACGACTCTGCGGATGTCGACGCGAGTCCTTCGTACGCTCTGTACAGTGGTGGTGGAGCATTTGGAAATGGTGAGATCTTGACTGCTCTCGGACGAGGATGGGCTGTGTCGACTGCCGACTACGAAGGACCCAACGGCTCGTTCACTGCTGGTGTTCAGTCCGGTCATGCAACACTCGACTCTCTACGAGCCATCTTCAACTACGAGGACTTTGAGATCTACGAGCCACAGACCACTTACGCTCTGTGGGGATACTCAGGTGGTGCTCTAGCATCAGAGTGGGCCGCAGAGCTGCAAGGAAACTACGCACCCGAGCTGCAATATGCCGGCGCTGCTCTTGGCGGTCTCACTCCAAATGTGTCAAGCGTTCTCTATACCATCAATGGCGGAATCTATGCTGGTCTCGCACCGTCTGGTATCCTTGGTCTCTCCTCGCAATGGCCAGACCTCAACACGTTCGTGCAAGGTCAGCTCTTCCAGACAGGCGAGTACAACGCTACACGCTTCAACTCAGCCAAGAATCTCACTCTGATTGGAACTATCGGAGCGTTCGCCAACCAGGATCTTGCGCTATACTTCCAGGACGGATTGAATGCGCTCGATGCTCCTATCTCGCAGTATGTCATCAACCAGGATGGTATCATGGGCAACCACGGCGTCCCAGAGATGCCATTGTTTGTGTACAAGGCTATTGGCGACGACATCAGCGTCGTTGGCGACACTGACAAGCTCATCAACGAATACTGTGCTGCCGGTGCTACGATCGACTACCAGAGGAACACTGTTGGCAACCACGCCTCTGAGCTCAACAATGGACGTGCCCGCGCTCTGGCCTTCCTGGACCAGGTCTTTGCTGGTACTTACCAGGCTTCCGGCTGCCAGATCAGCAATGTCACTGTCTCTGCATAGAGCGTGGCGCAAGAGGGAGGCTCAAAAGCATACATGTAGTATAGTACTTTGTATACATACATGTATTCGTGGCATCGTGCGAGTCATGCTCAGTGTGTGCTGTTTGTTGTTGCCCTGAATACTACTGCTACGATGTGGTTCGAACTTTTGACAAAGCCACCACCTTTTCATCATCAACCACTACAGCCTTGCGACAGACGACAGCGACAATCACAAGCCTCTCGAGGGACTCATTGCAACACTGATCTTCCAATCACTAAAGCATGAACTGCGCACTTTTGTGAAACCACCTTAAGCGACTGGACGTCTCGACGAGAGTTCTAGAGCCATTGGAAACAATTGCAAAAGCAGGAACGTCCACAAGCACACACAACATCATCGTCGTCAATCTCTTCCAATGTCAATGCTCGCCTCGATCATGCCATCGATGTATACGGTCGCTTGACCCATTAACGGCTCGTTATACCATACACTTCTGGGCAGCAATTACAAGGATGCCATGGCAAAACCAAGTTCAGATCATTCACGTCTCAGACAATGCATACGTGTACGAGCTGGGCATTCTCGAGACAGCCTGCTAATGAGGAAGTTCAATCTTCAAAGGCTCTACGATAGCGGTTCTCCGGTCTGACTCTATACCTCATCGACCTGATGACTGCTGCCCAACACAACGCAATTGTCATTCATCGTCCCAACACTCTTGACTTGATGCCGCCTCTACGCCACTGACAGCACTGTGCGAACAGATCGACAAGATGGATGACATTCTCGCGCAGAGCTTCCCAGAAGATCTCTAGCCTCCAACACCACTTCTACTCTACACAATGCTCCTCGGCGGGTTCTCGACCTGCGGCTCACTGCAGCTATACTGTATTGCATTGCACTACACCTGTTCCTACTAATCAAGAGGGAATAGACTTTTCCAGCTCCACACTCTGGACGAAACCTTATCCCGTCGCTCTGAACACTCCCTCGCGGAGAAGGTTTTCGTTCCTGCGGCCAATCTGGAGTGAGTGGCGTAGATGCTCCGAGGCAAGCCTCATTGTGCAGGTCGACCTGCAATCTATGAACCTTGTCGAGAGTGTGTACCTGCAGCTATGAAGAGTCCTATCCGCGCACCCGCGGTACCTGATCCTCTCTTTACTCGCATCTCGCTTTGCACAGCATCAGCAACAGCACAATCCTCAGGATGCTTGGACAGACAGTGGTGTCGGCCTTGATAGCAGGCTCTGCGCTCTTCGCAGACTATGCCTCTGCTAAGCCTCTCAAGAGCCTGAAGGCCAGGGATCAGACTTGCTACTCTGGAGTCTATGTCATTTACGCCAGAGGCACATATGAGCCACAGAACTACAGTCTCTCGGACACGGTCGCCAGAGCTATTACAGCATTGATTCCGGACTCTTTCGCACAGCAGGTCCAATACCCAGCCAATACATCCGCTATCTCATTCTCGCTTGGTCAGGCCGCAGCCATCCAGCAGATCACGGACTACTACAATGCATGTCCTTGTGGCAAGACGGTGTTGATGGGATACTCCCAGGGAGCGTTTGTTATTGGAAACGCCATTGCCAATCCGAATGCCAGCATCAGCATCCCTCAGTCCATTGGCAAGAATGGTGAGTCGTATGGCGGGATTTGAAAGAACAAAGCTAACATTGCCAAAGTTGTCTCTGTCCTGCAATTTGGAGACCCACAGCGAGTCCTTGGCCAGGGAGATGTTGGCCAAGGTGTCGGTGACACCTATCAAGTCTGCAATGTCTCATCGGTGAGCTGGAATGACCATACATGTGTTGCAAAGCTGACAATCACAGGCCGCACCACGATCAGGAGCTGCATACGATCAGATGAACTTCTACGCCGACCGACTCGACGAGTACTGTGCTATAGGTGATCCGGTCTGCTGTGCAACCGGCAACGACTATAATCAGCACCTTGGCTACTTCACCGATCTTACAGCGACGGATGCAGCACAATACGTGCTGGAAAAGCTCAACACAGGCAAGTACGGTTGTGCTGCATCGGCGTCAGCTAGTATCTCGCAACCTTCTCGGTCAGCCTCAGCTTCGATCGTGAAGTCGACCGGCGTTGCTGCTTCATCGTCTGCGGCTGTCTCAACCGGTACTGCTGCTTCCTCAGTTGTGGTACGATCGACCGGCGCCGCTGCCTCGTCATCTGCAGCTGTGACAGGATCAAGCTCAAAGGCCTCATCTGCCTGCAACGCGAAGTCACGATCTGCCTCGAAATCTGCTTCACAAGCTCCAGCCTCGTCCTCTGTACGATCTGGCGCAAGTGTCAGCGCATCGAAAGTTTCGTCTGGCAGTGTCGGTACCGCCTCAGCTTCTGTTTCCCGAAAGGCCAGCTCAGGCACCGCAGCTTCAGGAACATCACGAAGTGTGTCACTCCGCCCATCTGGATCCGGTGCAAGTACTGGTGCGTCGGCATGCACCAAGAAGAGCCGTTCTGCAAAGCCATCGACAGGTGCCATCTCTAAGGCTAGCTCTGGTCTCGCAAGTGCGTCTTCAGGTGCGGCAGCATCTTCCAAACCAGCCTCAGGCGTCTCCCGACCAGCGTCTGGCACTTCCGTTCCAGCATCAGGCACATCGCGACCTGCGTCGATACGTCCTTCTGGGTCTGTTATAGGCTCCAGCTCTCGTGTTTCGGCATGCACCAAGAAGAGCCGCTCAACAAAGCCATCATCTGGTGCAGTGTCTAAGGCCACCTCTGGTATTGCAAGTGCTTCCTCGAGTGTTGTTGGATCCTCAAAACCAGCTTCTGCCAGCGTGCCTGCATCGAGCGGCAGTGCCTCGAAGACTACAGTGCCTGCGTCGAGTGGCACTGGCCCAAAGACTACCGTGCCAGCATCGTCCGGCACTGGCCCGAAGACTACCGTGCCAGCATCATCCGGCACTGCCCCGAAGACCATCGTGCCAGCATCGTCCGCTGCTTCCCAGCCTTCAATCAAGTCGAGCGGTTCTGTCAGCTCTCCTGCTGCATCTAAAAGCACTCCTATCTACACTAGCACCGAAACTGTGCTGTTGTCAACCTCAAAGAGCGCTGCATCGTCCTTGGTCAGTGTAGCCACATCTAAGGCTAGTGCTTCAGCTTCTCTGTCATCAGCAGCAAGCACCAGCAAATCGGTGGTGACGACCATCTCTGCCAGTACCGTGACAACGAAGATCGTGACAACATCACCATTCACGACCTCCAAGTCATCCTCGACATTGAAGACCACCTCCACTCCAAAGAGTACCTCTACTAAGGCTACTACAACCCAGACTGGGTACCCTGCGCCAACCAACTACTACAGCAACCCTCTGCAGGGCTTGGAGAGTTTCTTCAACTCATTGGGGAATCTATTTCACTTCTAAAGGCATCAGCACGATATGATAGACGATTGATCGATGAAAACTTCACGAAATGAAGCACTGTATGATATGCATGTATGGCATTTCGAGAGTCTACAATGCTAGTAATCTGTAGTAGTACCACCCGACTACACAACTGACCATTGAGCTTCCTCACCCGTGCCAGTTTCCTTTGTCATAAAATCGTCAAGAGTGCATGTATCATGTCGATGGGTAGGCATCTTTCTATTAGTTCCCATTTCGCCATTGCATTTGCTTATTCTGTACAGTAGTGCTCGTGCTTTGTTCAGCCATGCTTCGATCACAAGTTTGGAGTGTAACAATGCGTCGGAGAGTGTGCTATGGACCTGTGCGCTGTCGAGATAGATGGCTGGAGCGCGAGTATGCTAAGGCCTTTACGTTCAGTAACGCTTCGGCCCCAGGTATGGTGATGCACCTGGGGTCTGCCGAGTGCTTTGGCTCTGCTGCATGGACGAGAAGCTGGAACGAGAGCGTGCCAAGGCTTCTATGTCTTCTGGATATATGGTAGGAATGAATGGACGTGTATCAAGGATTTGTCCTGGAATCTGAGCCTGTGCAAACGGCGAGCTCTTCGTGGCAGGCCAAGGAGGCGGTGGCTGTCGACGTTCAGTCCAGTTGAATGAAGTTGGTGGCCGTGGAGGTAGTGGATGTTCAATGCGACCAGGTGTGGCATGCTTCTTGATAGAAGATTCTTTCGACGTTGAATCTGCTGTTGAGGGCGGCATGCTTTGTCGGATTGTCGGACGCGGAGGCAGGCAGTTATGCTGTGAACCTGTGGATGACTTGAATGGATGAGACTTGCCATGCATACTCTGATACAGTGTTGAAGCTGCTCCAAGGCCAGCTGGTGTTGATGGTGGTGGCATGCTCTGTCGCGCAGTCGAATGTTGCCATGATTTGATTGGGGGCAACATGCTCTGCTGTGCATTAGATCGTTTGCTCTCGATGGCATCAGTGGCATCAGGCCACTCAGCTGGAGAATGCTCGATGGACTGCTGTGTTGGCATCCCTCCAGCCTCGCTCTCGTTATCCAGCATTGACGACACACTGCTCTGACGAGCCGATCGCTCACTTGCACTGCTGGCGTTCGCCAAGGAAGATGCAGATGGCTCCGTGCTCTGTCGTGCTGAGCGCACACCTTTGTTGCTGGCATTAGCCGATGACAACGCAGGTGACGCAATAATGCGAGGTGCTGGTGTATTGAATGCTTCGAGAAGTTCTGATGAGTGCGACATAGATCGGAAGAAATGTCGCGGGTTGAGCTGTTGGGAGATGGACTGGTCGTCGCCGTGATTTATTGCGTCTTTCTTCTTGCCTTGTTGTGACATGTCCTTCTTGTTGGTCTGGTCTGGTGCATCCTTCTTGCCTCGTCGTGACACATCCTCCTTCCTGCTCTGATCTGATACATCCTCCGGCTTGCTCTGATATGACGTCTCCGTCTTCTTGCCATGACGAGAGGTATCCTGCTTCTTATTGTGTCGAGCCGCATCCTCCTTGGCTTGTCGTGATGTAACTTGCTCTTTACTTCGCTTGGTAGCTTCTTCTAACTTCACCCGCTTGTGTCGATGGTAAGCCTGTAGCGCCTCATCCTATATTGCGTCAGGTGACAATCGTCGCGGTGAACGATCAGCTCCAGCAGTGGAATCCTCAAAGTCGTCGTCTTCACGGGATCGCTTGCGAGGCACTCTCGCACGATCTCCAGGTCCGTTGTGTACAAGTATGGCAGCCTTCGGATCGATGACTTCCCAGTCTGCGATGATGAGCAACTCTCGGTGATGTCGCTCAGCTCGCTCAGCCTCAGTCTCTCGTGGAAGTCGATAAGATGAGATGTGAAACTCTGCTCGACCTTCCATGTCTTGAGCTACCATCAACGACCAGTCCAGTTTGTTGCCAGCCTGATCCCTATCAGGCAGTGGATCGCCAGGACGGATGCCACTAGGTTGACCAGCGCAGAGAGCGGCGCGATCGAGCACCTTTGGAGGACTCCGTGTCTTACCAGTCTCGAAAGTGCTTGTAGTGTCCTTGTCGGGCTTCTGTGTAGCATCTGCCTTCAGAGCGGTCTGTTTGACTGGTCGTTGCTCTCCACGAACGAAAGATTCTTGCTGGTTATAGTCGTGATCGTGTCGCTTGTCGACGTAGGACTTTGGAGTGTGATTGTGATCGTCTAGTTCTGCTTCCGGTGGTGTCAAGGGTGCCTGCTTGTCAAGCTGTGTTGCATCGACCACGTTGTCTCCAAGTGGCGAGTCATTCCTAGCCTCGTCACCGTTGAGCTGCTCCTCGAGAGCTCTGTCACGCTCCTTGATTCTTTCGTATAGAGCTGCAGCTTCATCGTATTCCTGCTTGACTTTTCTGACCCTCGATTGAATTGCGAGGAATTTGACGAGGTTGCGAGCGATATCCCCAGTCACCTTATCTGGCCATGAAATTGGTTCAACCTTAAGACCTTGCTCTTTGGCCTTCTGTTTAGCAGCAGCAGCTGCTGCTCCTAGATCGCGACGCTTCTTGAGCTCCTTGATTGGTCGCTCAGCTTGACTGCGAGTCTTGCGTGTGGTGGTGGTCGCAGTGAACTCGTTGTCATCTTCGTCTTCACGCTCCGACTGTTCGTCGTTGTCAGACTCTTCACGGCGCACAGCGTTCTTGCAAGGCCGGCCACGCTTACGTGGTGAAGCAGCGTGCTGACTTGCTGTATCCTTGCGCTTTCCTAGCACGGACCTCTCATTCTTCCGCAGCACTGGTTCGTCAGGCAGTGGGTTCTTTCGAGGACGGCCGCGCTTGCGCTTGGCTGCTGGTGGTTCCAAGACTGATTCCTGCTCCTGCTCTGCGACATCCTCGTCCTCAGCTTCTGCGTTACGCTTACGCTTGAGGTAGCGTTCTGGCTGAGCTTCGAGCCACTCTGCTTTGGTGTTCTCATCGACAACATAAGCGGCGCCTTTGTAGTAGTAGACCTGAGCTTCATTCTCTTTCTTGACTTTGTCGCCTTTCAAGGCATCGTTCGCGTCGATGCGGAGACGGTCGAGAGCGCGTTGCTGGGCTCTAGTGAGGGTGCCATCGTTGTTGTCTCCAGGTTCGGCGGTGGTGGTTGGCGCGTCTTCCGCGGCCGCAGCGCTGCGACGCGTTTGGCGCATGGTGGGTGGTGAGTAGTGGGTGCTTCTGAGGGTTTGTTGCTGGAGGTTATTGTGTTCGTAGGTGTTTGTGATACTTGCTTTGATGGTGGAGGGAGTGTCGTGTCGCAGGAGAAAATGTTTGTACTTATGCTTGATCGCGCATGTCACATTGAATCGGAGGTGAACTTCAATTATGGACAAATGAGGTAACGACTGCCCCACGCAAAATCAGGGTCCATCACGCGTTTCACAAGCCACCTCAGCCACGTTCAGCTTGTACCATTCATATCGACACCAGCGAGTACGGGGTGCGCAAGACCTGTATCAGACGAGCGCCTACGAGACTGCGCAGCTCGGGTATCACACGATCGCTACTGCAAGTAAATACTATGGAGTGACGGCTGCACGCTTCGCTATATCGATATTCCCAGGGACCTTCTCAAAATCATGTTGCTAATGTGATGCTGTGGGACGTCCATCGACAATGCTTTCCAAACACATGCGACGACCGTGCTTGAGGAGCCCAGAGGGTCGCATTCTGCGCACACCGCCATAGCAGGCTTCTGGCCTGCTTGTGATAACGACTACTACCGCACTATTAAGTGTGCGAGCAACACTGCGACCTTCCTACTCTTCGCCAAGGTCTACCACGCTTTGTGTGACTTCCTGCTTACGTGCTCGATGAAAGCCGTTGTCGACTTGTCTGAGTGGTATCAGAGCTGGTGTGGAAGCGTCCGTCTAATGCGATCATTCAACCTTGATCGAGATGTCTGTACCCATCTTCTACCCATCGAACCCTGTCATTTTTGTCAGCCAGACCACAGTACAAGAGACCGACGACCTACACAGGTCAAATCGCAGATCTGCCTGTATCCTATGATGACCTTGACATCAAACTGGAAAGCAGTTGTCCCAGGTCCAAAATACCTTCTTAACAAGCTGGAACTTGCTGTGAGCTATTTTGTGCGGATCGTAGTGATAGCCTGGCCGGAAAGAACTGATCGCTTGGCCTAATCAACTTCTCCTACTCAAACGACAAAGTCATCCATAGAGAATAACGAATCGTTGTACACAGCACCCATATCAAGCTCCAACATCCACGACACTGGGTCCTGGTCCACGAAGCTGTCGTCAGTATTGCTCCAGGAAGTCGAGTTGATTGTCGAGCTCGCCGTTGGTGCAGGATCCATGGCGGACACTCCAACGTCACCTCGATGCTGCTTGCCTATAGTCACTCTTCCCAGCATCGGTACACGCAGTGTGAGCCGCTCCGGCGAACTTGATACATCGAACCACGCCTGTAACGAGCGTAGTGCGGCGGCAGCCTCGACTGTGAATCCAGTCGGTGCAACATCGCGCTCCAGCCAAGTGACGGCCTCTTCCACCAGGGCTTTCCGATCCCGCAATGCAGCTTGAGTATGACTACCCGACTGCTGCGAAAGCAGGAGAATGATCGATGTGGTGAAGATCTGGATGTGGATCATCCTTATGAAAGGAAAGCCTTCAATGAGTAACCTTCTCAAGACCAAATATCGGCGTATCGTCTGTTGGCAGGCATCAATTCCAGCAGTACGGCTGTACTCATACTCTTTGCCTGGATCACTCCGTATACTCGCATGCAGGTGTATGCGCACCATGAGATAAGAGTGCAGATACTGTGCGAAATGGCGAGGTTCGAGTCGTTGCTCGGGATCCATCCACCATGCCTGGCCTGGCTTGTGAGCCAAAGCACGCATCCTGCTATCTGCGAGAAGTATCTTGTCATAGACTTTTTCGAAGGAAGTCTTCTGTGCTAGCTCCTCATCGATATCTTGAACGTTCATGGCGATTGATGCAAGCTCGGACATGTACGCGGCTACGGAGACCTCGCCAGTGTTGTCGATCAGAGGCTTGGGTGGCAGCTTGTAGGCCTTTGTGGCAGACGGTAGGTTGAACATCATGGAGATCATGCGGTCGGTAGAGCAGATTGTATCAAAGAGTGCGGATCGATCGTTGTCGTCCTCATCGCCAGTGGATTGCTGTTGCGTGTATGGCGCCCTCTGTAGGCCTGTGAATTCTGCCATTGCTATGACACGACGCACTGCTGTGAATGTACCTCGAACATCGCCACGAACGAGCAATCTGTGCATAGTCAGCATGAGCGTCGAGTTTAGCTCGGCGCCTCACAGTCTTGAGTATAGTAACATGGTCTTGATGCCATCCGTTGTGCTAGCTAGACTATCGTCATCAAAGACAGTAGTCTGTAGGGCGTCAACGACTGCTCTGACAAATGCTGAAGGATGTTCGAGAGTCTCCCATCTCGCATCGGGAGCAGCAGCAGCGTTAGTATACTGTACAACGGTCATGGCCATTGCTACCAAGAACGCTGCCAGAGCGAGTGGGTGTGCGTCGTCACTCATCACCTTCTCGTACTTATCAATCAGATCCGTCGAGCTCAATATTGGCGACGCTGTTGGAAACAGCTTGTGATAGACTTGTAACCATGGCTCAGCAGAACGTGCTATGATGTGGACGTCTTCCCTCGCTGGCACGAGCCGTTGAAGTCTTGCACGTATATTGGCGAATCGAGGATTATGGGCGGTGGCTTGCTGCTTCAACAGGAGCGATCCGTCTGTAGAAGCGTTCTCGAAGAGCAACCTGAGATGGGTGGGTGGACTTGCGAGAGACGATTCGGGAAATACATCGTCGGTGCCGACAGGCTCAGAAGTGCCATCAACCAGTCTGGCCACCTGTTGCTCGAGGCGAGCTATTCTATCATAAGAATCTGTGGTTCGTCTTGTGGTCGGCTTGCTTTTGTCACGATAGAGCTGAGGTGTACATCTTTGCTGTCGTGTAGCGCAGGGCTTACAGGTGCCTTGTGAGTGTTCTGAGAACTCGCATTTGATCTTTCGTTGTCGGCCTGTGTTCGAGTTAGATGGAACCCGTTACCTATCAGGTACCTGTCCAAGCATACACTCGACACAACTCTTCGTGCCCTTCCGAAACTTCTTCTGGCCGAGCTCGAGCATCATGCATCATGTGGGTGGCATCTCGGCCGATCGAGATCTGTTCATCGCTAGATGATGGCTGATGTCGGGCAGAGAGAGCGAACATCGGACGAACTAGTTCGTCCATGAGGGTCTAGAAGAGAAGCTGACTTACCTGAGGCAGCATAGAGTATTTTAGTCCTGACCAATGACCACAGTTGCCGCGTATACAAGCCTACGACATGCCAAGCCTTTCGTCCGACTGGGAATCGCTTTCATCCGTCACTGCTGGTGGTAGCGACAGGTTATGGTGGCCATATATACCTTGCCGGAGAGTACAAAGAGAAGTCATGCATACCATCAAGACCAATTGCGAGGCATACACCATCCAGATCGATCATCAAAAACACATGAACAGTCATCATGACATCTGCTCAAGTATCAGGTGTAGGTACTATCTTGCTCACAGCTCTATCGAAGACAACTAACACAACGACAGCCGCCGTATGCTCCCACCACCTCATTCCTAGGCGGTTACCCAGAACTCTCAGTCGACGTTCCCATCTGTGCAGTCTTTCTCGCAATCTTCTTGACGAGTGCCATCAGCAATGGCATACTCTTCCAGCATAATCGCCGCCGAGGCCACTTCTTCCTCTTCACAGCACTCTTCACCGGCTTCAGCATGGCAAGAGTGTTGACATGCGTTCTACGAATCGTATGGGCGACGAGAAAAGACAACGTCTCCGTTGGCATCGCTGCAACATTGTTCGCCAACCTGGGTACCTTCATACTGTTCATCGCCAACCTGCTGTTCGCACAGCGTATCCTCAGAGCCCGGCGACCGAGCCTCGGGTGGCATCCTGCTGTAAAGACAGTCTTGATCCTGGCATACTGCTGTCTTGCGCTTGTGGCAGTGCTGGTCATCGTCTTCACAGTGCTGTCTTATTACACCCAAGACATGAGCCTACTGCTCGTGGTCAAGGACGTCCAGCTCGCCGCTGCCACATACCTCTTCGTGTTCGTGGTGTCGCCATACCTGCTACTGCTGACAGCATGGTTGCCAGGTCTCTCCAGACCTTCTTCAGAACAGACGTTTGGAGTAGCATCACTTGAGCACAAGACGATCATCCTGCTGGTACTCATCTCTCTGATGACACTCGATGATGGTTTCAAGTTCGGCACTGCATGGCTGGGAGCAGTATATCCGTTGAGCAACCCACCGTGGTATCACTCAAGAGCATGCTATTATTGCTTCGGATTCATGCTGGAGGTCCTCTATCTGATCGTCGTGCTGGCTTTCCGAGTCGATTTGAAGTTTCATGTTCCCAATGGCAGCAGCAAGGTCAGAAGCTATGCTGGATCGGAAGAGAAGCCAGACAGGACTGGAAGCGAGGACTTATGATGACAGCTTATGTCTCCTGCTCTGATGAGATCTGTACGATTATAGGGAAATACCCAGTTCGCACGTGGGCGAGGAGACTGGAAGTTGTCTCCTGCCATGGCTTGAGCTTACGATATCTGTACAATTAGTGTTCTTGAGCCGCACTCCTACGAGCTTACTTCTGACAGTGCATTAATGCTGACTCTTGTCTGTGCTGGCGCCGCGCCGGGCAGCTCTTAAATCTCTCATGAATACCTCCAACAGCATCTAATCGATGGGAAGAGTGCTCTCATGGTTTCGGCAAGCGTCAGATGTCTTCTGACATTCCAACACCTCGACACTTCTGGGCTGTAAGAGTGGCACAGCTTGTGGCTGAGCCAGTTCACCTGGGTCCAGACCAGCCTTACTCTCAAACCTACCTCAACAACGTCACCTTATGAGAGTATCTCGTGATCCCATGCTCTATGTCACAGCGCTGAAGGAAGTGTCGCCACCAGGCCAACTCCAGAAGATGTAGAATCAAGGAAATACTATCAATTAGAGACAGGGTCTGCGTCAGATCAAGCACTCCACGGGTTCTGCCACTAAACTCTACCGAGCACGCCAGTCCGTCTTACCAAACC
Organism: Peltaster fructicola; assembly: GCA_001592805.2. Classification (NCBI taxonomy): domain Eukaryota; kingdom Fungi; phylum Ascomycota; class Dothideomycetes; genus Peltaster; species Peltaster fructicola. The sequence goes on from CP051140.1 coordinate 93,831, forward strand.
CACGAGTAGAGAAGAGCCAGTGCTCACGAGGTGGAACGATGGAGAACGTTGCCAGTGCGATGGGGATCACTGAGCTGTCGATAAGAACACTACTCATCCTTCGCCGGCAAGACGGCAGTGAAGGAGTACATTCGCCTCTCGCCAGGTACACGTTGCACAATGCAAGTTCTGGAAGAGACGGTTAAAGAACGTCGTCGTCGGCGGCTTACCGTCTTCTAGCCCAGTAAGTTAGCGAAGCAGCAAGCGTTGGCCATTAAATAAGACTCTAAAAGCACGCAGATCGATCATCAACCTCCTTGCATAGAAACACCTACGACTACTCGCCGCTTTCTTCTCCTTTCTTGCATTGTCTTACTTGTTACAGCAGCGTTCCTGCATTCTACTTACATCACCGCACATATGCGGTACTCCACAGCGACCCAGCTCTCGCTGCTGCTGGGTTCAGCACACGCGCTCACTGAAATCGGCATCGAGAAGAAGACCTACCAGCAATGGGGCAACGCCCTTCCAGCACAACTCGTTCATAAGCGAGACTCGTCAGGCACAGACAGCACAAACGTCTTCTCCATCCTTACCTACTCTACCGGAGGAGCATACTACGCCAATGGTATGTCAACATCGGTCGTCGCGACGAGACAGTTCCCAGGCTAACATCAGACAGTAACAATAGGTACACCTCCTCAGAACCAAGTCGTCATCCTCGATACCGGCAGCAGTGATCTCTACTTCGATGAGTACTCTGCACCAGCATGCCAGAGCACCACCGCAAGCAACAGTTGTCGAGGCGGCACCTTCAATCCAGACAACTCGAAAACATACAAGGTCGTAAGCGCGAATGGCTTTAGTACAGCGTTCGGTGATGGCAGCACTGCATCAGGACCATACTCGACAGACACGCTAGGCATTGGTAGCTGGTCAATCGCGAACGTGCAGTTCGGTTTGGCATCGAAAGTTAATAGCACGACGGGATACGCGGTGGGATTGATGGGAATTGGATACAGTGCTCTTGAGGCTACGGCATCAAACGGCCAGAGCTATCCCAACGTGCCGGAGATCCTCAAGGATGCAGGCGTCACTCAGAGTCGACTGTATTCCGTCTTCCTCAACGATGTCGGCGTCAACTCTGGCTCGATCCTGTTCGGTGGTGTCGACCAGTCCAAGTATACTGGCAGCCTGGTCACGCTGAACTTGCTGCCTGAGATCCACTCCAACTACATCTACCAGTTCATCACCACTGTGACAGCCTTCAGCACAAGTGTCAACGGCAAGTCCGCTAACATCGTCTCCGGAGGTACCGACAGCATCACAGCCTATGGCAACTCGAATCCAGCACTCGCAGTCCTGCTCGATACCGGCTCATCAGCCTGGACCGTCCCAACCAACGTTTACAACGCCGTGATCAAGCAATTCAGCTACGTCGATAGGAATGGCTACTGCTCTTGCTCACACCGCACCAGCGGCGATACTCTAACTCTCACCTTCGGCGGAAAAGTCCAGATCACTGTCCCTGCAGAGGAATTTATCGTGCCAGTCTACGATCCAACGACGGATCTGCCGGTGCAGTACAGTAACAACGGTGATCAAATGTGCGCCTTCATGCTGAGTCCACCCTCGAGCAGCGATGGACAAGGTTTCTTGACACTTGGAGATGCTGTCCTTCGCAGCATGTATGTCGTCTTCGACCTCGACAATGCCCAGGTCTCGCTCGCGCAGGCCAGCGTCAACTCCACCGCTTCCCCTAACATCGTCAAGGTCGGCACTTCCGGTGTTGCAGCAGCAGTCTCAGGCGTCTCTTCTATCGCCAAGAACACCAATAGCATCGCAACCGCAATCAGAGCCACGCAGACCTTCGTTGCCAGCACAATTGCCACGGCTGTCGGAACCGCTGCTGGTATCGATGCCGTGCCAACGGATGCCAGACCCATCGGAGGCATCAGTGGAGGCAGCAGCAGCAGCAGCAGCAGCAGCAACAGTGGCAGTGGTAGTGGTAGTGGTGTCTCCGGTGCGTCGCAGTCTAGCTCGAAGGCCGCGGCGGCGGACTGGTGGTGCCAGCCTTCTACTGGCCTGGTTTGGCCTCGTTGGCTGTCATGGCTGTCATGGCTGTGGGTGGTGCTGCGCTTGTGATTTGAGGTTCATGTCTGGTCAGATGATACCCATATTCAAGGCGATAACATATATAAGATAATGCACAAGCACATACACGGGCATTATGGTTGTGTCCAAGATGACAACTTAAGTGTCATTGCGTTGAGAAGGCCACACCTCTCAGGCAATGCTGTTGTCCGTCGAGAGTGATAAACATGCGCTAGGCCTTCGATGATGAGTTGTTGATCGTCCTCGAGTGCAGGTGATGAGTCTATCAAGGCCTAAGCAAGAAGTAGGATTGATCCCAAGGCAGCGACACACCTACTACTTCCCAAGCTGTCGCTCTCAATTCATATCTGCGTAGCCTTGGGTTTCCCTTCACCCTGAATGGCTACGCAACTGTCGTGCGGCAGGTTTTGGGTCCTCGAACAGGTGGATGACATTACCTGATCTTAAGCCACTTAGCCATGTGAGGATCCCAGCCTTCGCCGTGCATGAAGCCTTGCACATAGACATCACCGTGGTTGATAAAGGTCCCATCCAGACGCTCTGCGAAGGCGAAGGGCACTGGTGCACCATCAAGCAACATGATCGAGTCTCCAGCATTGCACGCACCTCCGACCCATCCCATCTTTCCATCAGAGAACATAGCCAGTCTTCGAGCATGTGTCCAAGATTCTGTGAAGCACTCGTTGAAGATCTCCGCGGCGATACTACGCTGTAACACTGTCACATCGTGAGTACGTCCAGGATCTGGGACATAGCTTGTCCATCGATGTTGCACGTCATCGTGCTCGCGAGATTGCGTCGCGGTACTCGAAACATCATAGATGGTTCTTGGAGCGGTATGTCGAAGGAAACGATCTTCAAAGTCTTGCCGCAGAGCTGGATCACCAGCGTTACTCCGGCTTGGTTTGATGTTGTTCGCTTGTTGCAGGAAAGCAATCATATCTCTTGCACAAGAGCGTTGCTTTGACTCGTCCGCACCATCGAGCCCTGCGAATGCTCCTGAAGATCTTGCAAAGGTAAGACAGCCGTAGAACTCTTCAAACTTTATGTTGCGTCTCAATTGCCCTTTGACGTCTCGCTGATGGTTGTTAAATGCGTTGGGCCGTTGGAGAGCATAGCTGGAAGCGTCAGTACCCTCACGAACATCAGGTTGGAGGTCTTCGTGCTTGAGTTTACGGATCTTCTTGTTTCGCCAGCGTATAGGATCAGCCTCTAGTCCAGCCAAATGACGAGGCTGATGATAGATCTCGACGACTCTAGTCAAGAGGTGGCCCTTGATGGACAGAATGCCCACCTCTTCGCGAGGACCAAGATCCAGGTGCCCACGACCAGCAGCTGAGAAACAGTCGCATCTACTCTGATACGAAGGCAGCTGCGCCCACATATGCTCGGCATGTGAGGAGAGATCGGGTACCCAACTTGGTAGATGCTTTGTACCAGACTTTATGTCATTTACTTGATCATCGTCTGATTGATCAGTAGTAGAGTCGTATGAAAACGTCTGTGGGAAGCGCTGAACGACAGCCATAGCAAGTACAACCGATGCATGGCTAGAGGTAGTTGGTGGAGATTCGAGAAGATGTACAGACACCTCCGTCCAGAATTGGTGCATCGGCGTCTCATAGTTCGGGCGCATGGTCGCTAGAGTCGTTGGATTGACCAATGCATAGACAGCATATATGCGGTCCCGAGGTTCGCCAACCTGCAGATGATGAGTGGCAGCAAGTACGTCCAGTAACCGAGTTCGCGGTGCTTCTAATGGACTCTGTCGACGAGAACTGATATACTGGTGCATCAAACGGAACAGTCGTCTGTGAGTGAACATGCGCAGCTGTAATGTGGTGAACATCGTGAGAGCGTCGTACACAGTCTGGAATTCGACGTGATGCGGACCAGTATAGAATGTACATCGCGCCGCTAGACACACCTCTTGCACTGGCCATAGTCTGGTGAAGTAAGTCTTCGAGAATAGTACCTGCAGGCTCTGGTCAACCTCAAGGTATAGATCGGTATGATTCGAGCTCTTCTCGAGAGTTTTCTGTTTCCAGTGACACGGTTCCTGACAGCACGGACAGCGACCATTGTAGAAGAATGTGCCAAGAGCCTGTCGAGCAATAGACGCCTGCGTATTTTGATCACCATGACCTCGTTTCTTCATTGCTTCATAGTCGGACCATGCTTGTGCCAGCCTTGCTACTGCCCACAAGGCCAGAGCATCTGTTTCGCTAGCTTCTCCAAGCCAAACTAGGACTTTCGAGGCTCGCTTGTAGACTTCACCCATGACTGCAACCTGAGCACTTTTCTCTTCGAGATCCGTTTGGTTGATACAGATGGAGTCAATCCATAGTTGTACTGCTCGGGTAGGGTGCCGAAAGCGAAGCAGCGCCTTGTACGCCGAGGTAGTGATGTCTAGGATGGAGTCATGACCGATGGCAATTGCCTGAGATCTTTGTGGACCTCCCCAGGCATACGAGATAGCCGAGTACTGGGTGGTTGTCAGTTGATGCGCCGCGAGTGAGCCATGGAGTAGCTCGTCGGCTGTTCCAGGCTCCAGAGTCAGAATGCGAATCGAAGCAGGTTGTAGTGGGCTATACTGGTAGAGTCGCTTGCCATTGATCTTCTGTACCGTTGGAGTTGCCTTCAGCTGGTCTTGAGAGCCATATGAGGAGCTGTTCTCTCTCCGATCACTCCGTCTGTTGTTCGGCAATGGTTTGTTCACAGTATCAAGAGGCAGGAAGGCGTTGTGCTCTAGTGTGAGCTTTGGTATGAAGGCCGAGCAACCATCATGAGAACGGCGGATATTGTAGAGTGCTATGTTGGCAGGATAGCGTGTTGATGCAGCAGCAGCGTCAGACGACTGCATAGTGTGGTCAGACAGCATCCTCGTTGTCGTGTACTATCCAAGAGCATCTTGATCGATATGTATCCTGCACTATCATCGATGCACAGCCACTGCGAGTGCGAGACTGACGGTACATTCTGTCTCCAAGCTGTACGAGGCAGATCATCCCGCGCAGGGTGACGTAGCGGTGCAGCAGGAGCTCTCAGTCAGGAGTATTGTATCGCAGCGATTTGCAATACTGGATCGCCAGCTCCTAGTCTAGACGATGAGCACTTGCATTGGTGGCCTTCGGTAATGTCTGCGAATCGTTGTCTCGTGACACAGATTGTGTAAGAGGTCAGGACGAGGTGGAAGCATGGCTGCTGTTCGATGTGCAGACCACGCTAGCCATATTAGTACTGAGCAAGTCACATCGTACAGAAAGTGAGCAGAGAGGTTGATAGTTGGGAAGCTTTCTTTCGCAATACGAACGCTGAGGATGAACGGACGTGTCCTGACACCTGCGCATATGTCATAAGTGCCGTCTTTCTAGAACGACCGACACCCTGCCACCCAAACCCAAATCATAAGTATCGTCTCTTACACTGCTCACAACAGCTCAAGAACTGCGGTGTCCCATAGGCTCGAATGGGAAGGCAGCGGCAATGATAGCCATGACGATGTAGAGAGCTGCACAGATGAAGATTGGAACTGGAGTCGAAGTATCGGCGAAGCTAAGATGGAATGTTAGTGTGGTTGCATGTGGTTGTTTCGGATGAGGACTTACGTTGCGACAATGGCACTCATGATACCCATGAGTCGGTTGAAGCCAATGGCTATACCGTTGCCGGTGCCACGGTGAGCGGATGGGAGGACCTCAGGTGTGTAGGCGTAGAGAGTTCCGTAGTAGATGTTCTACAGATGATGTTAGCCATGACTCTTCCGTGTATAGTGTTTGTGAATGTGCACGACGAAGCAGTGGGTGAGGAATGGGTGCCAGAGATCGTATGGTCCATTGCACAGGGCACCAGCGTGTCGGATGCAAGGTACGATGCCGACCATTGAAGTGTCGGCACGCGAGGTGTTGTCCTGCGGAGCCTCGTGCTTGAGCTATTGGCCATGACTCAGAGTGGATGACCAGTACGCATGACGAGGCTCTGCTAATGGCTGAGGCGTCCATGAGCTGAGTGTAAAATCACATGTGGCAGACGAGCTCATACAGCGCATGAATGCTACATCGCAGGTTGTCTTTGCGACTTGATCGGAGCTTAGCGTTTGGCCGCCACCCAGACAAGTCGGTATCGCAGTGGTCTTGTCGAGGCATTAGGCTGCCACCCAGACATGTTGGCGAAGTAGCGGTCGGGAGAAGGCGTTCGGCCGCTACCCAGACATGCTTGCTGATCAGGAAACAGGTGATGTGTTGTAGTAATGGTTGTTGGAGAGCGCTCGGCCGCTACCTAGACATGACATGTTCCCAAGCTGTCCGTAGGTTTCTCGGAGGCGCTTGGCCGCCACCCAGACATGCTGAACTCGGAAGATTGTCGTGTTGCTGCTATGGTCCAGGAAAAGGCGCTCGGCCGCCACCCAGACAACTACGCAGTAGTTCTTGCGATATGGACTCCTTGAGACATAGCGTGTGGCCGCCACCCAGACATCCAGATGATCGATCTCGAGAACTTGTGTGAAGTGCATGTTTGCAACTACGGGAAAGCCTAGAGGTGAGGTTGAGGAGGAGATATGGACTTACCAAGCAGAAGCTAATAGCACAGGTGAAACCCAAGTTCTGGTCGAGTGTACGGACTTGGGTATAGGCAAAGAAGAATGCCATGGTGAGAAGTGCACCAATGATCTGCACATTGGTCAGTCACGTCGTGGATATCGCTGCAAGAACTTACCATGGTTCCACGACGACCCCAGAAGAGTCCACTCTTGCACATGAACCCAGCCAGAATAGGAGATGGGATCGAACAAACGTTAGCAATGGCATAGTTACGCCACGAGTCATAATCTGAGAGACCACCAAGCTCAGCACCTCTGGTCTCGATGTAGGTTGGCAAGAAGACGTTGTATAGTGGGTAAGCGAGACCGATCAACAGCCAGCTCAACCAGATCAGAGAGGTCGACAATCCAAGTTTTGGTGTAGCGAAAAGACCGCGAAGATGCATACCAACCTCGCCGAAGCTAATTCGCTTGCGAGCGTGGGCGCTGACAGATGCTCGTCGCTCGGTTTGGCCGTGTATCATACCTGCAGCCTCCAGCTGGTCAAGAGTAAGGCTGCAAGATCGGTGATACTTTGTGGCGATGTTCTGCAGGGTGTTGACAACCTCTGCGTCACGGCCTTCTCCGATCAAGAACTTTGGAGTCTCCTGTAGACGGATAACAATGACTCGGAGAATGCTCATGACGAGGACGAGAGCACCGCTGGTGAACCAGACGTAGCGCCATCCTGGGTTGGTGGACCAGTTGCAAGGATAGCTAGGATCAGTCGCTTGGCCGTAGGAGCAGTTCCACTTCTCGACTGGCAAATATGCCCATGCGAAAAGACCAGCGATGAGTTGACCAAGACCCCACCATGCTGCGAGGACAGTGACGAGCCAGTTGTATCGGGATGGAAGGTATTCCAGGAAGACAGCGGTGTCGAGGACCAGGTTACCACCAGATCCGAATGCTGACAAGCAGACGAACAGACCAAGGACGATCCAGTTTGGAGCGGCGCCAGCAACGATAGCGAACACACTGGAAATGAAGAGGGATGTGTTGAATGCGATCTTGCGTCCAATGATATCGGCTGTCAATCCCCAGAAGAGTGCACCAGTCAGCATACCGACATAGACGGCGCAAGTGAGACCTTGTCTCCACTGTCCTGCGCCGAACTCTCTGTAAGCTGCACCCGCAATGACCGACTGAACCAGCAGAAGGAGGGAGTCGACAGCATATCCAAAGCCATTCAGGATGAAGAGCTTGCCGTGATAGCCAGTGAAACCAATCTCGTCAATGGCGTTGTTGACCAAGTGCATCTTTGCATTCAACACAGGGTCGACACCCTCGAGATTGAGAAGATCACCCTTACGGGTCGAGCTATGGTCATCTGAGGACGCATCGTACGTTGGTGCGAAGCCCTTCTCTTTCTCAATCGGCGCTGTGTTCGCCATGTCGTAGATCTGCTTACTGCGCAGTTATCTCCCGTCTCTTGTGTCGTGTGCCGCCGCGGGCAAGTAGTAGAATAGACGATTGATAAAGCTTCGATCGCGCTCAGCAGGCGGTGTCGCGAGAGGGACTATGCTGTTCGGCGGATGAAGAGATCTCCTTGTGAGTGTAGGAATGGGATGGAGGAACGCAAAACTCAGCAGCTGAGGCAGCGCATGAGCTTTCTACTGAGAGCAGCAGGCAATACATCGTGGTCGCCGCTCGCGTGCAAGGCTAATGGAAAAACACGCTGTGTTGATTGGTGTACAGGGCAACGGCGCCAGGCTCTATCATGGCAGGGTCTGGCGCTAACGGCACGTGCGACTGGACATTGCTTCGTATGAAAACTCTCTCCTAGACGCTGCGTACTCATTCTGCTCGACCTTGGCGTTCGGCCTGACCATCTCCAAGGTTCTCTCGTGTTGGGACAGCTGACGAGTATCATCCTACGCGCTTTTGCAAAGCTGCAGATCGAGAGCCACTCTTCTATTGCTCAAGTCGACGTCTTCCTTGCCTTGGCACCACCGATGTCCTACTCAGGGCAGAGCGGGGCTGTTCTTGGTGCATTTCGATACAACAAGACGACCGTTGCGTGATAGCCTGTATAGCCGCACCACTACGCAGAATGCTACCCGTCGACTATTCGGCTCGTCCGTGGCGCCAAGACTACGAGTCGAAAACGGAGGGCTGCGACGAGGAGATGCCTGAGCCGTGGATACGCTGCCTTGAGTAGTGCGCTGTGGAAGAGCAGACATCTGTGATATCAACATGCTCGTGCTTGCTACAAGAGTATTTCTTGAGCCAAACACGTTCTCACGACACTCATGGGACTCTGGCTCCTCAATCAACGTCCTCTGCTTCTTCGATACAAGTGACAATGCCGAGTAATGCAGTAACCGGCACACATGCCGCAGAGCTTCGTCGGATGCATGCGGCTCTGATTGGACGTCAATGCGCAAGCAGCATGTGCTGGTCCGACAAAGGAAACTCAACAGTTTCCCGTTAGTGACGCCGCGGCGATGCGCATGGTGTGCCCGACAATCAAGAGAGAAGAGTATACTGTCTGACCAGGATCTCCTGGCCTATAAGCGGTCATCAGCGGTTGTTGATTGGCATGTCGATCAGACGATTTCGATCTATGGCGGTCCAGAACTGGTGCGAAGGCAAACTACACAATTCGTTTGGGTCCAACGTACCCTCGCAATGATAAAGCGAATTCTGACAACAAGCATTCTCACTTCCCACGAACCGACACACCAACTCGAGCGCCGCGCGATGCACGAAAATTGGGCTCACCTTTCTTCTAAATATCGCGACTGCTGACAGTCCGCAACACCAACCAACATATGGCGGTGGCCGAAACGACATCTGATGCTCCGTCGAGACCAGCGGGCGCGGCCACGCGACGCTTCCGGCAACGCAACGAAGCTGCACGGGATCGAGACGTCTTTCGACACCTGTGCCCATGGGAAAGCGTATACAAGCCAACTACCCTTCATCATCAGAGTACAACAAAGCTTGGGTCTGTTCTCGATGCCCAGAGTTGTCCGGACAAAGCTCTCACAGCGTTCGCACAACTTTGTGCTCTGCAGCTGAATGCTCGCAGATGCCTTGTCAGTCTCTGCTGCCGCAATACCGAATATGTCCTTGCAGATGTTTCTCGAAGTACGCCATTACAGCAGAGGCATTCTGCTTGTCCTGGTGAGAGTCCTTGGATAGGCACGACCAGCTTCGATCGAGCAGATGGACTCACGTCGGAAGCTATCCAGGAATGGCAGAGAGCGAGACGGCCGCGAGAAATGACCGCATGTGATGCAGAGATGACTCAGGACGGCATCACACCACATTCGTTCCTCATCAAGGATGTGCACAAGTCGCCCTACCGCGAGCAGATTGCCCTCTTGAAACATGGATCATGGATCCGCTCTTACTGCTCTATACCTCTGCGCAGTGGCCAAGGCTCAGTCATCGGAGCTCTTGCATTCCTGGACGATAGGCCGCGCGAAGCCATTGGTTGCCATGAGTTGACAATACTTGAGGAATTGTCTGACACGATCGTCAACCATCTTCACGCCACTGTTACTCGTACGCAGCAGCAGCGTAGTGAAATGCTCATGCAAGGTCTCAGCTCCTTCAATGCTGGTGGCCAGAGCTTGCGATCATGGTGGCTTGCCCAGGACGATGCGAGAGCAGACAATCAAGGCAGAAACGTCGATCAGGGAACAGCTGCTGACCGTGACACTAGAGTCGATGATCAGTTTGGAGTCCGTGATGCTTTTCACGATGCCAAACTAACCGGTCCAACACAAATGGACAGCATAAGCCGCGTGGCAGACAAAGCACCCTCTATCAAACGCAAGTCTGATTTTGTCTCACCCATCCATGCTGCCTACAATAGGGCCACTAATCTACTGCGCGAGGCACTCGGCATTGATGGTGTTGCTTTCATCAACATGAACTCAACCTCAAGTAGGCTGGACAAGGAGGAGGAAGCATCAGAAAGCGACATGTCTGATGGCACAACGGAAAAAGGCCGTATGTGCGAGACATATAGCTACTCGACTCGACAGACAGCAAGCATTGATGGTCACAAGGCTTCCTCATCGCCGTTCAAGCTACCGGAACGAAGGCTACAACGACTGGTGAAATCTTATCCACACGGCACCGTGTTCCACTTCGAAGCAGATGGCAAACCGCAGATCGGCTCGGACGCAGAGAGCGGAGTGTCAGCCGGTAGCGATGCATCAGCGGGTAAGAAGAGAAGGCTAACAAAAGACGTTGCGGCACTTGGAAAGGCGTTCCAAGGAGTGCGGTCAGCAGCAATGTATCCAATCTGGGACGACACGAATGGCCACTGGCGGTCATGTGCATTCGTTTGGAGTGAGTCCGTCAAGCGATACCTTGATCATGATGAGGACCTTGCATATCTGCGCACGTTCGGGCATTCCATCCTAGCCGAGCTGTCACGACTGGAAAGTGTCGCTGCCGATCGAGCGAAGACCAAGTTTATCTCGACAGTCAGCCACGAGCTAAGGTCGCCTCTCCATGCTATCCTTGCTGTGAGTTGATTGAGTTCCGTTAACTCAGCCCAGGCTGACGCTTTCAAACAGGGAGTTGAGTTTCTACAAGAAACAGAGCTTGATATCTTCCAGCAAGAGATGGCCAACACTATCGACATGGCTGGCAGGACTCTAGTCGATACGTATGTACTTGCATTCCCGTACGAGGTGTCCTGCTGACGATGAAAGTGTCGATCACATACTGGACTATTCCAAGATCAGTAGCTCAACTCGAGCAACCAGGAATGATAATGCTGGCTCATCCGATGGCCAAAATGTACCTGTAGCGTCAAGTGAGACCGAGCATCCTCATGGACTCGACCTGGCGCAACTTACAGAGAGGTCCGTATGTGCTCGCCTGTATCGCCACCTACTAACGGTCACATAGCATAGTCGAAACATGCGTGTCAGCACATCGGGCTCAAATGCAGGTCGAGCGTTTTCATCAACCAGAAGACAGTGTGCACCCCAGCCGGAAGGCCTTGTCCGAATACTCTACGTATACACCAGCTTTACGTACGAGCAGCGATGTGGCGATCACTCTCAATATCGCTTACCGCCACCACTGGAATGTACAGATTCAACCTGGTGCCTGGACCAGGATACTGACGAACCTCGTCGGTAATGCACTCAAGTATACACATAAAGGCCATATCGCCATACGTCTTGACGTTGCAGCACCGCACCAGCAGGGAGACACCAAGGATGCCATCATACTTACGGTTGAGGATACGGGCATCGGAATGTCGGAGTCGTTCTTGGCTCAAGGCGTATTTGTCCCGTTCCGACAGGAGGATCCTCACAGTACAGGCACTGGTCTGGGTCTCAGCATTGTTGACCAGATCGCCAAGAGCATGAATGCTGAGCTCAAGCTCAGTACACAGCATAAGAAAGGCACTAGACTCACACTGAGATTGCCGATCAGCTTTGTGCCTGATGAACAAGTCGATCATTTCACGAAACAGCAAGACACTGATCGAATCACGGTCGATCGCTTTCGTCTGCTCACTACCGGGGAGGATAGCTCAGATGTTGACGAGACAGTTGGCGCAAGTGTTACTATGACTGCACAAGAGTGGATGAACTCAGAGGTATGCTACAACATCGGCGACGAGGAGAGTCAGCCGTCCACTGTCTCAGTCTGTGCTGTTACAGAGCGAACACTACGACAGCGCCAACATGGCAAGCCAGAAGAGTTGAAAGAGCTCTTGACGAAGCTAGCGAAGCTGCATTCACATATTCTGGTTCTGGCCGAGGGCATCCGCTCGACACAACTCGAAGTTGAGCTTCAGAATCTGCCTCTCAAGCCAGTATTCGTACATCAGCCTATTGGACCTCGCAAACTCTTCCGAGCAATAGCCTCTGACCGCGACTCGACTGTGGCGAACAGAGCTGCAATTCAAGACTCCTCGCTTGGTCCACGACGAATTCTATTCAGGAACTGTACCGATCGTACTGACTTCGGGGACAATGTCGGAGCCTGGCAGGACAAGATCAGATCGAAGAAGCATGTGCTAGAGACAGACGAGGTCTCAGCTGTCTCGACATCATCCATAGTGTCAGCTCAACGGACGCCCTTGTCCTCACCGGAGCCTACGACGCCTGCCGGTATGCCTCCCTCTATCGATAGCTCACTGGCCACGAACAACACTGTCCTGCTCGTGGAGGACAATCACATCAACATGAAGGTGAGTGTTTGTCACATCAACCAATGACCACTAACGTTTACTTTGCAGCTGCTTATCGCACTGCTGCGCAAGCTTAGGCTACCATATCAATGTGCCGTCAATGGTCGTGAAGCAGTGGACCTCTATCGCCAGGAGCATTCCTCCTTCTCGCTCGTGCTCATGGATATGTCCATGCCGGTCATGGATGGATTTACCGCGACCAGGAAGATTCGTGATACAGAATCTCGCCAAGGTCTGCGCAGAGTGTACATTGCCGCACTCACAGGCGTGACAGACGCCGAGTCGAAGGGTAGAGCATTCGACTGTGGTGTCGATGACTTTTATTCCAAGCCAGTTGGTCTGAAAGAACTCAAGGTCATATTGGGAAAAGTAAGACAAGACCTCGCAGAGGTCTCGACTGATGAGCAAGGGAGCGCCGTATAGCCAGATTGCCCTTGGAACGAGCTGTTACTATGCTGCGCCGCTATCAGACTCGGAGCCGTATCGACGATCATAATTGGGTTGAGATCGTGAGCTCGATCAACTGTCCGAGGGATATGCCGACAAGGCTGAGGCTGCAAGAGAATGGTACAACCATGCATGCAGTCGCTGTACGCGTATGCCTAAGGACACCTGGCTAAGTGCATGAGACAGTAATAACCTCGCAGAGACGGAGAGACGACCATGACACAAGCCTTGGCTTTGTGGCAGTTTCATCTTGTAGCTGTCATCACGCATCTCGGCTCCGCTCAAGTGAGACGACGAACAATAAGACGAGGCGAAAAATAGACTTCCCTAACGTCTCTCTGATGCAGCGGACACCAACAGCTTGTACCGGTCGTGCAGCTCGTCTTTCAGCTCTTCACTGTCGTGCCGCAACAGTGGACACGCGCGTCTGCAAGGAGGGCGCATCGCTGTGATACTTGTGCCATCAGCGACGAGCAAGGTGAAACACCTTTGAGGTGGCCCAGACCCAGTCGTGAAGACAGTGTTTGAGGTTGCGGCTAGAGGTAGGCTGTGCAAAGGGAAAAACAAGGTTGTCGGCGAGGAATAGATTTGGAGCGACTTTAAACTTCCTATTTTGTCCCGGCGCCAGAAGCACCCACTTTTCTGCTATACCTTGCTACACTTCGCTCGGCTGTGTCAGCCCTTCTTCCTTCCTTCGATCATGCTCAGCTAGGAGATCTTACAGGACGATAGACACCGCCAAGACGAGCGACGACATTGCGACTGTGAACGACAACTTCAGACGACGAACATCGCATCATGAGTGGAAACGACCAGGGTCTGCCGGGTGGTAGGCCAGGCCATACACTCTCTTCCTCATCCACAACGACAGCCAGCAGTCAGACGCAATCACTCGCACAATCACCACAAGATACCTCTGCAGGCCCGGCGTCGATCAGCAGTGGAGCAACCGCTGCGACACCAGTTGTACCCGGCGTAGCAGGCACGACCGACTCGCAAGCATCCTCTGGCGCAACCGGGAGTCCCGACTCAAGCAATAGCAACATCGCTGCCATCTCCGGCAACACCTACACATCGACATCAACCTTACTCTCGCAATCCTCACAAGCGACACCCACATCCTCACAAACAGCTCCAGATGCTGGTAGCCTGGGCACACCAATAGGCCAGTCTTACAACGGAGGGTCTAATAACGGCATCGGCACAGGAGCGATTGCAGCAGCAGCTGTCGTCCCAATCGCACTCATTGCTCTCATCTTTGCACTAGTCTTTATCCTTTGGAGGAGACGACGAAGAAATGCTTCTGGATATCCACAAATGAAAGAGAGGTCGACGGCAAGCGATAATGCCAACGGCTCTAGCACACCATTCGTCACGCCTGTCATGACGAGCACTATGAACACTGCATACTACACAGGTCTTGACACAGGATCGGAACGTGAGCACAGCGGCGAGTACTACGGCCCAGGACGAAGCGATGCGAGCTCCTTCGTCGAGCCACCACCTCCCTACAAGGCCAAGACTCACGATCCCTCTGGCGGTCCAATACAAGCAAGTGCAATAGGCGCAGTGCCGCTGGTTCGACTTCCTACTGGACTGCCAGTATCGCCTCCATCACCAGACTCCTGGAGAACTGCCCATGATGCCGCATTCCTCGATTCCGGCAGCGCTTTCACAAACTCGAACTCGAGATCGGTGACGGAGCCTAGCATCAACAGCGACCAGTACTCCGACAATGCCTCTGTGCGCTCTGCACTTGCGGCGAGGCGGTCTGTTGGAGCGAACATCGTTAGCCCGGCAGATGCGACACAAGCAGCGTTCAATCCATTCGATGATCCTGAGAGTCCTGTTAGCAGTGTTGATGGAGAAGAGACGAGGTCTTTCAATAGCTTGCCGAGTAGAGCGATCAGTCCAGTCAGTTTTCGGTCAAGGCCATGATCAGTTTGTCAACCTTGAAGGCGTACTAGGAGCAAGGAGGACAGCTCCAGGGAGCAAATAATGACCACTCATGATGTAAGAATGTACTCGCCCATTGTGGCTTCTCTTGTTGAGACTCTGTTCGTCCTACTCGATCATCCTAGCAATATGTCTTTCTATAAGCTTTCGGAACTTGAGTATGCATGATCCTTCTCTGTCACAATCTTGGTCGCGGTCAATCACTCTTGACAGTCAGATCATGCTCGAGGCCTGGGCAGTACTGCTCCAGCTCGACAGCTCCTTGTAGAATGTGTCGCACAAACACGCCGCAGCTATTACGATTTCTTCCAAGCACTTTCTTGGCCCACCCATTCCTCGAAAGTCTTGATGTACGGATATCTCCGTCGGAGTGCAGGAACATCTGCGCCATAACCAACGTCCTTGAACCACTGGAACATCTTGCCAAGCTCGTCTTGCATTGCCCATTTCGACAAGGTCGCAAAGACACCGAAGGTAGATGGGATCTCCTGCCCAGTAGCATGTCTGAATGCTACGGCGGCTTCATTGGAGAGAATCATCGCCGGCAATCGTGATGCTCTTGTTCTTGTACTCATCCTTGTCGGCGTTCAGTAGTGCTTCTGCGGCGATCCTGCCTATGTCCTTCGAACTAATCAATTGCAATTTAGTGTCCATGCCGTTTTGTCGCCAGGCTGCGACAAAAATCTTACCCACGAAATCGTTGCTGAGATTGTCCATGAAAGCTACGGGTCGAATGATGGTCCACGAGATCCCTTGTCCTGCAGTTGTCGCTTTGAGGTGGTCTTCGACATGCTTCTTCGATCTGAAATGAGGAATAGGCGTCTCCTGGTTGTCGCTATCGACTCCACGATCAACTGAGTTATACACAATGTGCTTGATACCTGCTTTGACCGCCGCGTCAACCATTGCCTTGCCCTGTTGCTCCTCAACGACCGAAGCATCTTTCTTGCCCATGACTGGTGTTGTCACAATGAAGACACCCCATGGGTCTTGAACCTGTGCGAAAATCGCCGCAGGATCGTCAAACTCGCCCTGGATAACGCGAACATTTGGCTTGCGTGCAAGGGCTTTGGCGCCAGTGGACTCTTTGTTACGAGTGACTGCAAATATCTCAAACGATTGTGAGGACTTCGCGAGAAGAGCCTGAACAAGAGCACCACCCTGCTTTCCTGTCGCGCCTGTGACGATGAGTCGTCGATGTCCTTCCTGCGAATCGCTCTGTGATTCTGTCAACGGCATCATGTCCGCACCTTTCACAATATGGTCGTATTTCTGCATGGCAAAGAGAGGTCAACCAGCAGGCTCTGTCTGGTCATTATATATCGATGACCAGCCACTTAAAAAAAGGTAAAGCTTTCCTGCCGCATGCGTCCAGTAGAGTGCGGGAACAGCAAAGGAGTACAAGACGGACAGATTTCGACCCGAGTGAAACTAACGAGCAAGACGGTCGGTGCAGAGAGAGTCGCCGCAATCACTTCTTGCGACTTGGATTATTCGTGCTTAGTAATGAAAGGAACCTTTGAAATCAGAACGAGTACTTTTGCTGCGATGGATGGTTCGTGAAGTTTTTTTGGAGTCGACGTGGTCCAGAACACACTATTTGATCGGTTTGTATATGCAGCCGATCAACGAGTGTAGCATCTCTAGTCTCGCGCCTCCAAGTGCGATATCGTTCTTATATCTACCTGCCGGCCGGAATGATGAGCATGGTTTGCATTCGAGCGTCCTGCACAATCTGACGACATATGAGGATTTCGGCCACAGACTCATGGCTCTTCACTTGCTGAGGAATGATACGGCGATGGCCGATGGGACCATTAATGAGAAGCAAGGTGTGATAGACCATCAGTTGCCATTCAGTCGATTCTCCAGGGCGCTTTCAGGCACACGACGTTTTGATTTCTCAGTATCGAGATCTAATGGCTATCATGGTGTTGATGCTTGATTCGTGAATATTGAGTTACCGCGAGTCTAACCATTCGCACATCGATCAGTCTGGCCTTGGCGTCGAAAGTGTGGACTGCGATGTTCATCCACATTGATGCTGGGCCAAGCGTTACTTATGGTGCAAGTGTTTTCGATTGTAACTAGGGAGCCGATCCATTCAGCCTCGAGCTTGTGATGGGTGGTAGGAGCACATCTCTCGCTCGTAAGAGATCATGCCAAAATTGATACAATGGACGGCGGGACAAGGTGTGTTCTGGAGACAAACGATAGCTCGGCGTATGGCGGAGGTTCGGTGGCTGGGATGCCGCTGCTGAGTATGTTCGATCCCGTATTCAGATGAGAGGACCAGGAACTAGGCTACAAGTATGTTGCGCCATCTTGAGAAGGTGTGTTGGCTATGATGTAGTGGTAAGACACCGGTAGCTTCGCGTCATGCCAGGCCAGACCAATGCTTATGAAGCGATGAGCCAGGACGTTTCCCTGGCATGGAGCTTTCGTCGTTCCAGATTGGTGTAGATGGCTTATATGCTTCTCTTCGAGACTCCCCGGTGCTTTGAGGCGCTCTGTTTGCAAGTCGTACCTTTGGCGACGCATCATGATGCTGCCCTGGCAAGCTGCGCTATCGAGTTGCTGCTCTGGACTGTGCCACTCTATGCGTGTAATTGTAGGACTTGGCGGTGGTGGACATCATGATGTCAATGCCACAACCAATCAGTATCTGGTGTGTATAGCTGACGCTGTGTCTTGTCGCATATTCCTCATGCGACCGCGGGCTCACCAAGACCCTCCTCTTTCTCACCAAATGCAGAGAATTGCGCAAAAATGATAGCATCCTCAACCATAGTGCCAAGACTGCCAATGAGCCACGGCAGATTCGTCAGGACATCGTCCTTCTCAACAGAGTGGAACAGAATGCCAGCACCATAGGAAGCATTGCCAATGACACTCAAGATGAAGAAGAGCAGACTCAATCCTTCACAACTTCGCTCGCGCTGGTTCTTGATGATCTGAGGGATACGTGCACCAAGATAGAGCACCGCAGAAATGTATCCTAGGACTTCTGCACCAATTGGAGTGGCGTCTCGATGGCGGTCGTCGCCTACTGGTGATGGTTGCCAAGCACCGGTCTTGTATGCGACTGCCCAGCCTGCAGCTCCAGCAGCTAGGATTGCGAAGACCGAGACGGCGTTCTTCAACCACGTGCGACTTGGTGACTCTTCCTTAATCGACACCAGGGTATCTCGTCTCAGTATGGATCCAGCAGTCCTTCGACTGGCAGCACTGCTACGCCTGCGCGAGCCTGGCAAGCCGAGATTCTCAGGTGTCACATCCGTCATGTTCCTGCTCTTCGCATTTCCGTTAAGCAAGGGTGATGCTTCGGTCGGCTCTTGCACATGCCCATTCTGCTCCTCCTCTTGCAGTCGTCTGCGCTTGAGCACGCTGTAGTACCAGCATTGCAGGATGAGGATGCCATCAGCGAAGCAGAAGTACACTGCCAGAGCTATGACAGTCGGCACGAGTCCAGCCCAGAGAGCGCCAGCAAGGTTGAAAGCGTCTCCGGCAGCCCAGATGAGGATAAAGGTGATTGAAATGCCGTCAGCGCTGCCATGCTGGTAGTTCTCGATCAATTGTGGCACGAGGAGGAAGATCCATGCTGCTAGGGAGATGGAGCCGAAGACGCCGCTCAAGGCTTCATTCCAGGTCAGCTCCATGCTTGTGGATGAGAAAGAATGAGGATGGGAAGAATGGTCGCGTGAGCGATTCTATTGCTGACTTGTCGTTGCGTAGGTGGAGGCTCCACTTTCGCTTGAGCTTCAAAGGAATTTTTCCTTTCTCTCGGCTAACACTTCAACACTTTTGTTGTTACCTTCCTGTTGGGCTCTGTCGATACATGTCTGCTTCGATCCAGCATGGTAGCCGAGAGAGCTGGCGTCTCAGGACAGGCACAAGAGATAAGATCATATGAGAGCATACCAATGTGATACACAGAAAGATCTTATCACTATCTGCCTCTACCCAGGCAGCACGTCAGTACCGCATATCGTTCAACACGACATCAGGCCTATGTGTCGCTCTACGGTCCTGATAGCCAGAGAGACCTTGCTGCGCTGACTATCAAACACGCAACTACTAATCTCGATGCTGCTAACCCCAAGGTGTACAGATCTCGAATGAATCACTCGGGTATTCGACCACGAATAGATGTTGTGAAGACATCCGATCAACAATCCCGCGCAAGCCGTCCCTCGATATGACCATGGCGACCGTTGCGCCGATATCACTTCAGCGCGTCCAGAACATACGACCCCACCACGATGCCTTTGCGAGGGGTGTATTGACTGGAGACAGCAGTACTGGCTCATCTCGCAGCGATGTAGCATCGACAGACCTCAAGACTCCTGCTTCATTGTCGACAAACGTAGGAGCAGCAGCAATCACGGGCTCTGGCGAGACCACTGGACTCTGACTGTCAGTCTCGGCCGTCTGGATGTCCCTGGACAACACAAGCGCATGATCGCTCTTCTTGGTCCACGGTGTGGACAGGTAGGGCCACAAGAGATAACCTGCTCCACCAACACAGACGACCATAAGCCAGAACCTGAGTATCTCGTTCTGGCCGTCCAGCTCCACACTCTCATGCGTGTCTCAGCTCGATGACTTGAGTGCGCTGCGTCACCCTTTGCCACTCGATCCCTTCAGGTCGTTCACAACCCTCTGCAATCTCGATATCTCAGCATTCTTCTCCGCCAGGATAGCCCGTCCGACACTCAGCAGATCTGTCTCCTCACGAGCTTTTTTGATCGATACACCGTCCGTGGCTACTACTGCCTCTGTTTTCCCTTGCTTGACCAACGCTTGCGATGCTGGTGTTGTACTGGGCGTTGGTGGTGGAGCGAAGGGCAGGACTTCACTGGACTGAATGAGCTGGAGAGAAGGAGAGTGCTCGACCCGTGAGAGCTTGGACACCTTTGAGAAGTGCTGCGTCTCTCGAGAGTTGCTCAGTCGTGCGAGGGCGAAGAATGGGCTGCTTTGTCGCGGCGCTGTGGTGTGCAGGCATCGTCTGCTTACAAGGGTAGCAGTCGATGTACGACCTGCTCTTGGCCACGGAGCCATCACGACTGATGGCGTGGTAATGGACTACTGCTGTCGGCTTGATGGCCAGCAAGGACGAGAGGACGACTCAATGAAGTGATGACCTCGACATCGGATAAAGGACGCTGGTACGTGGGGTCCCTGATTGGCGGCGGGGTTGTCCGTACAGATCAAGTAGTATGCGCTGCGAGGTCTTGTGATAAGAAGCAGTATTCATCTCAAGACTTGCTCCTCCGCGATACAACATTCGCAGCTTCTGGGTTTGTCAGTCACATCATTATCAGGTATGCTGCGCAATTCATAGCAAGATAGAGAATCGCTCGCTCGACTCGAGTGTAGTGAATGAGCTGCGAGCAAGCCCAACACTATCTCATCGTGCCAAGCCTCCAGCATGGTCTCGTATGATGACTATAGCTAGCATTCAGGTAGCCCTTCGTGGACACCATTTTGCTATACAGAGATATGCGACACCGATGGTCACCGTCTCGAGTATTAGTGATGCCATTAGATATGCCGCGGCTCTTCAAGCGGACGCCTAGCGTACGCAGCTGTCAACACCAGCAAGTGTCTTCTTCTTCATTGCAATCACGAAACTGGTTCATAGCATCTTCCATCGATCGAAGGAAGACCCGCATTTCAGCATGGCGCAGCAAGCGTCTCTGCTCGGCCGAGCACTGAAAATCAGTGCCGCAGTGGTCGCAGCATATGCCCTACTCATAGGTGCCTTGACATCAACACCACTAGGAAAAGTGTAAGCCTGATCAGCAACATCGGCCCATCCATTGACGACGACTAGTGCACTGTATGCCAACAAGGTCAACACTCTGTTCTGGCACGATCTCAACTACCCAGACCAGTTTGGCTTCGCAGATGGACAGGTTACGCCTTTCAACCTCGAGACGCCAGATGGCCAGACTCTCTATGCATGGCATGTGCTTCCTCTGGACGTCTATGCTCGCCATGAGCAGAGTCTTCGTACGGGAGAACGACACAAGCATCCTGTCAAGGACTTTACCAAGACTCTGCCTTACAGGCTCATCACAGAGTACAACGATCCTCCTCCAAGGGTGATCATCAGCTGTGCGTACCTCTGGTTGTTGGAAACAGTACTAACTTATGACAGTCCACGGCAACGCAGGACACATTGCCCAAGGCCTACGAACAGACACATATCGCATGCTCGCCATCCACCCTAACACTCACGTCTTTACAATCGACTACCGCGGCTTCGGACACTCGACAGGCGACCCCTCTGAAGCAGGCTTGATCGTGGACGGTACTGCACTCGTAGACTACGTGATGAAAGTGGTCGGCGTCCCAGCAGAGCGTATCGTCATCCTAGGCCAGAGTCTAGGCACCGCCGTAAGCGCAGGTGTCGCACTGAACTTTGCGGATCCCGAGAGTGCGCTGACTCCTCGACTGAACAGCACTGAGCAGACCATTTCGCCAGGCGCCCTGGCTCGACAGGTCGATGTCCCTAGCAGCTTTGCCGGCGTTGTGCTGGTTGCGCCGTTCCACAGTCTCCCAGCACTGCTCCTGACTTATCGTATGGGTGGGTGGCTACCTCTCTTCAGACCACTTCAACTGTTGTCGAAGAGGGTGGCGCAGGAAGTAGCAGCATATGGTTCCCCGGATGACTGGCCGACAGCTCGACGACTCAAAGCGTATCGTGATGCGCTCAAGAAGAACCCAGCTTTGCTCAAGAGTCAGAGTGACGACTCCTCACTCAAGCAGAAGTCACTGCTCCGCGAGATGGGTGCTGTGCAGATCCTTCACGGCTTGAACGATATGGACATTCCTTATCACCAGACTGAGCTGATTTGCGAGGAGGTCCTTGGCAACAAGGATGGCATCTCTGGTAGTAAAGGTCCGGCCCTGTTCGAGCTGAAGGAGTCTGGAGAGGCACGATTTAGATTTGAGCTGTATCCTTTCGGCGGTGAGTTCACAGATGCACGAGCTGCGTACTACGACTGACAAGACAACAGGTCATAACACGATTGTCACCTACTCGCCTACGTCGCTTGCGATCGTGCGAGCATTCGAAGGCTTCCAGGCACGATGAAGAGAGCGCAGCGCCCTGTAGACGTAGAGATAGATTGTGCTCGGATCGAGCCATGCTTTTGCATAGTACACAGTTGTAGGATGACTAGTGACAGTAAGGAAAGCGAGCTGCTGCTCCGCAGGCTGAAGACGTAAGACATTACAACATCATCGTTCGCACTCACGACGTCGTGATGTAGAGACCGATAGCTAGAGATTGTCAGTGGATGGCAGGTTCGAAGCGTCAAGTGTATGCTCACGACAAGGATTGTAGTCCTGGAAGTAGCTGAAGCAAGTGTCGTCAACAGCAGACATCTCAATACCAATCCTGCTGTTCCCTGGACAGTCGAAGTCCTTGATGGAATAGGCATTGCCTGCAGAGAATGTCTGCGTGCCATAGTCGGAACTGACGCTTGGTGCGCTAGCATAGCTCATGCCCTCTGAAGCTGGACCGCTTAGCAGAGAGAACTTGACCTTACCATCACCACTGAGCCAGAACGATGATGTCTCCAGCTGATCCTGCTTTGGGAGGAGGAATTCTAGACTGCATTTCTTGCCCGAATCGCTGGCAGGAATGTCGAAGTTGAAGATTGAACTGATACCGCCGCATGCTGTGCCGTTGTAGCTGTTCGAAAAAGCTTTATTCGGTGTAGAGCCGTCGATAGGGAGTATAAGATGTGGGAACTAAAGCAATCAGCATGATCTCATGAGCAAGATGTGTTGCGAACCTCATAGCTCGACGGCAGATCTCTTGGACAGCCTGATGATGGAGGTGGTGGTGCACAGCCACTCTTGCAGCTGTCGTTGTCTGATTGAAGTGTGATCTGTGTGCAAGATGGCTCTCCTTGAATCGATTGGTCGTAGATATTATACCCACCATTGTCGCCAGTTGAGCATGCCCAGAAGTCTGACGATCCCTTGTACTGGAGCTTGCCATCACATCCAACGGAGAACGAGCTTGTTGGCGTGGCCCCGACGTCGCACTGCCATTGTGTTGTAGGTGGTGTCAAGATACAGCCACGGCCGGACTGATCAGTGAGACCTGCCTCGTGAGCTGGAGATACAACACATCGAACGGACCCTTACCTCCATTGCTGTCCAGGCAGTATTGTGCCTTTGACACTGGCAAATTGTTTTGACCAATGCGATTCTGTCCGTCCCCGAGCTGTCCTACATCACCACCCGGCCCTCCGGATGCTGAAAGATGGAAGCAGCACCCAGAACCATCACGCTTGAGGTTGAGAGGAGTAGGAGATGCAAGTGTAGTGCTCAAGGCAGCCACAGTAAGGAAGAGGTATCGGTCCATGCTGATTAGGAGTAGGTGTTGTAAGATGTGATTGCGTTGACAAGATCAGGTCGAGACAACATCATTTATAGCTGAAGCTCACGATGTACTTGCCATCCGTGACGATTCCAGGAATGAGCAACAACTGCCCGCAATGGAGATCCATACTTGCCCGATCATCCTATGAGCAGTGCTTGCCAGCATCTCCCATGCAAAATGAGGGAACACAGAATGTAACGCCTCGTATCGTGCCATGAGCACTGTTGATCAATTGATGTCATCGCCTTTCCTGGATATGTAAATGTCAAGCAATGCAGCTCAATGGCTACATCATTGTTGGTTTGATGAAGAGAAGGACTGGACAATAAGGGCAGTGGAATGTTTCAAGGACGAATTGCGCAAGGAGTTGCTGTAAATAGAGGTTATGCCAAGGCTGTCGATTATTGTGCGTTGTGTCATTGATGGGCGGAAGGGGGTCGATGCTTAAGGTGAAGGTCAGAATGCTGTTCAGAAGGTGCTGGTTATAGCGATGGTGATACATGCTTTCGATCTTGTGAGCTTCGCCCACCTGCCATCAACAACAACAGCTCTGGCCAAGACCTCCAATCAGCAATATGGAGCTGTCATCTCTACTACTTTGCTGCAGCAAGACACCTTGTCGGGTCGTCCTTGTGTTGCCACATCAGCGAGGGTGTCAATATCGCGCCTTGCAGTGATGGGAGCTCGTCCAGTACGGTCCCGCCACGATGCCGGGCAGGACGTCACACAAAGAGCAGGAGATGGGCAAGGCTCGCTGCAGCTGAGCACTACGTGCTGCTCGAGTGACCAAGACATACTCCCTCGCCCATCACAGCAGTCATCGAATACGAGTATCGAGATAGCCCATACAACTCGAGTGCCGTTTCCATTACATCATCGAGAGCCTCTGCCAAGAAGCGCAACATCGGTTGCTCGGCAAAACATAAACAACTCTCCTCTACTTTGCACGCTTGAGCACCACTTCCGAGGAACTCCTCTGCACGTTTGGCTCTATACAGCAGCTTGATGACGAGCTAGCAAATACTTTCCACCTCTGCCGCTCAATATGTCGTAACGCAATAAGGGCGGCTTCCTCTCAATGGTCAAGTACTCTCTGTCTCCTTCATCGATCTTCTATCCTCCTCAATACTAAAAGATGCTGGGAAACACTGTGTTGGCGGCATTGCTGGCGACGGCGCCATTGGCAAGAGCAGACTGGGCTGGAAATTGGGATAACTGGTGGCATCGCCCATCATCAACAGCTTGTTCGACGGCTGTGCAGACCACACAGACTGCAGCCTCTCAAGCAGGCTCGCAGACAGCCTCGCAAACATGTGGCTACGCTGGAGGTGCACCAACCGTCACCATTTCGGCAGGTGTACTGCACGGAACGACCACTTCTCTGCCAGCCGCAACAGCAACAGTGAACCAATTCCTAGGCGTGCCCTTCGCGCAGAGTCCTCCATTGAGGTTCGCACCAGCCGTGAAGGCGAACAGCTCTAGCAGAGTGATCAACGCGACAGCTTTCTCGCCGTCTTGTCCGCAACAATTCGCAAGTGAGTAGACCCGAAGTTTGACCTTGTCAGTACTGAACGTCGACAGTCCCTGGTTCGGCCTTCATCTTCAACAATCCTGCACCACCTGAGTCTGAGGATTGTCTCTACCTCAATGTCTACACTCCCTCGACACCTGCTCCTGCTGATGGTCGACCTGTGCTGTTCTGGATCTATGGTGGTGCTTTGCAGTTCGGTAATGCTGGACAGCATGCGTACGATGGCAGCTGGTTCGCAAGCTATGAGGATGTGATCGTTGTGACGACGAACTACCGCACAAATGGTGAGTCGATCGCTGTGTTGATAGATCGCACTGACACCTACAGTCTTTGGATTCCCGTCCTCGCCAGAACTCCCATCCGACGGCCACAATCTCGGGTTCCTCGATCAACGCCTAGCTCTGCAATGGGTTCAAGACAACATTCACCTCTTCGGTGGCTCCAAGAACAAGGTCACCATTTTTGGCGAATCCGCAGGCGCTTTCAGTGTTGATGCACTGCTCACCAGCTTTCCTGCCAATTCGACGCCACCCTTCCGCGGTGCCATCCTCGAGTCTGGTCAATACAGTTACCGTGCAGCAGCGTTTGCAAGCTCTGCTCCTTCCTGGTATGCGCTCAGTGATGCGCTGGGATGTCCGGGAAGCTACAGCAGCAACTTGACCTGTCTGCGGGCTGCGAATGTGTCGAGTATCATCAACACTATCACAAGTAAAGCCCTACTCTTCAATCCATACCCGGACAACAAGACACTTGTGTCAAACCCTGCTGCACAGAGGTTGAGCGGCAATATCGCCAAGATCCCGGTCCTGGGAGGAACCAATGCTCAGGAAGGACGGTACGTGATCAACCTGTCTGTGTCTGCGGTATGTTGCTGACTTCTCTGCAGTGTCTTCGAGGTCGGTCAGCAAAACCTGACAGCATCGTTGAATACCTTCTTCGGCAACAATACCGCACTCAAGGACTCCGTTGCAGAGGCGTTCAAGATTCCACAGCTTGGTATTAACGCTCCGTATGACCAGATATCTCAAATCTTCACCGAGCTCGTCTTCCAGTGTCCAGCTGCCAAGTGGGCCAATGATACAGCATCTGTCGGCATTCCAGCCTGGAGATACTACTTCAACTCGTCCTTCACCAACACCCAAGCTCTTCCAGGACTCGGAGTATATCATTCCAGCGAGATCGAGATCGTGTACGGCACATACGCTAATGCGACTGTCACGACACAGGAGAACGCGCTCTCTCAAGCCATGATGGGCGCATGGGCGAAGTTCGCGAGGAACCCAAACTATGGCCCAGGCTGGAATCGTGTAGGGACCGGTGCTTCAGGCTCTGTCCTTGTTGGTGCATCTGCCAATGCTACAAGTGGCGTCTTGACAAACAGCAATGGTACCGTTCAGGCTGGCTTCGTGGATCTGGGTCTTTGGGGCAACCGAGGCGATGCATTGAGTGCTGGTATCACGGTGATTGAGCAGTCGGAGGTGGACTTTAGATGCCATGTCTTCGATGCGGTTTACGCGCTCGCAAACTCGGTGTCTCCGTAGTCCACTGGTTGTAACACAGTGCTGTAAATCTGCCACAGTACTTCTCTAGGCATGGAACGTCGTTTGCGTTACGCATGGAGTGTTGACAACAGTGCCAAAGAAGGGATGCTCCAGGACTCGACGCGGATTAGTCAGCAAAGACTTCACTTCCTCCTCGAAATGCTTCACGCTCTTTGCTTCGAGCCTCAACACATGACTATCGTTATCGTCTATTCACACGTCGAATCTTCTTACGCTACTGTGACTCTCTGCCACGATGCGAGACGTCCTCCTTGACTCGTACATCTGGCGCCATTCATGCGGCCGTCTTCACGCATCAACTGCTATGCCCACCCTCCCACCGCCTACCTCGCCCACCCCTTATAAGCAGTGATGCATGACTGTGCCGATGTCAATCTATCTCCGTGAGCCGCTACAAGCCACTCGCGTATCAAGGCGTTAGACATTGACTTCACGAGCCTGCTACAACGATCAGTCTTACTCCTCCCACCGCAGTCAGTGAATCTCAGACCCACCACATCATTGTTCCTGGCGATTCTACTGTAAGTAACTCTTGAAGTCCACGTGAATGTCTTGCTAGCGCTGCCGGTGCACGTCTATAAGTTGAACAAAATCTCCTTCAACACAGCTTTCTTACTACACAACACTTCTTCTTCAATACCGATCTCCTTCTTCGTACACTTGGTCCTCAATCATGCAGTACAGCAACCTACTGAAGCTTGCCCTCGCAAGCACTATCTCTGTCACTCAGGCGGCCTCACTCGCCGACATCTGCACTACATCCAACATCAAGGCTGCACTTCCAGCAGATCAGTCAATCAACGACATCGTCTTCCATCCTTCCTCTGTTACCGCCACTCCCGTCTACAATGCGAATGTAGGCGGCGTCACCAGCTACTGTAGATGTGAGCCTCTCCTATGGTCATGCAACGAGAACGACAACGTCGTTGTCAAGTACGCCCTACCAGATCCTGGTAATTTCAAGAACCGCTTCTACGTTCACGGTGGAGGTGGCTATGTCCTCTCGCGCACTACAACTGGTGGCCTGAGCTATGGCGCTGTCTCTGGAGCCACAGACGCTGGGTATGATGCATTCGACAAGTCTTTCGACCAAGTTGTCCTCTACGGCAATAACTCTCTCAACTGGGACGCCACGCTCATGTTTGCTTTCAAGGCTCTTGGTGAGCTGACTCTTATCGGCAAGGCTCTGACCAAGAACATCTACCACATGGCAGACTCGACTAAGCTCTTCACCTACTTCGAGGGCTGCTCTGATGGCGCTCGCGAGGGCTTCAGCCAGATTCAGCGCTACGGCACGCAATATGATGGTCTTGTCGCCGCTGCACCTGCTTTCCGCTATGCTCATCAACAAGTCCTTCATACTTTCTCGAGCGTGGCTGAGCACCTCCAGAACTACTACCCACAGCCTTGCGAGATGATTCAGATTGTCAAGTCGACCATCGCAGCCTGCGATGAGCTCGATGGACGCAAGGATGGCGTTGTCGCTCGCACCGATCTCTGCATGCTCAACTTCAAGACTAGCTCTCTCGTTGGTACACCATACTCCTGCGCCGCATCTACCAACCCATCACAGCCTGCACAGAGCGGTCAGGTTAGTGCCGAGGGTGCCACACTCGCTCAGACTATCCTCGATGGCTTGCACAACAGCCAGGGCCAACGTGCATATCTCTCTTGGCAAATCTCTTCAGAGTTTGAAGACGCCTACACAGTCTACAACACCAATACAGGTACTTGGGATCTCAGCATTCCTTACTTCGGCGGCGGCTTCGTCACTAAGTTCGTCGAGCTCCTAGACATCGACAATCTTCCAAACCTTGATGGCGTGACCTACGATACAGTGGTCGATTGGATCAACGTTGCCTTCTCTCGATACAACGACACTCTTCAGACAACTATTCCAAACCTCATCGACTTCCAGTCTCATGGTGGCAAGATCATTCACTTCCATGGCGAGTCTGATCCAAGCATTCCAGCTGCCTCTTCTGTCCACTATCGCCAGTCAGTCAAGTGCGTCATGTACGGTGACAACCCGAACTCCGAGACCGAACTCAACAGCTGGTACCAGTTCTATCTCGTCCCTGGCGCTGCTCACTGTGGGTACAATCCTCTGCAGCCAGGTCCATATCCACAGACCGCCATGGCCTCAATGATTGCTTGGGTTGAACAGGGTATCGCACCAACCTCTCTTGGTGCCACTGTCAACTCTGGTCCTTTCAACGGTGAAGTTCAGCAGCTATGCATGTGGCCGACTCGACCACTGTGGTTGACCAAGGGCTCGACCTTCAACTGTGTCTATGATCAGCAGTCCATCGACACTTGGACCTACAATCTTCCAGCCTTCGAGGGTCCAGTCTACTAGGTTGCCAGCTTGCAACTGTCCTCACGATGTGAGTTGAGTTTGCTGCTGCTGCTGAGCACGTACGAGGCTCAAGCAGACTGAGAGATAGGGTGATGCAGAAGCATGCGCCCATACACATAGCTAGATAGCTAGATAGTCTACTTCAACTGAGACAAACTGCTTCCATCATGCCTAGCTCTCTGATGAATCGGCCTTGGTCTTGAATACGCTCAGATTCGGCTGAATACAAGCGAGGCTTGACTCAGCCAGGACTTGCTTGACTGCTCGGTGTTGCGCGTGATGTAGTTCTAGCACATTAGTTATCATCCACACCAAGATCTCTTCTACGTATCGATCTTGACGCCCGATCGTCGCCAGACCTTTTCGCAACTTGATCATCTCGGCAAGTCCTGTGAGGTGAACAGTGGACTTGCTCCGAGTTCCATGCTTGGCCTCATAAGCAGCATATAGTGCGACAGCCACTAAGACATGATCGTCGATACAATGATTCGAATCGGATAGAGCATCGTTAATCCTCCTGATTTGCGATTGTTCGAGAGAAAGTATACATGACTGACTTCTCGGGCTGTGCTCTTTTTGCGACAGTTGGAGTCGATGCCGAACGGCAATCAGTAGTGCCATATTGATAAGTACAGGATGCTCGAAGATGAAAGATTCCCATCTTGATCTGCGGACTGCCTTGGGGTCGAACTGTACGTTTATATCCTTCGATTGTCGTAGCACGACACACCTATAGCATGCCTACAGCGGTCACACTGATCAGATGTGTGTAACACTGCAGCTCAAGGAGCTGTGCTCACCATGACTGAGGACAAATCAAGCTCCATGGCTTGCAAAGCACGAGCAAACAGGTGCATAGGATCTCGGAGTGCGAAAGCATGGAATGATCGAGCTCCTGTAGAGAAGGA
Organism: Peltaster fructicola; assembly: GCA_001592805.2. NCBI lineage: Eukaryota > Fungi > Ascomycota > Dothideomycetes > Peltaster > Peltaster fructicola. Next base: position 123,846 of record CP051140.1, read on the forward strand.
TCGCATTGTGGTACAGTCGAGCAGGTCGCCTGATGGCGGGACGAAGTGGCTCTCTCGAAGAGCTGATTGTGATGACTGCGATCCTTGCTCTATCTGCCTGCTGCCTAGGCACTGGCAGCACCACCGCGCAGTGTGTAGGCAAGTTGCAGACTTATGATCGAGGACTTCATCCATCGTATCGAAGACTGAGCACTGTCCTGAGAATGGCGTTGTTGTGCATGACGGTGAAGACGGACGTGATGATGGTACAGACGAAGCTGGACTCTGGCTTATTGCATTTGGCTTGAGCTTATGTTGATATGGTCCTGCTGCTTTGATGCGGCGATGCTGCAGGCGAGTGACGTGTGATCGTACTCGTCTTTGATAATCACGAGTATGGATATCTGCTGGGTTCGCAATAGAGACATACTCTAGTTCCAGTGATTGATTCATAGGTCTGTTGCAGAGGTTGTATCCAGCTCACCACCCTCATAACGTAGAGTACTATGTAGGAGAAGCTTTGAGCCCTGACCAGATCTGCGCTGCACGTCATGTAACTTGATAGATCGACAATGCTCTCGAGGAAAGTTGGTGCTATTAAGCACTTTGGAAAGCTAGTACAGCTGGCGGATCTCGGAAAGAAGTGCATGTCATTCTGAGGGATCGAGCATGATGGTTTCCACGATGTGCTTCGCTCCAAGTGTCATCTCAGCAGGCGAAGAACGTCCACGGTGAGAATGACTTCCAGTACTGTCCTAGCGAACCAGCCTGATATGATAGAATGTTGGACAGAGCTCGGTCCAAAAGAGAGGCCAAGAAGCGGATGCAGTGGATAGACATCCATGTCCAATGCACTGCAGATCAGCATGGCTAGGCTAGGTGACAGTCCATTGCGTAGATCATAACACGAGGATTTGGAATGCGGCTGGAAAATGGCTTATACAAGGCGTGTATCCAGTGAAGCAAGACCAGTATCAAATTGCAGCTGCCACAAATCCCACATCTAGTGAGCATAGTCTGAGGATCATAGGCTTTACGAACGGCGACGTCCGTCGGCGAAGTACGAATGTGCTACACAAGTATGCTGCCGCGCGGCTCGTTTTGTGATGAAGGAGTGTAGTTATGTCACCGTGGCTAGCCACCAAACTCGCACTGTAGCGTGAGGTATATATTGCTCAAGAACCACATGGATCGTGCCGTGAGGACGACTACGGCGGCTCTGTTGCTTGGTCGAAGCTGCATAGCAAATGATCTTGCCTTGATGCTCAAATATTGGACTCCATGTGGTATGAGTATCCTGGTCGGTTGTGTTCATATGAGTCCGTGCTCAACCAGCCACCTCATCATCTCCTTGCTTAGCTTCAACCTCCGTCTTCACCTCTATCACCATATCCTCTTACCTATCGTCCGCATCTCCAGTCGTTCCTGTGGTCTCTCATTGACGACTCGACAGCACCACACTTGCGCTGTCCTGGGTACTTTCGTCGCTGCAGTATCACAGTGCAGCAACGGTGCAGAACACGTTCAGCTCATGCCGATATGATTCCAAGCCGTGCCTCGGTATAGAAGCGTCCCTCGAGCTATTCACCATTGCTCAACATACCACACTCATGCTGCCACCGCCCGAGACGTACCTGCGCCATGCAGAAGGCTAGTAAGAGATGGACCTGGCTACTGCACGCCAGACGACGGGATCCGCGAAAGGGACGCCCCACGTGTTTCGCAACCAGGTTTCTGAGTTCTGTTTTGACGAGCTGTCAAGCCTGCTACCTGACGCCATGACGAGCTTGAGGTGGTTGTCTCAAGAACCTTGATCTGCATGCGATGCAGTCCCTTGAAAGACGAGCAACCACAGAGCCTAGGCATCCTCTCAAGGTTCACGATCCCCTCATTACAGACACCACGGTCCCTGATCCTGATGGTGGAAAGTGTGTACATATACCGAATCGTTCGCAAGAGCAGTAAGTACGCCCGATTCTCGCCATCACAACCACTATGATCTCACTCAACGCCCTGCTCACAACCTTGTTATTGACCTCTGCTGTGAGCGCTGTTCCCACGCCACAACTCTTCGGAGTGGACCTTGCTCTGCCCTCTAGCCCTGATGACCTCCTTGGCTACCTGTCGAGCTTTCGTCTAGATCTTGCACAAACTGAATCAACACCAAGCTATGGTCTTAATCCACCAGCTACGACCACTTCGAAGAAACTGGTTTCAACACCAGTCTCAAAAACCTCTGGCTCTGCACCACTACTAACAAGCATCTCGACCAAGTCCCCTTCTCCATCCATATCAGCGATCCCAAGCTCAAGAGCACCCGCATCTGTCTCGCTTTCTTCGAGAACTTCAGCCAAGCTATCTACAGCACCAACAGCATCTGGTGCTTCCACCGCCAGAGCATCTGCGACGACAGCAAGCGCTTCTGTGAGGAGTCCGTCTGCTTCAGCTTCAGCATCAGTCCCTTCAATGAATCAAAGTGCATCTCGCACCTCTGGAGCAAGTGTAGTACAGATCTCAGGATGTCCACCGATCACTATAACTACATCGACCGTCACCCGGAGCGTGACGGCCTACACCTCAACTTATACTAGCAACCTGGTGTCGAGGAGTCAAACTGCACTGGTTTACGAGACATCAACATTGCTTGCTTACGAGAACGTATATGCCACTTCCTACGCATCATCAACATACACCACGACGAGAACATCGCTTGTCGTGATACCAGCTGCAACCACAGTGATCCAATCGACCGCGGCAGGCTTCACACCAGTTTCGTGCAACTCTGCATATTACCTACCTCCGAAGGTGACAGTCTACAGCACTACTACCGCGCAAGATGCAGCGACAACCTACGCATATACATCCGATCCAGCTGGCGGATATGTCTACACAAGCCCTGTCGTTGTGTACAGCTCTACTTCAACTCAGGCATACACTTTCACCATAACCCAGACAGTCACCACCACTACCACGATCACAAGGGCCGACGCAATCAGCACAAAATATGCCGCCTGCGCCAGTAACAATGTCGTCGCTGAGAATCCGTTCGGTGGCTACACGTTCATCGTTGCGCCATACTACACTCCAGACGAGCAAGGCGAATATAACACTGTCTACACTGATGTGCCCGCCATTGACGCTGCTGATTGCTGCTCTCTCTGCCAGGCCAATTCAACCTGTGCAGGCAGTGGCTTTGATGTTTCCGGATTTGCAACAGACAATGCTTGTCGTTTGTTCGTTAAGCGTCCTGATCTGCAGCAGACGTGTAATCCTCTCTTGGAAGGCGAAGTTGCGTACGTCTCTGTATCGCAGCCACGATTCTATGTCTCCAATAGCGGGTGTGGTCAGTACCACTTCTTAGATACTTCGGGCAATTGACCGCAAAGTGTGGTCACAAAATGACAACTTGCGAATCATCCTGCCACAATGACTCAGGGCTGTGTTCGTTGTCCACTATATGGTCCTAGGCGTGCATGAGGAAGCCGCTTCGAACGACTTTGCAACACTGTTATGGTGCGAATCACAGGCTTTGCATTGGTCGACGAGCCAGCAGGCATCGCTGCCTACTTGTGTTTCACCCGTGAGCGAGCGGTAGCCACATGTCATGCATAGGTGGTACTCTTCTACGATGGCAGAAGCTTGGATAGTACACTGCTATCAAGGACTACAGGTGTCTTGAGTTGATGAACAGACGCCACACCAACGTATCCTCTTGTGCGGCGCCGAACACGAAGGCTGCAAAGCTGTCTATGCTTCAATGCAGCTTGTGGAGGTTTCATGTCGACAAGTACTGCATTCTTGTCCTTTCACAAAGCTCGCAGACCCATTCCTGCAGACGTGTAGCTACACACTGCAGTCTGGGACGCCTTGGTGTGGCTAGACAAGTGACAAGTGGCTAAGTCATGGTTCTGGCCCCCAGCACGAATCTACCAACTTCAAGGCCTGAAGTCCTGCTCCAGATCTGGACGATAGGGTCTAAAAGCTCAACGAAGAGCAGTTCCTTGCTGACTTACAGCATTGAATAGATGGCTTGAGCTACAACACATGGGGCTATGGGATCCAGTCAGAAAGTAGCTGAGAAGCCGTCAACACCGTCGACTGGCTGTCAGGCTCACGTTCTACGAAGCGGTCGATGCTGAGATTGACGACGTTCGACATCGCCTGCTCCTTACAGGGCCAGAAGCTGAGAATAGTATTGCGCCCACCTGACAAGCCTGCTCATGAAGCATGACCCGGCGGAGCACAGACTTGAGAGGTCAAGTGTCATTAGAGTCACACAGCGATCGCCCTCGATAGGATCAGCATAGCAGCATTCGTCGTCTTGTACCCAGACGAGCAGTGGAGGAAAGGTATATAAGACGTACGCTACGACTGCCATATCCATCTCACCACGCATGCACCGATCCTTTGACGACAACGACAGCATCTTGCAAGACATTCCACATCCAACAGCATTCAAAGACATCTCCACGTACTACAAACATAACTCACAAGCTCTCAAGCACTCGACATCTCGACCTCACATCTAGTCACGGCACTCTCGATCTTGAATCATGGTTCAAACCACTCACCTCGTCGTCATTTCGCTCCTTGCTGCAGCTGTCATTGCTGCTCCAGTCAAGTCGACCTCCTCCATAGAGGAAGGGGTTGCTAGTGCAACCACTGATGTCGCAGCTCGTGAGGCTTTCAACATTTCCTGTATGAAGCATCCCAAGCTTTGCAGCAAACCAAGCGACTGGAGCAAGCGCAGCGACCTCACCGATGAAGAGATCAGTGCTCGTCGAGAACTCAACGCCGCCTGCTTGGAGGATCCAAAGCTTTGCGTACCAAGTCCTGAGAAGAAGCGAGATGACCTCGCCGATGATCACATCAGCGCTTCGGAGCTTGAGGATCTTCTTGATGGCAATGTTGCGAGTAGAGCTCCAAAAAGTATCATGACATATCAGCAACTCCTGGAAGTCCTTCATCACATACATCCAAAGCGGGATAATGGCCACGCTGTGAGCAGAACTCCAAAGAGCACCATGACCTATCAGCAACCCCTGGAACTCCTTCATCACATACATTCAAAACGAGATGAGCTGGACTCTACCCAGCTACAACAGCTTGAGAGCGCCTTCGACTTGCTACTTCCAGGACAGAGCGATGACATTGATACTCGCGATCCGACCGGTCACGATACTCTCCACTTCTGGAAGTCATCCCTCGGGCCATCACCACTGAACTCAGCACGAAGTTATGCCGAAACAGTTGGATTCGAAGGGAAACAAGAACTTAGTCCCCAATGGCTGGGTGTCTCTCCAGACGTTCTCGCTGATGTCGAGGATATGGTAAATCGCGAGTAGAGCAACTCCAAGGAGTAGATGGTCATGAGCGAAATGACGGTGTTACTTGTGGTGTGATTCCTTGTTCTTGGCATTGGCGTGATGATTAGGTAGCTTGAGAAGCAGTCTGCAGCGTTGCATTTGGTACACGTCGTATGAACGATTAACCCTAGATCGCTAAGACTCGTAAGTGCTTTGGGTCGAGCGCTTTGATCATGCTGCCTCATGTAGGCTAAGCCTTGAGTCTTGACAGTGTGCCAATTCATCACGACCTGCGAGATATCGTCCATATCCTATTCTGCTGCTTATGTATTGCGACAGCTCGGAAGGGCAACGCCTCCACATCGAGAAGCTACTAGAAGGGAGGATGGGGGACAGTCAAGTCTTCAGATGTGGACCACAGCGGATGATAGAGGAGGTTTGTGCTATAGCCTACGACCTAGGCATGGCGGAAGATGAAGTTCGCTACGAGAAGGTCCAAGCCGATACCGCTGGTGATCCGTTCTCTGCACGGGTGGAGTGCCAAGATCGAAGACATAAGCTGGAGCTGAATGAGCATGAGACGCTCCTGGAAGTAATGAGGAAAGCTAGGCTGGAAGTGCAGAGCTCGTGTGGTACATGTAGAATACTGTTGCTGCGAGGTCGAGTGCTGCACAAGGATGCAGCTCTGACGGTGGAGTAGCAGGAGACGGAGATGCTGAGTTGTGCATCCATAGGCGTTGGAGAGATCGTTGTTGATATCCTTGACCGGGCTCTGGATAGCAATGATCTCGTGGCATCGTAGATATGATAGATTCTTCACTCCTCGCATCGCCAGCTCGTCTATACTCTTGTTACCACATGTGCACACTCACTGCCATTGCCAGAGCTGCAGCCCATATGACATAGCCGAGAGCTATCGATTGCAGTGTAGTAATGTCCACAGACCTGACAGAGCGGACGAAGATTCCCACTCCAAATGGCTGCTTAGACTCCTCGCCAATGATGGTATCCCGCCAATCGACGTTGACATAGGTTGGTACGCCAGATGCTATCATAGCAGCTTCCATACGGATCAGCCCAATCATTGTAGGAAGTAAGGCTGCAAATGCCAGGGCACTGATGAGAGCCAGTATGCTGAGCGTGTACATTGTCGAGAGAAGAGTCCATGCAGGCGTCTTGCTCGACTCAACAAAGTGAACGAACAAAGCTACCATTGTACTCTGTGAGATGCTAATCACAGCAATGGATGCCATTGGTCTCACCCCGTGCTTCATCACATTAGGATCCGGCCAAAATATCCATCCCATCTCATATAGACTGGCGGCTCGGCGTCGTAGTAGGAGCTGGACGCAGAGCCATCGGAGGCGATATGTCAGCAGTGCACTTGAGAAGAACATTAGTGTCCTGAATATTCGATCCGAATGCAAAGGTTTTGCTCTGTCAAGGGACCATTCGACGAATGTTGGATAGGTGATCATGATTAACTGACTGCTGCTGCCGCATGCAATGCTATACCACATGTTCTTATGTCGCAAGGCCGCAGCACACAACGGTGACAAGTCGCGAAGTCTCAGAGGTGACGATATTGTGCCGACGGCTCTGTTCGTACCATTCTCCTGCGGTTGGTGTTGCATGGAATCTTTCGAGTGAATAGCGGCGCTCAGGCTATCGTCTGGTGAAATGGCCATGAGATTGGTGATGACGAAGGAGCCGACGTATAGGACCTGGAGTTTGTCAGAGTGCCAGAGCTCTTTTGTTGCTGTCAGCGTACAAGACAGATCAACATCGCAGAGCTGACGATGCTGAGGAGGCGATAGCACTTGAGGAAGCCATTGTCGACATCGAGCCGCCTTGCCAGATGGCTTGTGAGAAGACGAGCCCAGTCGTGTATATAGTCGATGAGCAGTACAACGTGCGTACCCATCTTGAGTGGTGGACATGTATAAGAGCGCAAGAACGAAAGGAGACAGAAGACGTGAAGGATGAAAGGATGCTGCGGCACAGTCGTTTGACGCGCCTTGTGTCATCGTTGTATAGCTAAGTCTCGGGTGAAGCCAAGCCTTGATCCGCAGCGGTAGCCTCTGTACTCGTCAATCACCGTATAGCGAGCATGAAAGCAAAGTGACAGTCAGTGCGATCGTGGTCACACCTGCCAGAGAAAGTCGACATGATTGCTGGACGAATTCGTCATCTTGATTCCGCCTGCTCGATATGAGCCGATATCGTGTGACCTACCGAGTGCTATACATCCTCGACAGAGTACGTCCCGCTCGAATGGCGCTATTGAAATGCAGGAAGAGGTCAAGCTATCATCAGGAAGACGAAGCTGAAGATCCTGTTCAAATCTTGGCGACAGCGCTCGGCTAAAGCCGTGCCGCCGCGAGTCATGCCTACAGACATCACACACCCGCTGCCAACACACGTTACAAGTACTGTCAACCTCAGCCTTGTCGCGAAACTCAAACCATGGCCGCATATCATTGGTCAAGTTGTCCTGCAGCAAGGCTGTGTACAATGCTCTACGTCGCTCCGCCTGATTGACGCTCGCCTCATGCCTTCATGTCGTTTCTGACACAACGACCTACGCCAACATGAGGCTGCTCACTCGTAAGAGTGGGCGACTCGCCCTTACGCCTGATCTCGATGCACCTCCAGGCCCTTATGCGATCCTATCTCACACCTGGGGCTCTTTGGATGAAGAGGTCATCTTCACAGACCTGGAGACTACACCGCAAAAGGCCGGCTACCGCAAGTCTGAGCCAGGCAGAGAAAGATGAGCTTCAATATGTCTGGATAGACTGGTGCTGTATCGACAAGCGGAACAACACTGAGCTCGGAGAGGCAATGAACCGTATGTACCAGTATTACGCCAACGCCAAAGTCTGTTACGTCTACCTGGTCGATGTCGATGGACTTGACGACTTTGTCAGCAGTAGGTGGCATAGAAGAGGATGGACATTGCAGGAACTCATTGCGCCGAAAGAGCTGCAGTTCTACAACAAGAACGGACGACTGCTTGGCGATCGAACGACTCTGAGATCGGAGATACTGCAAGCCTGTGGGATCGACGTCTCTCAAGGTCTCCATGAAATCTCCTTCCCAGAGCGTTTCAGATGGTCTCTGCAACGTGAAACTACGAAGGGTGAGGATGCCAGCTATTGTATGCTAGGACTCCTTGAGGTTTACATGGTCGTCAACTATGGCATAGGCATCGAAGCAGCCCGAGAGAAAATGCTCAGGCTTGTAGAGCGCGAGCATGGAGGGAGGACTGTTCGTCAAATGCGCGCCATGCTGAGAGTCCCTGATGCAACCGATCAGCGCGGCATGGACCTCCTTTCTCGCTTGCAATACCATGGCATGGGATCTCGACGAGCCAACGTCAGCATGCCCTTGGATGGTACATGTGACTGGTTGCTACGACATCCGGATTACAAGCGTTGGTCGACGAATGGAGGCTTCTTCTGGATCAAGGGCAAGCCTGGTGCGGGCAAATCTACGCTCATCAGGTTCGCTGACTCACAATGTGATGAGCAAGTAGCTCTTCGCTTGACACACTACTTCAACGCTCGCGGCGCCCACATCGAGAAGACTGTCGAGGGTCTGTATCGAGCTCTTCTTTGCCAGTTGCTGCTTTCCGGCAAAACGTTACAGGCCCGGGTCTGCCAGTATTGGACCACTTTGAACACTCACAGCTTGCAGCAATGGTCAGCACCTGAATTGCAGCGACTTCTTGTCTATGCCGTTCAGCAGTTATCAACGAGAGTATTGTGTTACATTGATGCACTGGACGAATGTACTGCCACAGAACTCCAGGATATGATCCACTTTCTGCTTGATCTGGCGAAAAAATCTGCGGTGGAGTTCAAGATCTGTTTTGCTAGCAGATACTATCCATCAGTTATCATTCAAGGGAGTGCTGAGCTACGACTGGAAGACCAAAACGACCACGATCAAGCCATTGCAGACTATGTTGATGCTCGTCTGCTGATTGAGCATAGTCCAGCTGGGGATGCACTGAGGGCCGAAGTCGTCGCTAAAGCGAACAAGGTCTTCTTCTGGGTCGTCCTGGTCGTCAAGGTCCTCAATGAAGACACGGCCGATGGCAACATGTTCCTGCTACGGCAAAAGCTGGCGGAGCTGCCTCACGAACTGGATGAGCTCATGACTAGGGCGGTCCACCAGCAAGCTGGATCCATGGCTGTGTTTAGAGCCAGCATTCAGTGGCTTTTATTTTGCGGTGACTCATTAAGTCCCGCCGAATACTACGCCGCTGTCATCGCTGGCCGCTTCGAGGACAGCACCCTTGTATGCAAGGAGTTGTTGTCATGTGACCATAGGCCCAAACCCTGTATCTGCCCTGGAAGACCTCCTGTGCAATACCAAGAGTTGGAGCCGATGTCCTTCGCATCGTTGAGAAGATTCGTATCCAGCTCATCCAAAGGCCTCGCAGAAACCGTTAAAAAGACTTGGCCGCGATGGCGCGACGACGCATTATCCGACGCCAGCACATATGAGGTACAACTTATACATACTACAGTGCAAGACTTCTTCCTACACCACGGAGGACTTCAGCAGATCTACCCTGAAGTGACAATCGATCTTGGGAGCTGGTGTCATGACAACATGAAGCGCGTATGTCAACAGCATTTTCCATGGTCTCGCAATAGCTGGAGAAATATATGTCCATTGTCTGATTACGCAGACCGATTTATGGTATATCATGCGGAACAAGCTGCTGCGTATATTCCGCAGAATGACTTTGTTGCGTATCATCATGGACTATGTGAGCACATTGCGGAATGCCCTTGTGCTGACGAGCTTGATGACATGCATTCCTATATAGTGGAAGACGCAGGCACGCTGATACGAACTGCGCACATCCTTGGGTACGACATCAATCCACCTTCGCTCGGATCACCAATACACGAAGCGATTAAAACTGGCAACACCTCTGTGGTCGAAGCGCTCCTCGAGTGTGGTCTGGACATAGAGGCTCGTGATCAACATGGAAGGACACCACTTTTTGCGGCCATCAGGTCCCACCAAAGCTGCTCGTTCGAGCTTTTGCTCAGCCATGGCGCTGATGCGAATGACAAGGATGCTCACGGGATGACCATGCTGATGTATGCCGCAGAATTTGGCCACATCGATATGGTGAGAAGCCTCCTCGCCCTCGGTGTTGACTTGGATGCCACAAAATCGAATGGCGACACAGCTCTGTTGTGGACTTGCCGTGGATCTTGCACACCCGAAGCGATAGAGCTGTTACTCCAAGCCGGTACTGATGTGCATCATTGCGATCACAAGGGCAACACAGCTTTGATATTGGCTTGTCACAAGAGGTGGCCGAATCCTGAAGCGATAGAGCTGTTACTTCGAGCTGGTGCTAATGTGCACCATCGTAACTGCGAAGGCACGAGTGCATTCGACGAAATGACCGCTGCATACGATGCTTCGAAAGATAGGGATCCTGAGATAAGACAACGATTTGCAGAGTGCCAAGTCTTGCTTAGAGGCGACAACGTTGACTACTTACATCGTCCGACGCAGGGTCTGTCCTGATGAGCTCAGCGAGAGTACAGCATCCATAACGAAGCGAACACGAATCAGCATACCCGATCTGGCAGAGTACTCGACTTGGTCGATAGGACAAGAGGAGCCGCTTCGTCTCTGGACCGTGTACCCAGTGCTGGCCGTTGCAGATGCAAATGGGGAGTTAACCTTCTGCAACGAAACCTTAGCACACGCAGGGAGGTCCTTCGGGAAACACAACACTTGTCTGTTGTTACTCATCATCACCTCCACCGAGTGACGATGTGCACTCCAAGTTCCAAAGGCTGAGCTCCGAAGACCCAGTCAGTAACGATACCGGTTGCTGTCAGATCTGTGATGTAGATTGGCAGAGAGATGCTAAACCACAGCACAATCCAGGCGTACCCAATAGCATGAGAGCGAGGTCCAGCACCGCCAGTCCATTTCAGCACAGCGTCCTCGAGTGTGATTGCCAGAGGCTGCAGCATAAAGAAGCTGAACTCATGCATGACCGAGTGACGAGTGGTGAACATCTGATACTGGTGGAAGAAGCAACTGATGCCGAAAGAGATGAAGAGCTGTGCTGAACCGGAAAATGTGCTGCCCTTCCTGATGCCAAGCAGTCGAGTAAGTCTCAGCGCAGGCTGCGATAGCATTCGACGCATAGATTGGTGGTATACGGCACTGTAACGTCAGTGTATACGACACCAGTAAGACTCACATACCTCCACATTCGGCGGACAGTCCATGCATCCTTGAGAGATCCCATGAGCGGTGGCCATTCCCAGGGCTCGCATATCCTCAGTGCGATGGTAAGAGCTGCTACGACACTGTAGGCGCAATTCAATCGATCCCAGACCCAGATAGCACCTGACCAGCCGACTATAGCATTTGCGAGTAAGCCTTGACCTTCAAGACTCGCTCCTAAGATGATCAGCATGACTACAGACTGCGCATAGTAGAATATCGCCCATTGAGCATGCTGCCAGGCATTAGAATGACCCGGTGGCACGTCCTTGATCTGCCAATTCCAACCAATACCACGCTGGGTAGGCAGCATGAGTCTGAACGCCCAGGCGAGCCTCTGGTAGATTGTCAACGCCTCCCAGCGCTTGCCTTGGAATGCTGGAGCGCCATCACCCTCTCGTGGAGTGCAGAGGACGAAGTCGATGTACCATAGTAGCATTGCGAAGACAGGTCCACTGTTGTAGTAGTCGGATGAGGCATCTCCGAAAGTGTAGCAAGGTAGCAGTAGACAGAGCACGAGCAGAGCTGCACCATTGAGGAACTTGATGAGGTGGTTTTGCTTGACGAGGAATGGCGTGATCGAGAGGACCATGCACGCGGGCAGGAAGAGCGAAGGAACGGGAGTCCTCTCGTCGAGTGCTGGGTATATCATTGCGCCGCTCTCGTCTATGGTGGTATGGATTGTATGGAGACTCGACGTGAAGTGTAGAGTGGAGCTGACTCGGATGCGCCGGCTAGTTGCCGATCATAGCAGACTTTGCGCTCATTGTAAGCTCTGAATAGTGGTGCGAAACGTCGATGGAAGACAGATTCTTGTTACTCTCGATTTGGAAATGAGTGATGATCTCCGCTCGAGCTGGAACAGGTGGCGTCAATGTGAGAGCTGGTTCTTTCGACGATAGCCATGTGGACGACGAGGCAGCTCAATAGTAGCTTGGGATGTAGCCTGGATCGCCCTCTGTGCAGCTATTGTAGAAGAAGACGTTGCAATCATTGACACACTTGCGACGGAAATCAGCCTGGTCTGCAACAGAAATTCGAACCAGCTTACCTCAGGCTCCTGCACGTTCTTGTGATTGCATGGGTAATGCTGTCCTCTCGCATTGCAGGTATTGTTGTTGAGGCAGGCGAACTGGCACACTCGATCGAAGCATGTACCTTTCTTGGCCGCGGAGACTGGAAGCATGGCGCTCGTCAAGCCGAGGGGTAGGGTGCTGTCCTCATGGTCGGCAATGATACGCTGTTCCTTTCGCTAGCCAGAAACGAAGTTTTCTCAATGTTGTCTCAATCATGTCACCATCGAGGTCGAGCAGTGTCTTGTAGCTGGAGCATACGATGAGCGGAGTAGCCTAGGATAGTGACGGAGATCTCTAGATGCTGATCGGCGGCCACCTCAGAACAAGTCTGGAGATCATTGTGTCCAACAGAGATGTGCCCAGGCGCCATGCAAGCAGTCCGAGGTGTAGCTCACTTTTGGCACAGGCTTGCTGCGAGGCCCAGCTGCAGGATGGGAGCTTTAGAAGTCGAGTACGGTGTCTCGTGTCGGCTCTGCAGAGATGTAGACTGCTGTTTATAGCTCGAGGTCATAGTGCTCCTGCCCTCGCCATGGCTGCGTCGTTTCGATGTGCGCAGAATGCCTTCACTTTGATAACACTCGAACTATCTCCTACTTCAATGCTTGTGCTCTGTCTACCTATGCGCTGTCTTGGCACTAAAGGCACGATAACGTGCGTCAGCAGATCAGTGCTCAGTAGACATGCATGCGTACAGTGCTGTGACACAGCCGTCGGAAATGTAATATTGGTTCGCGCGTATCGTCTAGCACTGTACCGCCATTGTCGGGGCTATGCCAGGGCCACGATGGCGTACCAGCATAGACTATAAGCTCGCGCTTGTTTAGAGATGATGTCGATAGTAGTTGCGTATCCGGTCCGCGAAAGAAGGGTGGGAGACTGACCGCATCCTGCCTGAGTCCTCCTCAGAAAGCAACACACGCGGTGGTCTGTGCAGGTTCCACCAATTCGCGCTGCTTTGGTTGTTCAGCACCTCACTGTCTGCAGTCTTCATCTGCTATCGTGGTACTGCAACCGCGCGACCACCACCGAGCCGACAGACCAGCCATCGAAGTAAATTGGCCAAGAAGTGCGTCCATCTCGCTAAGCTCACTGATAGACGGCACGAGTGTCGATGCCTATGCCAACACCCACCTAGCTGATATGCTACCATCACGATGGACCTCTTTGCGCCGATGTCTTAAGCTGCACAGCAATGTCAATACAATACCGAATGAAGAGTAGGCAGTGTGTTGGGCAGTTGTTTTGCCATGCGTGAAATCAACAACAAAGGCCGGTTTTATATACCAACACCTCCTACACATCGGCGCCAGGACAAACCTACGATACTGTAAAGCTGTACACAATAGCTCAGTGCATAAAAGGTGAGCTGACTACCACCCATCCACTACATTTCATTACTCAAGAATTCTCACATACATCATGCTCACCTCATTCTTTGTCTCCTCCCTTATCGCAGCTCTGGCCTCAGCCTCACCACTCCCAGCTGACAGCGCCACCAGCGTGCCTCTTGTTGCCAGTCTCGGCTCGTCATACTCAGCAGGTCTGGGTCTTGCAGAGAGCTATGGCAACGTTCTCGCAGATATGCTCGCACAGCAGGCTGGTCTCAAGACACCATACAATAACTACAACAACTATGCTGTGAGCGGCAGCAACTCCACCGCAGTCCCAGACGCCGCCAAGCAGCTTGGCAAGAAGAAGTATGCCGCTGTAGTCATGACCACAGGCGGTAACGATCTGAATTATGTCGCCTGCTTGGGCAAGGAGTACAAGGCGTGGTGCGGCAAGACGATTAGTAAGGACGAGTTCGTTGATCGATACACAAAAGCTCTTGAGGCTATCCTTGCCAATGTCGGTGATGCGAAGAATCCGATTTACGTCGTCACTTACACAGAGGCTCTGGGCTCAAAAACCAAATGCGCATCCACCAACGACAAGAATGCGCTGTGCAATATCACTCCACAGCAAGAAGACGTAGCCAAGGGCATCTACACTAATCTGGTAGACTGGACTGTCACAGCATTCAACCAGTTCAAGACAGCTCACCCTGAGGCAAACCCGAAGATGATCACCATGCGCGACTACAGCAAGGACAAGCATGACATCGACTCGCAGGTGCCATGGATCAACGGCTCTGAGGATGTGCCGAAGAACGGCGGAGCGAATTGGCATCCTAACACAACTGGAGCCAAGTTCATCGCTCAGGTCATCTACAATGATATCAACGGCAAGCCTGCTCCGTCGAGCTAGATTGGTGCATCAGGTTGGGCTATCACAAGTGCAATAAACAATTCTACAAGACATTCCGTACCATTCGTCCACGTTCAACCTCTGCTATCTTCCAAGACCATTCCATGCCGTGCTCACCACCACTTCCTCCGATTCTAGTGTCAAGCACAAGCCCATAACGTTTCTAACATTGAGATCTAGCATTGGCATGGTTATGCAGAACGACTGCTGAGCTCTTCCACATCGCGAAAGACTACTCCACAGAGCGTCCATGCTATCTTAATGCATACGGCGCAAGAGTCCCTTCAGCCAACGAAGCTGCCATGCTCTCGTCATGCAAATGTGCTGTTCTCGCCGTCGGGTCTCCGAATCTGCTCAATATCAAGATGCTTCAGCCTTTTTAACCATGTCGACACCCGGCGTGCGTCCGTAAGGGCAAAGTCCAAGCAGTCGCGGATCATTATCGAATATACACGGGCTGCTCCAATGGTCTTGCGGGATCATCACTGCTTAGTGTGTGACAGAGCAAATTCTCGCCCGGTGCTGTTAATCTTGGTCAGCGCTAGGTCAGCTAGTGGGATCCTTGCACGAAAATAGCGATCTTTTCTTAGCACTCCAGCCGCTTCTACTACTTTGAACAGCTCTGATTGGAGTACTCCCTTATAGCTATAGGGCTACAGAAAGTATAGCTGTTCATCTCGTGGTCTAGCTCGACACTTTGCTGATAAGGATTTGAGACCTTGCAGATTAGACTCGTATACGGACGCACAACCTCAACAGCAATGCGACTTCAGCCCCCAAAGTTGACTTAGAGAGCTGGGGCGAAAGCACATGGGCTGTGCATATAAGGTCAGTATGCCTGGACGTAAGGATGCTCAACAGACATCCTCAAGAATACTCATCAGAAGCAATCATACAACTACCAAATCATCACAGCTTTCATTCTCCATATCACAGCAATGGCTTTCAACTTCAAGAGAGAGATCAACACTCCACGAGGACTCTCTACGAGCACCTCCGCAGCATCACTCAGATCTGCTGCATCACGCACGTCCGCAACATCCACAACATCGACAAGCAGTGATGCTACAACCAAGTCTCGCAAGGGCAGAAAGACACAGATCGCCATGCAATCACTGGCGTTGCTCAGCTTGGCCTTTGGCATGAAGTTGTGATCTATGAAGCTGTTAAGACATTTCCAACATACTTCCAGCCTTTGTACTGAGCACACTGGAGAGCAGCATTCCATAAAACTGCAAGAGTGGAAACTTTTAGTGCGACTGCGACATATCCATCCATCAAGAATACCACAGGTGAAGAGCCGCTGTCCTGTACAGCAAGGTTGATACCAGCCACGAAGGCCTCCTGAAGGCAAGACTGGGACGATGCCTTCCGTGGCCATGCCGACAACCGGTCACCGAATAGCACTTCAAGCAATACGATTGCCGAAACGCTACGAACCTCAAGGTCCTCGAAGAAGGCCTGACAGCACATCACAAGATACCCCAGCTGCGTCCACGAGACGACAACACTCACTATAGCGACCTCCATTCGCAGTCACAACGGCAAAGACAGCAGCTAGAAACCACCATTATAGATCCAATAGTCATAGAGAGCACTACACACAGCTCATTCCAAGCAACGAATATAGATTCACAAGTGCAAGTCTTCAGTAATCTAAATCTCCTTTCACATCGACAGTGTTAGTGACTGCTTCATCCACTCGCAACCTCTTTCACTTGTTGGCGCATATCATGCCAGCCGTAGATATCGTCAAACAACCATTAAGCAAACCGCTGTTCTGACCAACAATAAGAACTCCCACACCTACAATCTTTGCAGTACCACCTTTGGGGTAGAGAATCTTTGCGCTCGCATACGAGATATTAGCAATTCTGGCAAAGGAAGTCGCAGTCAGCCCAACAGAGTCGCTGGCCTTCCGTTTGTCACCGAGCATGACAAAATTGCCTATCGAAGGCGCAAGATTGGCCATTTGAAGGACGATCGTCAGCGCTGGACTGACATTTTCCTTCCAGATCGTGTTGTCCTTTAGCAGTGGCGTTTTACCTACAATGGTAACCAGTATGCCCATATCAGCAACGACCTGCGACATGATCGCTTCCCATGTTCCAGTCTGATCGAAGGAGAGGATAATATTCGGTAGCAGACCCAGGATGGTGCTGATCGCCTCCGTAATTTGCCATGGTGTGGAAAGCGGTATCAGTTTGCCGCTCTCATCTTTCTCTAGCTCGAGATTGAACTGCTCAATGGGCGCTTGGAGCCCAGCGTTGACGGCACTGAAGAACCTGCCGATGATGTTGAATACTCGATACGTGGCTGTCCAGTCGCCGGTCGAGGGCGCTGTGGAGCTAGCGGGTGTTGTACCCGCGTCAGTAGATGCGGTAGCAGCAGCGACAGGTGCCGTAACAGCAACAGCTGCTCGGCTTTGATTCATTTTTGCGTGGATCAGAGGACCTGTCGAGCTGCTTGACTCTCGATGGACGATATCCTTGAACGTCTGGAAGTCCGTAGCATTAATCATCGTAGCTGTGGTTGCGTTATCGGGGAAAGGCGCTTCTCGAGCGGCAATCTTGTACATGATAGTCGCTGGTATGGCCATGACAAGCACAACTATGTCGAGCACGCTTGGGTCTGAACTAGTGATTTGCTTGTAAAGAGGTCCCAGGATGGGGATGTCGATTGGTGCATCCAGAATATTGAATGCTGCCTCCGTAAGACTCTTGATAATGTCCAAGACCTTGACGAGAATGTTCTTGGCTGACTTCAACAGCAGATCACTAACAATGCCAATCAGCCGTTTGGAGACCTGAAGTGGAGTGAGGTCGTGGTATTGATCGACGATTTGCGTGCGGATTTGATTGATCATCGTCTCTGCAAAATTGAGTTCATTTTCTGCGAGAGCTCTCTAAGTCCTTAGCACAGCTTCGAGACTACCAAGTACCGAAGTACTGTTATCAGTCTCGACTGTTCTGGCATTTGACATGTTCGACTTGACGTGATTGATTCCCCAGTGGCACTGCGGGCTTGATGAGCCGTCATCAGGATCTTTGGATGCAGTGTAAGATCCGACCTTGATACCAGGATCTGTGACATCAGTGAGAGCATTGAGTCTGCCCTCGAGGCCCTCAAACATAGTGGAGATCTTCTCCTCCATCGTCTCGATGGAGGCGAAGCTCTTTCGGACGTACTGCTTGACAAGGTTCTTCATCACTTGATGCGTTCGCACGATGTCCTTCCAACCGAAGATGAAGCCCAGCCATGCTACCAGATCGTCCCAGAGGACTTTGAGCTGGGTGAAGACCCAATTGAGGGCGTGAGCAATAGCGGCCTTGCAATCCAGGAGTGCATGGTAGACGACGTCGCCGATCTTGGCAAAGACATGGTAGACGCCATCGACAATGCGAACGACAACTGAACGCAATCCAGTAAGAAGCTCATTGCCGAGCATTTTGAAGAAGTCCCCGATCTTGACCCAGGTAGACTTCTCTGGAGTGCTAACGGTTTCGTTCTTGGTGCTGCGCAAGCGTTGCGTCGAGGAGTCGGCAGACAGCGTGAGAACGTGTGTACCTACACTGGTCAGCAAACCTACCTTTGACGAACAGTACCACATACCTGCTGTAGAGCTGAGCGATTGCGGCGCTGCAGACTGAGCTTTCACCGCCGTACCATCGGCTGGCAACCCTGTACCGACCTCACAGAACTGCTTGATGGCCTGAGCACCAGCGTCTCTGTCATCATCATTCACGGAAGAGGCCAGCAGTGACTTGGTATTGCCAGCTTCGTCTTCTACGTGTACAGCTGCGAGGTCTGCACCGTTCTGAATTGCCGCCAACCTCTGCACAACACCGGCCGTTGGATCAATCAAGCTGGTGCTCCCAGCCAGAGAGACGTTGTAGCACACTGCAGCGAACGAGTCTGTTTGTTGAACGATGGCGACTCCACCAGTGCCGTCTGTCTTGACAATGACTGGAGTACGAGTGTTGAGAACGTAGTAGGTATCGTTAATGTAGACGGGTACTGGACTGACTGACGTCAAGCTCACCTCTACATTGGGTTGTGGTAGACGATAGTCATCTGTGACCCCGAGCCTGGTTGTATAACTGTCGAACTCCACCATGTCGTTCATATCAGTACTGGGAAGCATGATGTTTCGCTGCCGCCATATAGTGGTCACTGGATCTTGATCAAGCTCGACGATCTTCTGACCATCTATATGTGCGAAGAGTGTGTGGCTGTTGGTGGACATGCCATTGTAGAAGGCAAATTGTTCGATACTCGTCAGGAGAACAATTGGAGCCGACCATGACAAGATCGCGGCTTCGCTACCAGTGGGACATGTGGCGTAGAAGAGATTGCCTTGTGGATTACGTCCCCAGATAGAAGTGATCGAGCCGCAAGTCATAGCCTGGAGTTGTGAAGCACTGGCAACTAGAGCGCTGTTTATGCAAGGGATAGCGACAGCTCCATCTGTCTGTGCGTTTGCCGGGTAGACCGAGAGACCTCCAGCATGTGCAACGAACAAAGAGGTGTGCCCAGCATGGTCCATTGTTGAGGTGATACATGTCGAGCCTCCAGGAAGCGCGAGACGAACCGGACTGGGTGCAGAATCTGGTCGAAAGGCATTGTATAAAGGAGCATAGATGAGCTCCTCTACTCCGTCGATCATGCCAAAAGTGTACATGCCTGCAACGCGATCTCTCGCTCTCTGCCCAAGCACACTGCTGATGCTTCCGGCGTCGAGATCGATAGCCAGAAGATGCTGATTCCATTGGGGTGTGTTACCAGGAGTGATATAATACCTGTCGAGCGAATTGTTCGTTCCTGGTGTTCGCCAGATGTCTACCACACAGGTGCTGCCGATCTGTGGTACGTTGATGATGAAGACGTCTGCTATCTGGATTTTCTTGGATGTTTGGCCGCTTGCATCGAACGGGACATCTGTCCATGTGACAGTCGCGGCAGCGTTGTGTGCACTATAGTCATTGTCTTGTGAGACAAATAAGTGATCGGTGCCGTTGATGGCCGCCGCCAGAACAAGTGACCACTTGCCGTTGACGGTGTTCTGGGACACTGCAAATGCCTTGGCAGTAACACGTGCGTTCGCAAAGAGGCAGAGACCACTGCTTAGATCTGCTCGATCCCAGCCGACGCTCGTGGACTGCACTTCTTTCGTTGCCCACAACTGTGTAATATCAGTCGAGCTCCTCACAGCGATCTCCCACACTCACAATACCATCCGTACCCAACGAGAGAAAGATAGACGTCTCGTCGCTACTCTGAATGACATCGAAGTGTCCATTTGGTGCCATGACATCGGCATGTTTCTGGGCCTTCATCCATTGTGACTGCGACGTTAGCTGCATGATTGTGAAGCTCTGACAAGTTTGGAGATCTGTATGATGCTGTCGAAGGAGCCGTACATCTTACGATACTTATGCTTGCGTGGACGCGCACTTCATGAAGCAAGCAGCATCGTGGACAGTCCCAGCTCTTCCTCAGCTTGATGTAACCTCGGAGCACTCTCCATCCTTGCAGCGCTTCAACATGCAAGCTCAGGCTGGCTGAACCGCGAGAATGATCGTCCGTCTTATCCTGGTGCGTTGCAAGTGATGCAAGGAAGTGGACTAGGCGTGGTTCGAGCATCCAGACCATGAGATGGGGAGAACACTAGTTGGCTGGCTTGAAGCCTGACTGCGGTGAATCGTGCTGTTCGACGATAGTGTAAGGTTCACAGCTGTGATTGAGTGCTTCGTGCATGTCAATAAAGCTTGAGATGGTGTACAAACCAAGAGACAAGTGACGAACGCATGTCCGCTAGCTAGGCATGGTGTAGCATAGAGTGGGCGCATCTACCCTGTGGATGCTGCACGCAGGCTAGACTGTCGCTGCTAGTGAATGTGCTGTAGGTATAGCTTCGAATAGAGCGCTGCGTTGATGACCAAGGCGTGCGTAAAGAATGAAGATAGAGTATCGTTGCGGCTGGAAGGAAGTGATAGCTTCCTATCCGGGGCTAGCCGCTGTGTTCCGGTCCGCTCTAGCTCTTGTCACAGCTAGCCACAATGTGGCTTGGACGAGCTGTCTTCACCGTTCATTGTAACACCTACATCCTGCTATGACCCCTCGACATAGTCAAGAGCACGCTGCCAATGCAGACACACGGCAACGGCGATGGGGCGCTATGCCGTGTACCTCGCTGTACGAGGTTACATGTCGAGCGTCCATAGCTGCACATTGCATGGTTTACAATCACATGAGCCAGCCCATTGTCCTTACTGGGGAGCGACTCGGTGAGTATCAGCCAGCCAAACAGCTCTCAGCCTCGAGACGATGGCGTTCCAGACTGTCGCCGCACTCAAGCGTCAAGGTAACATTGAGCTGTTGACTTACAGAAGATAGACAAACCCAGAGGTCAAGTCCTGTCGCCAACACCGAAGATCAGTCCTATAAAGTCGACGACGATTCCACTCGATCTGCCTCGTCATACCACAATCTCCCGCTCAGCTCAATCATACTACCAGCATACAATCATGTCGTCAGCAAGCAAGTCTCATTTGACCTCGGTCGGCTACGACCTGGTTGTGGCAACTACTCAGAAAGCATTGAACGCAACCATGCTTGAATACCTAGATAGCAGGGCGGAGAAAGCAGTGCCAACAACGAAGTACTGGGTATGGCGCAAGCAAGTGGACCCAACGACTCACAAGAAGCAAGAGGTCTTGACCGAGATATCACTCGATGAACTCCTGAAGCTTACAGTTCAAACCAACCCATTCGACATCACCGCTGATGCAGACCCCGACAGTGATGTCGGTTTGCAGAGATTGAGATTCGCACAATTCGCTCTTGCCATTGTAAGTCGTCTTCATGTATCACATAGCTCTGACTAAGTCTTCTCAGACCATCACTCCAGGTCTGCCTGCAGGCATATTGCCGCAGAACATGCCAAATATCATCGAACTTGGCAATGAGTCCTCGTCAGTCAAGTACAATATGCTGTGCTCGGATCTTAGAGTGTGTTCGATGACATACACTGGAATGGACGTCTCTTGGAACTCTTTCTCACAGCCTCCAAAACAGGCATGGGCATTCTCCTGCTCCGTTGATCTTCGTATGACCGACAACACCTCTTCTGCCTTCTCCAAGCTACCTACGGAAGTTCAGAAAGAAATCAAAGACGGCTTTCAAAATGAAGGTGCTTTCGGCGTGCAGCAGCTGTTGTTCGACCTCGACAACGCCGGTCTCGAGACAGTACCAACCGTGCAGATTCTGGGAGGGCAATCGGTCCTGGATCCTCAGGTCGTAGGTCTCATCAACGGAAGCTTTCTATCTGCCTACTTCAACGACATGCAGAAGAACGGCCAACCTCTCCTCCATGTAGCAGTCGTATCGAAGCAGCGAGAAGAGTCAGACTTTCGCGCAACAGACATGACAATGGAGGTCTGTCAGCTTCTCGACGATACGACACATAAACCTGTCGCCAATCCTACACTAGCTCAACAGAACCTGTCAACAATGAACTACTTGTGTATGACAAAGGGCAAACCAATGCCATCGGTACAACAACTTGGCTGGAACTGGATGTCTGAAGCAGAAAGCCGTCAATACGACGGTGTCATATCTTTCTCTCGCGATAGCTTTGCAACCATGCTCAAAGATCAACTGAGCAGTCAAATTCTTGAGAACTGCTTCATCGCGAAAGCGTATGTTTGGCTCAACGCCGGTTCGATCCCACAGTATGCTTGTGGGTTCAAATCTTTGGGAGGAGGCAACCTGATCAACCCATCGGGTCGAGGCGAAATCACGGACTGGCTGAACCAGGCCTCTGGCACTCCGACCTTCAGTATGACAACTGCGCCTAACCCAATTGTCATGCAATGGACATGGAACCAAGATCCACCCAGCTATGACGATGCGCATCTACATGTAGCAGGTGGGATAGCTGTCGGGTCGCTCAAGCTGAAGCCATCTTACAGCTGCCAGGTGCAGCTTCAGGGTAACCAAGTTATCATCAGGCAACAAATCGTCATCGACATGGATATCATGAAAGAACAGGTGTCGGCATCAGGACCTATTGTCGACCGAACACTGACACAGACCATGACCTTGAAGGCCGACAGCGGCGGCAAGCTCTCTGTGACGACTGACACACCGCCAGTCATTGATAATTCGAAAACACCAGGCAGCAACGGCTTCACGGACGCCTTCAACCATCTCTCGGATGAGATCTCCTACATTCAGCGTATTGCTCACCTGACTGAACAGAACTTCAAGCCGACTTCTGTCGGCGTTGTGCAGAAGTTTCAGTTTCCCGGAGGAAAGACATTCGCCTTCCGCGGCTTCCAGTTCTCAGATTACCAGGATCTGACGGCTGATATCACCTATGTTGACCCAATTTGAGGTGGAGATGTGCCCTGATGGCAGCATCGTTCCTCAGGAAGGGCACTGTTGATTGACGTCGACTTCGCCACCGCTGTGGTGGCTTCTCACTCAGTACAACAGCGAATAGGCTTGTATAAAGTTGCATTGCTCTGTCTCGTATAGTCCATTGATGTGGTATGACTGGCTGTATAAGTGGGCAAGATCAGTGATGCTTCCCAAGTGGACGATGCTCTCTATCGCTTTTGCTGCCAATTTCAGCGACGGACGCCAGTCTTGACTACTTGATGTCAACATCGCAGGAGATGCCATATCGAAAGCCTTAATCAATGTTGTTTGTGTGACTCGGCTTAGAAATGATTGGCGCACGGACTGCACGATCTCGATGGAATAACAATCCAGTGTCGGGATCATTTCACCTCACCCCTTCGACAGCTTCGTAGGTCCATCATTGACACAACCTTCCAGGTCACGAGACGCTTCTCTCGAACGATAGTCACCATGACAGTGCACTCCTTCAATCCTGATACCGTTCCTCCACCACCTCCAAGCTACAGACAAGTCGCAACGACCACGATACCAGCCAATGGCAAGCTCATCGCACTCGCTGGCCAGACAGGTCTCGACTTCGATGGCACAGTACCCAAGGGCATCGTAGCTCAATCGGCAGCCGCATATCAGCATGTGCTGGACGCTTTGAAGGCTGCTGGTGCAACGCCAAAAGATATCCTACAC
The DNA here is from genome assembly GCA_001592805.2 of Peltaster fructicola. Lineage (NCBI taxonomy): Eukaryota > Fungi > Ascomycota > Dothideomycetes > Peltaster > Peltaster fructicola. Next base: position 147,844 of record CP051140.1, read on the forward strand.
GTGCGACATTACATTGTCAAGGACACTGGCGATGCTGAGGTCGATGCAATCGATGTTGTTGACAGAGGCTGGGCTGATGAGTGGATCAAGTTCATGGAGAAGCATGGTGAGGGACATCTGCCGCCTGATACCGTGCTTGGTGTTGCGAGCCTGGCCAAGAAACAGCTGCTGTATGAGGTGGAGTGCTGGGCAGTAGTGTCAGGCGTTTGATGACGACGAGAAGACAGCGAGACGGCTGTATGACATACAACCGAACCACATTACCTGCGGATGCCGGTCTCGTCAATCCTGTCTGTGAGCTGTCGTGTGTCGGACGCAGATTCAAGTCAGAGCCGGTTTGCCAGACCGAGTACGTCTCCTGCTTGGTCAGAGAGGTATTGAATGTGTCGAGGCCTCACTAAGATTGAGCAGGAGCTTCACTTGGTGCTCGGAGATACCACTCAGATTCTGGATCCTCCCAATCGTCGCTGGACTCAACAGTGTCAAACGTCGCTCCAATCTTGCCCAGCGCATCGAAGAAGACGAACTTGCACTCATCCTTTTTCCCAGGCCCACGCTCCTTGCATGGCGACATCAGATTCTCGCTCGAGCATCGACTGCTTCCTCTGCTACAGATCAACATTCTGCAAGTCCATAGCAACATGTTGGATGCTGTCTTGGCCGGCATAAATTTCAAAGCACTGCGACATGAGCGAGACATCTGCTGTCGGCTACATGATTTCGACCACGATGTCCTGCACAGGATGGGTGCAGAAGGCGAGCAGAATCTCGCAGTTGCCGTCCCTTCAGCCGGGATGCCTTTCCTTGACACTCTTGTCATCGAATCAGGACACCTGAGATGATCCTAGCGAAAGGATATCAAGTCATCGATCGTCTCATAGAGGTCGTGGGTTATGTATCAGATCTCCATAGGCTTGCTAAGGCATGCCCCTGAGCCAGCGTCTTGCAATGCTAAGATGATCGTGGTGGAAATGATGCGGAAACTTGCTGGCAAAGCAATATACAGCATTTAAGAGACTCTCTATGGCTATAATGAAGATGTAGTTATACGGTAGGAAGCCCTGGCGTCGTTCAGGACCGCTGTACGAAGCTCGTTTCTATCAATACAAGCAATGATGTTTGAATGAAGTTGTCTTGATATATCAGGAAACCAATATAAGAGAGGTTCGACAGGCTTGACACCAAGGCAGAATGTAAGACACGACGAACTCTTGCAGTATGATTTCGTCAGTAGTTATCTGACGTTACAGCACGCACTATCTAGTATGTTTTCTGTCGATGTTACAGCTATACTGCACTCGCAGCAATCCTCTGCTATGCTCGTCTTCGCCTGCGCCAGCACGCCCATCGTAGTGCATCACTGTCCTGTACCGACTCCTTGACTTCGATTATTGCTTAGGCTTGATGTCGTGCTTGCCTGTGACAGACTTCGCTCGTCAAGATAGCCATGATGTTCAGTCTTGAATGTTGAGATCTGTATTCATTCGACTGGAAAGGACATCATTCGCTGCAGTCGCATTCGCTGATCTTACACCTGTAACGGAAGGCTATGCCAGCTCGTGCGCCAATCGTCGTCGGGAGTGTGTTCAGGTCATATCTCCTGATATAGCGTCAGCAGAGGCACTCTCAACTCTAGTCCCAGACACCAATGTAAGGCATGCTTGCGACGAGACTTCTGGATGGGATGAACTGTAACGCCTCGGCTTGAGTCTTCCACGATGATCCACGACCTCGCTAGGACAGGGCATATTGAATGCAGCCTCAGGATCGAAATTTCGGGCCCTGAAGAGCCTCGCTGCCTTGTCCGTCCCTCGCATGCAAGAGTGAGGCCTAAGAGTCGTAAGCGATAGATCTGCGAGTGGTGTTGCTTCGAATCCGTTATAACGGCGAAGATCGCCCTGGCTAGGCTCTCGTCCATCGCAGCATTGACCAGGGCATTGCGAATCTGACCTCTGGAACCACCTCCGAAGTGATCAGAGATGTACTCGTTGTCTGAAGCGTTTGTTGCGTCTTTGTGCCCGTCTGTATCGTCTTCGATGGCGCGATTGTTCTGTGGATGTCCTACGGGCCAGTACGAAGCGACATTGAGCTCCAAAGCAAGGTAGGTTAAATATCTCAGTCTACCTATCATGCGATACAGCTTGACTTCTGCGTCATCCCCCTGCGAGCGCCACATCGTCAACTGAAGGCTGCACAGGACAGGGCACGCTCGAGTAATGCTATCCATGTCTTCGTAGTTCATGGTCAGCCGGTCCGCCAGTATGTCGCACCATCCACACAGAGCCAGTGATTGCAACGTCTGTCCACAGCTGCTCAGCATTGCGATTGAGCCAGCTGTTGGTGAGATATGCTTTAGATCCAGATTCAGCAATGCCGGAATGCGTGACAGAAGCCTATGCAGTGATTGGGGACTTCGTGCATTCCCGGAAATACAAGTCAAGGTATGTAAGTGCGGCATCGTTTGCTGAGCGGCGACAAGGTCGAAGATATTGTCGCTGGTTGCTTCATCATCGTATAAGTGTAGTTCTTGGAGTCGAGAGAATTCGATCTGATGCATCCAAGCTTGGTAATTGACGCTGGCGTCCTCATCCAGGAACGTCGTATGCAAGGACGTCAGTAATCATTTGTGTCCGGCTCTCGCTTCTAAACCGATGACAGGCTGTTTGGGAGGTGGTTGCAAGCCCGGAGGAAGCTCAGTCGGTTGCACTGTGACATCGTAGCGTACCTCCCGTAGACATGGAGATGCTCCTCGAAGCATAAGATCTAATACCTCTTCGTGATAGTCATTGCTTTTTGGTCCGGACTGGTCGTCTTTCTGTATCGGCCAGCTGATACTGTGAAGGTACTTTGAGGTGAGTAGTGCGATGTCATCCGGGTGTACTGCATGACAGTCGGGAGCTCGCAACACAAACGCCCGTACATGCAGTCGAATGTGGGAAGGATGCCTCGCTAACATCCGAGGGAACTTGATAGGCATTGAGTTTGGTGGCTCGATGACGAGATCTCCGAGATTATGTAGCTGCTCGACGAACGAAAATAGATTAGCCCACTTGGCATTGGTGTTCAGTTTGTTCCCTGAGTTGGTGGAACGAAAGACGACGGTGACATGTTGCACTTTGTCCATGCACTTCATCTGGCGTAGTCTACTGAGCCAGACATATGGCTTTCTAGTAAGCGAGATCTCCTTGAAGAGAGCTCCAAGTGCTATCTGTCGATAGAGATGGTTGACGCACGAGAAGCGTCGAAGACTATGCCAGTCACTATCTCGCAATATCTCCACTATGCATCGCGGCAATTCGATGGGCAAACAATCGAGTTGCGGTTGCTGCTGCTGTAAAGCGAGTGCGTGGACAGCCGAGCTCGATGTGCATCTCAATGCCATGCGTGTTGTGTCGGTAGTGTTGGCGCACAGCGTTGTGTCGAACACTGCAATGTCGTGCCCGTTCGTGAGGGCTATTGACGAAGGTCGATGATCTCCCTCACCGTGGAATGTCGAGAATGTGACTTCAAAAGCGGCCAAAAGATGGGCAGTATCGATGTGATGGTGATGGGTAGTAATTGTGTGTGAACTGCCTACAGCTTCGAGCACTGTTCGGCAGGCACGCACCTTACATCACAGCCAATCACAGTGGTTCGTCCCAAAAAGGTATTCGCTTATAGCTTGGTTATAGGCAGGCTTCTATGCCATCTTTGAGGACATGAACCTGATGTTACTTCTTGATAGAACTCACATTTTGCTTACACCTCTCACAACGTCCGACATGCGCCATGCGCCTCTTCCCTCCTCGCCGATAATGAGACTGTGCGCTTCTCTTGTCTGTCATCCATTCGAGAGCAAACTCTTCCGAGACGACCTACTGGCACCTTGTCTCCGACCGCAGAAGCAGTAGTACACCGCCAGAACGATCGTCAAAATGAAGGCTGCCGACCTTGTAGCCAGAGGATCAAGTTCTACAATCTGGTTGTTTGGAGCATCATTCGAATGGACTGTCTGTAGGTCAACGATGTGTCCAGCCGCGAACGCCGCAGGGCGTATCTGACTTGCTTAGGATGATAAAGATGCCAAAAGCACAGCGAGGAGGCCAGTCAACAGGCATATCCTTCGCCAGCCAGCCGTGAGACCATCCGTACCAGCATGTTGAATTGCCCACGAGAGTCACCAAAGATCGGGACAAAGCCATTGCCCCTGAACCTTTACGAGGACCTAGTGAGCGCACAAGCTTCGTGCAATCAACTTGACACCAATCTGATTAGCCATAGGGGAAGGTCGTGGAGGATAGACTGTTAAGTTAGCAGAGACAGTGAAGCTCACTTGACCGCGTTCAAGAATGTCGAAGCTGATGTTTCTCTGATGCCTTGACGCTCCGAGTTCGACAAGAGGTTCTGTGAGTGCTATCTTGGTGATAGTCTGGCACAGACTAAGCTGTTGATAGCAGCAGAAGAGCCAGTTATGGATCTGAATCGGCTCCGAAAATGGGCAGGATTGTGACTGAGGAGTGAGATGGAGGGCGCAGCATATGCTTCGACGTTGATGCTGAGACAGGCTTGGAGTGGGTAGCTGGAATTACCGAGTGAGATCATCATACAATCAGATTCCTGAGCTCTGATCATGGCTGTCTCAGCGGCTCCTGCTCGATGACTCCACAGGCTGCCGATGGTATTCGTACACGCCAACCGTTGGATAAGCTGCTTACACTGATCTGCGAACACCAGATTCAATCAATCGACGATATAGGGTGTGTCCAGCGACATTACGCACATCTCGAGAGCAGTCCAAAAGGCGAGGTGAAATACAAGGACAGGACAATCACATGCAGCGGAATGACTTCCGCATGATCATACGCACGGTCCAATTTCAGTTCCCTGACCTCGAAAAAAAGTGAAGTACATGCAAACACTTATCTCTTCGCGACGTACCCTTCCCTCACCGACACAATGGCTGGCGACACGCAATCACAGCCTCTCCCTACCAGTGTATGGCCAAGCAAAGTCATTCCACCACCACCGACAGTCTTTGCGATCACTCAGATCCTAGGCTTCTTCGAGGATCTTGGGTATGACAAGACTGTGAAAGCGCTCAGGAAAGAGGCCACTGGCAAGGGTTTGCAGCTGGACTCTGCTGAAGTCAAAGCACTCCAAGGACCATTTAAGAAAAGTCTGGGAGAACTCTATGCCGATGCTCTTTTGCAGGAGGAGGACGACGAGGAGTCTTCTGATGAGAGCGACAGTGGTGAAGAGGAGGGATCGAATGATGACAGCGAGAGCAGCGAGGAAGAGAGCTCAGATTCCAGCTCAGAGAGTGAGGCTGAGGAGGGCACAACTGCTATGGCGCAAGTCGCTGCATTGAAGCGAAAGCGCGACGACAGCTCTGACTCGTCCAGCAGCGAGTCTGAGTCCGACTCGGACAGTGATGACGACGAAGCGCCACCTGCGAAGAAGAACAAGACTATCTCGGGCGCAGAAGACACCTCTGAGGACAGCAGCGACGACGAGGCCACATCCGTTAGCAGCAGTGAAGTGAGTAGTGACAGCGAATCCTCCAGTGAAAGCGAGAGTGATAGCGATTCCTCAAGCGACGGCGAGGAAGTCTCAACAGCGCCTGTGGTCGTCAAGAAGTCTGGAACAACCAAGTCGAAGGTCTCAGACGATGACTCCGAAGCATCTTCCGCCACACTCGTAGCAGAGCCAGCCAAGGCAGACGACAACGGCGGCATGCATCCAGCTCGTGCTAGCCGCATGACTCCAGGAATCAACACACCACTTGACAAGTCGAAGAAGAACAACGTGCCATTCTCCCGTATACCAAAGGACACCTTCGTCGATCCACGATTCGCTAGTAACGCATATGTCTTCTATGACTACGCCGATCGAGCACACCAGGACCTTATTGTGACCAAGGGTAAAGGCTTTACCAAGGAGAAAAACAAGAAGAAGCGTGGATCATACAGAGGCGGCATGATTGATACCACTCCCAAGGGTATCAAGTTCGATGACTGAAGAGATGCTGAGGTAAGGGCTTGCCCATGCATGATAGCCAGCATCCCATCGGACGGATCATGAACTGGAATAGAAGGGCATCAATTAAGCGTGTAGCATAATGTAAGAGTATACAAGCACGCAAAACATCACCTTGACGAATCATGCCAAGCTTCCAGTTGTCGTTCACTTCGTGCCATCCGCTTTTCATGCGTTTGAGTTTGTTCCCTGCTGAGCTGCCCCTATCTGCGCGACAGTCTCTCGAGCCTGGGCTAGCAGTTGGTGGATACGGTCTAAGTTGAGATTTGTCCTTGGAGATACGGATACAGAGCTTCTTGTTGGTGTGCCAGCAACATCGTTGGCAGCTGGAATCTCCCCTGTAGAAGCAAAGTTGGGATGCGTACGCCACCACTGGTTGGTGATTCCAGCAGCCGGGCTGTTGGCTATCGGATTTGTGCTCTGCGGCAGTGAACCATCAGTGCTGATTCTGTTGATATAAGGAGTACGAAGAGTGGGATCTTCAGAGCGTAGATCTGGAGCGATGAAGTCGAGCGGGAGAGTAAAGGGCGAAAGCTGAATCAGTGGAGCAGGCATATCGCGTGGTGGCAGTGATGCCACTTCACGTGTTATGCGACGAAGCTCCTCCAGAACGGTAGGGTATTGTTCGGTTTCGAGAATAAGTGCAACGATGGCTCGTCCATCTTGCCTGGCACGAGCTCTACGCTCTCCCAACAGCCTAGCAAGAAGCAGCACTGCAGGTGTGACGGCCTGAGCCTCCACCGATCGTCCAGACATTATGTTTCTGGAAATTGCCAGAGCAACGTTATAGTGCATCGAACGCTTCTCGTCGTTCGTTGCTGGCTCCTTTGCATCTCTGTTAAGTGCGATCACTACAGCCAGGAGCCTCGCATAGACATCAGGAGAAGATGGTGGCGAAACGCACAAAGAATGAGATAGATCCCTAGGCACCTCAAGAATCTTCCTTTGCAGGTACAGCGGCACCATGATGGTTTGTTGCTGTGTTGTTCCCAGCTTTCGGTCGGGTGATCCCAGAGCAGCTCTTGGTATAGCATCTCGTCCTTGTCGCTTCTTCATCTCCATCAACCTCAGTATATACGATTCGAAGACTTCATGGACAAGTTCGCCAAGAAGGTTCCGTACATCATCGTCATACCACAAGATAGAGGTGTCTACCAACTTCTTGTCGCTTTGCTTATCTTCTGGCGCTCGACTGGCTGATTCCGAGGTCTCAGATCCTTCGGGACGGTGCATCTGCATACGTGGTCCTGGCACTTCGGCCAGAGCCTTTCGTGTCTCTGCTCGAATTTGTCTCATGACCGCTCGCTGCGTATCTGGTGATAGTGCGCCAGGGATTTGTCTGGCTGACGGCTGCTGTTGATTCATCGATGCCGGAGAGTTCTGTGTTGTTAACGATCGGTGTTGAGTAGGCGGCGAAGGAGGAAGCTGACTAGCTGATGGCTGCTGTTGTATCGGCGGTACACCAGGATTCTGGCCAGCTTGCTGCTGCTGCTGCTGCTGCTGCTGCTGTTGCGTCGGCGGCACACCAGAACTCTGGCTACCTTGCTGCTGCTGAGTCGGCTGCGCGGGAGGGTTCTGATTGCCTTGCTGCTGCTGAGTTGGCGGAACACCAGGATTCTGAGCACCTTGCTGCTGCTGCTGACCTGATATTCCACTATATGTGGTAGTTCTGGCAGGCCTTTGCTTCCTGCGGCCTCGCAACAGCCTTTCGGGATCATCTTGAGCTTGCTGTAGAGCTTGGCTGTTCCCTGCTGCTCGTACGTCCGCCCTGGTAACTCGCTTTGCAGCAGAAGTGGCTGCATCACTCCCGACTTTGCGCTTTCGTGCCATGATAGCTGCTGAGACAGTACCAGAATACGTCGGACAATGTGCTCGCAATTGGTTGGATTTGCTAGTTTGCGTGATTGTTGTTGAAGATGTCTCACTAGGCGAAGAGGTCGACGGCGGTTATTGTAGGTGTACATCGGCGCATTGTGCAAGCCGTTTGCGTGTGGTCAATGATGCTATCTTGTCACGCATTGTTGCAGTATTGCATTCCAGCAATGAAGATGGCGTGCTTTCTTTGTTTGATGCATGAAGCCTGTCATTCTGTATACGCAGCGTGCTGCTCGCAAAGATCGTCTCGCCGCGCAGATGCTGTCAATCAGTGTCCGGCTGGCAGCTCAAGGGCCTTACCGTTGCTCTCTGTCACGTCCAATGCAACGAGGAATCTGCTCACCATGTTGTATGCGCCTATTGTGATGCTCAACTCCATGATCTTCTGATCACTGCCCAATAAAGTCTTGACCCGCTCGAAGACTGCGTCGTTAACTCTCACCTGTAATGTGCTCTGCTCTGTGAACTCCAGGACAGCTCGCTCCTCATCGCTGAAGCCCGACCACGTCCTTTCTCGTTGCAGCAGCTTCTCAAGCTTCTCTAGGGTGACACCTGCTTTGACAGCTAGTGCGGAATGTGCTGTCCATTCATAGGTGGCATTGGTGAGTACGCCGACATAGGAGATCGCCAGCTCCATCAACGCTGGCGACAGGCTTGTCTTTGTGCGAATTGCACCAAGCAGAGAGTTATAGCCATCAGCAATAGCAGAGTTATGAAGCAAAGCCAGATCGAGCGGTATCAGAGGACGAGGAGCTCGGCGATCCTTGATACGCTGATATATCGTTTCATCTTCTGCGTTCGAGGCCGCATCAGATGCGTACGGAATGCGCATGGTGATCGAAGTGTTTCTGATGGGCTGAGGATAGTTTCGTGTGTTGAGCACAACTTACGGATGAAGGTGGATCCGGTGCCAATCAGGGACCCTGGATTGACCAGTCAGCAGCATGCAGGTACGCCAAAAGTTCGTGGGACGATGTTTCAATAAATCAGACCATTATTGCTACGATGCAGTGAGCTTCAACCACAACACACTCTTCATCCTCGCCCTTCGTCCAATACCATAGCTTCAGGATGGGAGTTTTCGAAACGCTACTAGGTCCTGTTGTGCCTGTGCTGCAGACGACCTCGACATGGCTTCTAATCGTTGGAGGACTGAGCTCGATCCTCACAATTGCCATCCTACTCAACATCGCGCAACAGCTGCTCTTCCGCAATCCACATGAGCCACCTGTTGTATTCCATCTTGTGCCATTCTTTGGCAGCACAATAGTCTACGGTATCGACCCATACAAGTTCTTCTTCGACTGCCGCAAGAAGTATGGAGACACTTTCACCTTTATCCTGCTTGGCAAGAAGACGACTGTGTGTCTGGGCACCAAAGGAAACGACTTTATTTTGAACGGAAAGCTCAAAGACGTCAATGCTGAGGAGATCTACTCGCCATTGACGACGCCAGTCTTCGGCACAGATGTGGTCTACGACTGTCCTAACTCGAAGCTCATGGAGCAGAAGAAGGTATGCAGGAGGTGCTCATCGAGACCTGCACTGACAGCCTACAGTTTGTCAAGTTCGGCCTGACCAGTAGCGCCTTCAAGTCGTACGTCCCTCTGATCTCCAGTGAGGTCCGCGCATTCTTCGCTCGAGATGCAAAACACAAGAAATTCGCAGCAGACAATGGCACGATCAACCTCCCACCAACTCTCGCCGAGCTGACGATATACACCGCATCACGATCGCTTCAAGGAAAGGAAGTGCGAGATCGCTTCGACTCCTCCTTCGCCGACCTCTACCACGACCTCGATGGTGGCTTCACTCCAATCAACTTCATGTTGCCATGGGCGCCTCTTCCTCAGAACCGCAAGCGAGACGCCGCACAACGTAAGATGACGGAGACTTACATGGCTATCATCAAGGAGCGACGAGCTGAGGGGGCTGTCAAGAATGAGGAGGATATGATCTGGAATCTGATGAATTGCGAGTACAAGGATGGCAAGGCTGTACCAGACAAAGAGGTTGCGCACATGATGATCGCCCTTCTTATGGCCGGCCAACACAGCTCCTCTGCCACGATTTCCTGGATCATGCTGCGATTGGCTTCTCGACCCGAAATCCAGGATGAACTGCTGCAGGAGCAGAAGGAGGTGCTTGGATACGACGCTGATGGCAAGCTAAAGGATGTTACTTACGAGGATCTTTCGCGGCTACCACTCCACTCGAACGTCGTACGAGAGACACTGCGTCTGCACGCCCCTATCCACAGCGTAATGCGAGCCGTGAAGTCGCCAATGCACGAGGAGCGCTCTGGTTTCACGATCCCGACCTCTCACACTTTGCTAGCGGCACCGGGTGTAACATCACGAGTTGACGAATACTTCCCTGAACCATTGTTGTGGGAGCCGCATCGATGGGATGACCAGCCAGCAGAGAAGCACGCTCGTTTGTCGCCGAAGCATCTGAAGGAGGGTGTGGTCGAAGAGAAGGAGGACTATGGTTACGGATTGGTGTCGAAGGGTGCTGCATCGCCGTACCTACCCTTCGGCGCTGGTCGACACAGGTGTATCGGCGAGCAATTTGCCTACCTGCAGCTGCAGACCATCCTGGCAACATTGATGAGAGATTTTCGCTTCTACAACATGCCTGGCAAGGAAGGTGTTGTCGAGACTGACTACTCAAGCTTATTCAGCAGGCCTATGGCGCCTGCTATAGTCAGATGGGAGAGAGTTAGCAAGAAGTAATCTGATGTAGCAAGACATCGAAGCTAGACAAGTGTTTGCTCGACCCTGCAGCTGGTGAGTCGACGACTGTTGTACGATTCGTCCTGACGTCGTCCTCTCTCTCAAGCAGAGTTCCGACGGTGAGATCTCACAGCATGAGATCTGAGATCCACCAGAGCTCGCTTAAAGATCGACACGCTGCCGCTACGGGAAATTGCTCTGGAGAGCCGGTGAGTCCTTGGCACTTGCAGGACATGCCCTTGAAGAGTGTGTCGACCTCGAATGATGATCATGTCTGTCCTGCGCAATGCTGACGATGATTCGAGGGTGATCCTAGAGAGATTCTATGCTGCGAGGATGATGTGATGACGAACTGCAGGACCCCTTCTGAAGTCTGTACGGCGATCTTAACTTCAGCTGCACCTCGTGCTTGTGGCGTCCACGATTACGCCTCTTTTTCTTGACATGCCTGTCTAGGGAGCACGTTGTAGCTCTCTTGCTTCTGTGTGTGTGGAAGTACCAGTACACGCTGACGTGTGAGAGAAGACAAGGACGCTATAAATCAATAGCTCTTCACTCACATGTGCTAGTCAATTAGCCATCCTTCATAAACGTGCTTCAGCTGGCCACAAGCAGGTATTCCAGGTCGTTGAGATGTCATATCGAGTGGAGGAGGATGGCGCCATGTCTCACTCGCTAGACTCCAGCACCATCATGCTTCTTGCAGCATCCAGAATCAGCCTGCCCATAGTCTTAGCAAGTGGGTACATTTTTTTCTCCTCTGATCTGCAGCGCCACGATTCCCGTCCGACAGCATGCATGCACCTAGGTCCTAGGTGCTGCACAATCCACTGCTGACATTCTTCGGAAGCGCAAGTATGTTGCACCATATTCGAAAGCCAAATGCCGCCAACTCAACGTCGGAGAATTGCTGGTTGGAGGGAGCTTGCGGATGGGCATGGCTGTTGACAGATTAGGCAGTTCCAGCGGCGCCTATTCGTCCTTCAACTCAAATTAGACTCGACACTTCCCTGACGCACGTCGGTTTCGAGATGATTCACCAAGCACGCAAAGACGCACGTCCTGCCCAGGCGCGTGAGTCGCCCGTGCTGTGCTGTCTTGTGTGATGGCCGCGCGTGTGCGTGGCCAGCAGCAAGACGGAGGCGAACGAGGGTGGTGGTGAGTACATATGCATTGAAGGATCAGCCTTTCGGATCGCCTATCAGTACTTCCTCTTCGAAACACATCACATCTCTGCATCATACACTGTCCCCGGCTTCTTTGCCACCCGGTCTTGGTGTCATTACTACTACCTCATAGCTTGCTATCTTTACTAGCTGTGAACCTTGCTTACTCTCGTGGAAGAACCTCTATCTCCAAAACTCACCCTCTCATCCTCACATAGCAGGGAAAACTGCTTTGCTACAAATGACTGGTGCTGGACACCGACGCTGGACGTGCTGACGAGCTTACACCAATAATGTCGCTGACTGCGAGTACACCCATGACGAGATGCTACACTTTCGCCGGTCACGACAAGCTGCCATTCGAGCAGGCTAGGGTATGTTGCCTGTAGCGTCACCTATATTGTACTTACAGCTGCTAGGACACTTCACTCTGGAACGACTCTGGCGATTGCTTCATCTATCTCGATGCCGATATTGCAGCTTATCGACTGCCGCTTACGACACTTCACGAGAACCATGCAACAGTGTTGCTGAAGACATGTCGACCTACAGGTCGAACACAGAGTCCAAAGTCTTGTGATAGCTCTGATAGTGGCTATGAGTCTTCACACCTTAATCGGCTGAGCCTGGGACCGTGTGAGATACACATATCTGTCCCTGTTGGATTATCAGCCAAGGCCGCATCACTATATCACATCACCACCCGGAACTACTTCGCATATCTCACCAAAGAACCGCTGGTTGGCACGAGTCTTGGTCTGGCATTAAGAGATGTTTGGCAGAGGATACAGAGATGGCATGGAGATGAAGCAGATGTCGAGCTCTTCCTGGAGTACTGCACAGCACTTGAATACACGACGCTGACTGGGAGTCCGCACAATGCTACGGCGCTGCTCGCATTTGCTGAGAGTGCTCGACTGAGGACCGTCTGGATCAATGCATTCGCACATTGTGTAGGCATGCATGACCGCATCAGTAAGGACTCCGATTTTGACATCCTCACCAACACGACCAAAGCTCTCATTACAAAGGCATCTCTGGAGATGGAGCTACACATCAGACGTGTGGTCAGAGCGATTGGCAACTTTCTCGAAGGAGAGCTCAGCAGTGAGAAGCTCGGTATCTCGAAACCTGCGAGAGATCATCTTGATCACTTTAGAAGCTTCTTGCAATCCTACTTTCTGGACAGGTTAGGATACTTTCCTCCCAGCGACAGCGAGGACAACTTCGACAAAGATATCTGGCGAGACATCCACGATGACTTCAGACACCTCTACGACTACCTAGCAGATACTGAGACGGTCAGTGACACCTTCAGTGATCGCGGTGTCATTGGCGGTGTCTGTGTGCATCAGAATGTTGATGCCTTCAATCAGAGACACTCTTTCGAGCCTCTGCCACATCCACTCCCGCTCCTCCCAGACCTCACACCAACCCGCCGCACCACAGAATCACAAGTCAGCCTACGCAACTTTCTCGTCCGTGTAGAGTCTGATTTCCGTCCCTCCCTGCGTCAAGCTCTGACAGACGCCTCCAACTCACACAACCCAGAGCTTGTCGATCAGCCGATCGTGCAGGACTACATTCGCTTCGAGCGACAGAGGCTTGAAGAGAAGCTTTCGATCGCTGAGGCACGCAAAGTACGCTGGCTCCTAATCTATTGCACCCTGCAGATGCTGATCAGCATTACCACCGCACCGGACGAGGTCGCCGAGGCACAGTCTGCGCCATATCCGCTCTGTGTGAATGTGTCGGCATGTCCTATCTGGCCTGAGAAAAGCGTCCCTCTTCCGCGGACCTCATCTGTAGCCAGCATCAAACAGAGCAACACCCTGACTATACCAATTCCTGAAGACGACACTGACAGGATCTCAATCCATCCGGACTGCGAAGCTGACAACGCACAAGACTTCTTCTCACACCAATGGAGAAGCTCAGTAGCAGACAAGTCTGAAGACGAAGACCCACAGAGTGCCACCCGCACCACAGCTCCAACACTCACTCGAAGCTTGTCCATTCGGACGAGTGTGTCAAGCTCAATGAATGTATTCTCAAAGACAATCGGTGGTCTGTCGAGACGTAGCAGCTCTCGAAAGTCTGTCCAGCTCACACCCAAGAAGAAGACTTCGCTACAAAGCCTTGATGCTCAAGACGAGGTCCGGGAAGACGATTTCACAACAGATACTCCAACCATTGCCGAGGGCTTCACATTCGACTTCGCCGACAAGGTATCTGTGCCAGACTCACCAATTCTTGAGGACCACCACCTCGACATGCTCGTCGCTCGACCTGTCACTCCAACAGCAGAGCCAGATGAACACGAGCAATTGTCTCCCGTCAGCGACACGTCTCGCAGAAGCTCTACACATAGCGAGTACGATACTCCCATAACTGAGCCCTCCTCAAGGTCAAGCTCTACACGAGAGAGCAGACTGATGGGCAAGCTCGCACCACTGGACGAGGATAGTATACTCATCACACCCAACGAACGGGCTCGCAAACCCTTCCACACTAGTGCTTCATCATCGAGTCTCAACATTGGCTGTTACACACCTACAGGCTACACACGTCCTGATGCACCGGTAGTGCCGATGTCGAAGTTCGCCGCACCTCAGCGACGTCAAGTCTTTGAACGAAGGCACGACGAACAGGTCAGACGACCATTGCAAGCTCGTTATGGCAGAAGCAGGTCTCACACTGTCGATCACAGCGCGCGTTATACCTACGGCGATATGCCATGAATTGCTTTCCGAGATACCACTTGAATACTTCTTAGCGATGGCGTCTGACTTCATATCACGTATGCATCATCTGATCTGATCGCCTAAACACTCACATCGAGCTCCCGATTGATGTTATGCCGTGGCAGTGACCTTCGACCTCATGTTGTGTACACATCTCTTCATGATTGATACATCACTCATCTAGTCTACCAGAACCTTCGCTTCAAGTTCTCCGTAATGCTCGAAGAAGCTCTCAAACAAGTTGATGCCATGCTCAACGTCATAGCTACCTGCAGTCTCACGAATCGAGTGCATGGACAACTGCGGGTTGCCGACGTCGATCGTCCTCACACCCAATGACGCACTCAGCATGGGGCCGATTGTGCTACCACATGGACAATCGTTTCGAACGACGAACAGCTGTAGTGGCACACCTGCATCGTCCTTCGTGCTCTTCGATCCTGGAGGTCGGAACGACGATGGCTGTGCTCTCCTCGCGCACTCCTGCAGTAGTACTATGCCTGGGCTATTCGTTGCGTAGCGGACATTCGCATTGACCTTGATGACCGTGCCGGCGTTCATCTCGGGGCGATGTTCTTGCTCGTATTTCCCTGCATAGTTCGGGTTGACGCTGTGCGCCATATCGGCAGAGACGAGGAATGAGGTTGCACAGGTCTGCTCGAATGCTGTGGCGAGGTCGTCTGGTGCGGAGATCTTGCTCCATGTCTTGTCGCTGTTTGCAGAATCTCCATCGGAGCCAGACGGCAAGCAGGACAGACGTCGCAATACTGCAGGCAGGATATTGCTGGCTGCTCCTTGTGCAGAGGTCGAGCCAATCTCCTCGTGGTCGAAGCATGCGATCAGGCGGATGGTGGAGTCGTTCTTGAGGGCGGAGGCCTCGGTCAGGGAAGCAATGATACCTTCGACAGCACAGTATGTCATGCCCAGGTTGTCGAGTCGAGCTGAGAAGACGAATTCATTGTTCAAACCTCCAAGACACGATGCCTGCGTGTCGTACATGACCAGCTCAAAGTCGACGACATCCTCTGGTTTGCAATCCGCCTCTTGCGCAATCAACTCAATCAGTAATGTGTGGTGTCGTTGCAATGGTGTCTTCAGTGGCGCGAATGCAGACTCTTTCTCTTTCTCGGCGTCCTGCTTCTTAATCTCATCGCTCGTCTGTCCCGTCCGGTTAAGCTCAGCAGAAACGAGACCAGCTATTGGGAAGAGCTGGCTTTCCTTGTTGAACTCGAATGGCACGCTTCCGCCGAAGTGAACAGCCAGGTTTGGTATCCTGCAGATTGGTCTGCTTATCCTCACAAGACGTTGCTCGATCTGTCCACCCTTCCTGATCATAACTCTTCCAGCGACGCCAAGATCTCTGTCGAACCAAGTGTGCCACATTCCACCGCCGTATGTCTCGACTGCGACTTGGAGGAAGCCATCTGCCGTTCGCTTCGATATTGGCTTCAGGCGTAGACAGGGCGAATCAGTGTGGGCACCCACCATGGCGACTGGGTTGCCAGGCTTCCAGTCATGACCGATGGCGAATGCGATGATCGTGCTGGTGTTTCGGGTAAGGTAATACTTGCCTCCTGGCTGAAGGCTTGAGTTCCACGAATCGCGCTCCTGCTGCTGGTTAGTACCCTGTAGCATATGAAGTTGATGACGAACTCTGATCTGCTTGAAGCCTGCAGCTTCTAATCGCTTGCGTGCCGAGAGGACTGCATGGAAGGCTGCGCCGGGTCAACATCGATCGCCATAAGGATAGGCAAGGTACCCACGAGTTGGAGACGCGTTGAGGAAGTCCACGAAGTCCTCAGCACGTTTCAATGACGCCGAGTGGGTCATGTTGAATGCTCTTCGAATTGTGTGTTGTGAGGCTGTCGATTGTTGAACTGCTTTGAGGGTTAACGATGATGATACAGTCAGGCTATGGTTGAATGCACGAGAGAAGCAGGTAATAATAAGCATTCAGGCAAGAGGAAGGCTCCAGGATCGTGGGTGAAGGAAGGCTACCTCACGTGCGCAGATAGAGGATGCTCATGGGCAAGCTTCCTAGCTTGGGTACTTTAGTGGAGTCATTGTGATAGACTGCAGTAGACGCAGGCAGCTCATCCTTTCACATGCCACACAAGATATAGGCTCTCGGACGATGCCATTGTGACAAACAGTCGCAGCCGATGGCTGTGGCATTCTCTTGCTCGACTTTGCAACACAGCAAACATGTTTCGACGACTGCTCTCCGAGCCGATCAAAAACACCGGATCAGTCGCACGAGATCTGCTTGCCGCCGAGCGAACGTTCCTTGCTTGGGCGCGCACAGGACTGGGCTTTATCGCTCTCGGTATAGCACTGGAGAAGGTCGAAGCCTTTGCAGCAATATCGCCCACGCTCTTTCATCTGGAAAACTCGAGGACGAGGATTGCAGCGGGTGTCTTGGTTGGTAGTGGCAGCGTTTGCGTCCTTCATGGCATGAACAGGTACTTCACTACCCTGACAGATATCAAGGACGGCCTCTTTCGACCGAATAAGGCTGGTGTCGTTGGGTTGGCGAGCGTTTGTGTCGGCATTGCTGTGGCTGGTGCTGCGCTCGTTGTTCAGAACGATGGTGGCAGAGTACGTGCGAAGTTAGAGCAAGAGGAGCAGCGCACATGACGTCGAAGAAGGTTGAGGTGCATGCAGGGTACGTACAGGTCTGCAGTGTTACTGATATGGCTGACCATGTAGTGCAGCTCATAGCTGTCGTGAGCATAAGCTTGTCTCGCTTCACAACCGTTCCATATGCAAGGCTACCATGTGGGCGAAGAAGCATCCGTTACTTCTAGGTGTTGCCTCAAGATATGGCATATTGCATGCTGAGCTGTAACGACCAGCCTCGACGATGTTGACTTTCCTCCCTCATATAGGCTTCCGATACCACTATGAGGCTTGCTTAGCGACCCTCTACGCTGTTATTTCACAACACCTTTTCAGCACCATGACGAGCGTTGTCAACAGCTATGTCTCATGATATGGTAGCACCGCTCCCTTTGTTCAATCGCTCCTCGTTACCATCACTACCCAGACCAGTCTTGAGATTGTCACTTCCGAACACTGTCTAGCACTTACAGAGAAGCTGTTCCCGTCGTCTAGAGCAGAGCTCGACTATCGTGCTTCAGACGCAGCTTCAGAGAGTACAGTGGTAGATGGGTCGACCGCAGTCCTGAAGACCTTTGCGACCAGGAGACGGACGGTATGCTTGTGAGACTGCGGGTCACCTGTGCTCCTTATTCTCTTAGCTGTTGCTGTCGGCGCACTCACTGGTGGTTCGATCTCAGTGCACTCGCGAAGCACCGCTTCACATCCAGCTGGGACGAATGCAGCATCACATCGTGGCCAGCTATGCCAGGCACGAATCTGGCGCTGACCGCTGCAGACCCAGATGCCATGCAATCAAGTTGTCAGCAGCTTGCACTTTGTAGCTCTTCGAGTTCCCGGTTACGCAAGATGGTAGCTGGTTTTGTATCAGTGCAGAGACTGTGGTTGACGAGGCTTGCAACTTGACACAGCTAGCTGCTACAACTTACTACACGCTCTCATCAACAATACCTACATGTGCTCTCTGCAACAACTCCGATGCCATCCACCTCACTGCTGGTGTAGCTTGTACCATGAATGGCAATATGGCATGCTTGTACTACGCATAACAGGACCTTCTTGTGCAAAACCATTACGCCTTCGCCAGAGCAGGTGATTGGCAATACGGTGGGTCGAGCCTCCCTACATCGACGCACACTGGCAGGAGCAGGGTTAGCACTACAAGTATTTGGGAATAACACGATCAGCAAAGCTACAGTTATGGTAGCCAAGGCAGATAGCTTTGGTAAAGACTATGTCTTCAACACTCTACGAGACCGTACAACGATCCATGTGACCTACAGGGACTCTGACACTATCGCGTGCTATATCCCACCATTGGGTATGCCCACGCAGTCGAAGATGGCTGCTGGTCGTAAGGAACTTGCTTCGATACACACTCAATGAGTCTGGCCGCGTGTGTTGAATGGCTATTAGCGCGTCGGTGTCTCTTTTAGACGCCCATGTCGCCGTTCGGACGTGTGAAGACATTCATTTTTATCATAGACATGTTGCTGCAGCGTATGTGAGCCTGGAGGCTCGCTGTGTTCACAATCGATGCTTGACACTGGGTAAGGCGTTGTGGAAGATGTTTCACACCACTATCGCAGGGGTATCATTATGAACAGTCCAAAATACAGCAAAATCAGTGCAACTCCTCTGCGTCCTTCACAAGGAATAACTATCCTCGTCGGAGGAATCAGGCACTTCCACAAGCTCGAGGTCAACAGCCATGTGCTGAGGGAAATCCGTCATGTTGACGGCAGCAGGCGAATACCACCAGAACGAGCAAGTCGTGGCAGACCCATCTGCCATTGTCTCGGGGACCACGATCCAACGGCTTGTGCTTTCGTTCTCTTCGTGTCTCAAGAGGATACGTCCTTCGTCGTATAGCAGCTTCCATCCACCGTAGAACAGGGTCTGCCAGGTCTGTCACATTCTGGGTCGTATGCCATGTAGTGTCGGCGTAACTGGTATGTGCCTCTGTCTTCGGGGCCTTGTAGAATGCAGCAACCGCCATCCAGGCCATCGCGGAGCTCGATCAAGAGGGAGCCATTCTCCTCACGGACCTTCACGGTCGAGTTGTAGTATGGGTAGTTGCCCAAAGGATAGACAAGGAGCGGATCGAACATCACGGTCGTATCATCGACTGTCAAGCAGTCCCCGTGCACTGAAGGATGTCCTCTATGTTCATGTCAGCCATTTATAACCACGAGGTTGTTTCAAAAGAGCCACTCACCCAACAACTCTGATGTTGTATAGTTTGTCCATAGACATCTTGTAGCGTATTTATGATATTGACGCGTTGTTGATATGTTGTTTGGAGAGTTTTGTGACGGGATATGGTGTGGTAGAAGTTGGAAGGTGATGGAGTACTTTCACGAAAAAGAAAACGCGACTATAACAGGAAGGAAGCCCACCAAGCACTCTCATGAGTGATTAACAGCAGAAATAAATTCATCTGGCACTCCACTGGCACTCCAAGATTCTTCAGGTGCTTGTCTCTCAGAGCTCATGAAGGCAATGACTTCTTGCTTCAAGCATAGTCCTCCTCCCTGAGCAGTACTGCTTCCTAACACTGTTCCTGTGTTTCTTCTAAGCTTTGCAATTGTGGGTATGATGAAGAGCAAAGGAACATCGTCAGTAGCTTAGCTACTCTCATTTGAGAGTCTACTCACCAACAGCTATCAAGTCATCTTTCCCAGAGGGCTAGCTGACGACAAGCAGATGTGACACAGGTACAATAGCTCGACCACGATACGAACAGCTCCACGCTTCACTCCTTCAAGTACACCACATAGTCCAGATTGTCGAACAGAACCGCCAAGGCTGTGCTTGCGACCAGACCATTCGTCTTGAAGACTATCCTATCAAGACCAGTGAATCCTCGAGCCTGAACCTTGAGCATGTTCGCAGTGACAGTGGTCAGGGCTGCCGTGAAGTGAGCGGTATCTTGTGCGATCTGCACATTGTTGCGGTATCCGGTATACGTGACAGAGCAGTCGAGCGGCTTGCTGCTGGTGGTCTCTTGCGTCGACGCTACACATCCAAAGTAGAAGGACTTGAGGTCGAAGTGGTTGGTCTTGGAATCGTCGTAGTCAGACCGGATCTTCAAGTGTTAAGAGAGCGCCAAGCTTGTGATGAATCCATACCTGCGGAGTGCCTTGTGCATTGGCAACTACATCATAGCCAAGAACGTTCGGCGCAGACTGAGGCTTCAGACCAGCAGCGACGACGTTATCTGAGATGACACCCAGGTTGTCGTAGTAGAGGTTCTCGTATGGTCCCAATGGGGTCAATCCTCTGGCTGGTACGCCATTGACAAGACCTGCATTGGCATCGTCGAACTGAGATCAATCAGTAAATGAGTGATGCACCTGCGATGAAGGTTCACCTTAGCAAGATGTTCTACAGTCGTGAGATCTCCAGTCATGCTGCTCCGCCCGATGACTAAAGCAGAGCATAGGGAAGCTCCTGATGTGAAGACAACAGCAATGTTGAATCTCATGGTGGGTGATATGGTGCTGACAACAAGAGGTGTGTGAGAGGGTCTGAGCAGGGAGACAGATGCCTCTCAGGCCTCTTATGCTGAATTTCAATCCCACTTTGGCTCAGGTGGGCGCCGTCTGTGGTCGAGGTGGAGTCTGAGAGTGCACATCCATCTCCTCTCTTGCTGTAGCGGCATGTCTTGTTCAGGTGTGAGGAGCCATCATCTCCCTTGTCGTGGCCGGATGAAAGTGATCGGGAATCAACAAGGACAGTCGTTGCATTGCAGCTTGGATCGCAGGTGCGCCAAGCTGAAGACCGAAGGAAAACAGGTCTGACTAAGAGACGTATCATCTGAGGCCTTGTCAACGGCATTGCCACATGACTGAGTGTGTCAGAGGCTCAGGAAGCGTACACACTCTATGGCGTTGCAACTCAGACCACTAGCCGTTTTCGTATTGCGTTTCCTGCAGCGCACCAGTTCAGGTGCAGATCTCTCTTCCGGTGGTTACACGGTCTCATTCTTTGATCCGAGATGACCGCAAGATCGAGATGTGGGAATGTCACTGCATCATCGTAAGGAGTATCTGCCCAAGCGTGGCTCTTTACGGTGTGACGACAGTGGAGGATCAGTCGATGCAAGATGTGCGTGGCTCCATCCCAGTTCCGAGAAGATAGCAAACGATAGCCTGTAGCGAGCCACACCAACTGCCAGGATGAGGAGTTCCTTGTTGTCAGGAGGCGACGTTAGCGAGCTGAGTGATAACAGAGAATTTGCGCATGATACATCTTGATCACGTACTGATGGAAGAATGACAGGCAGAGAGAGAAAGACAACCTGACGTTGAGGAAGTGGAGTGCTACGATTACATCACGTGACGGCTACTTCCACCTACAACATTCGCAGTCCGGCTCATCGAAGATCTACGAGGCCTCTGTCGTCGCCAATCCAATTGCCGGCCAACAACAATCTACGGTTGAGCTTGACCATGGCTGTTCGCAGATCATCTGGATTGACAAGCTTGTCATTCTGGATCAACGTTGTCGAGCCGCAATGCAATCCCAAGCCACAGCCTGATCGCAAAACTCTATGCCCACAAGACTGATTACAGAGGTCGCCTGCTCCGCGAGTCGCCTGTTTAGCATGAATATCAAGGCTTCCAAGCATGGCTCAACGTATTGCTAGCCATTCATCATGGACCACCTCTGCACGCCATTAGCCTCGACAGATTCACCTATCCGAGTGAAGCTAACATGTACTTCCGGCCTCTACGATGATGGACCATTTCTGAGCTACCCATCACGAGCTAGTGCTCGCTGGACACACTTCGAAGGTCCTTATCATGCTCGTTACGCTTTGGAAGAGCAGGCAAACAACAGCAGCAACGAAGACTTTGCAAACTTCCTCCAGAGATGGTTGTTCTTTGGTCTACTGCACGAGGTACTCCAAGAACATGGACTGTTCAGTGCGGACGAGTATATCGAGACTGTCGATGGAGACCGAATGGTTCACACTCGATGTCTGGGTGATCGTCTACATCAATGGGCTGAGCGATGTGGCAACATGGCCGATCCAATTAATCTAAGGCGCTGCAGACACTTACATCTCTGTCTCGATCGTACAAGAAATACGTTACGATGCCTCCTACCAGGTCTTGGTCACGACGGCTTCGACGAATCTATCAAGATATCACTTATCGCTCTTTACGAAGCTATATCCAGCGCATGGGATGTAGTGTACGGGAAGGTCGATGACGATCTAGAATGTCCCTCAGTCGCCACCACGATGGGTTCTTTCACAGAGATTGAGACTGCCAAGATGCGAGATCGTGGGTGGTGTCCAAGTGTGATTGGTCGGGAGATTGAAGAGAAAAGTACTCCCGCCTTTCGCTGGTACATTCAACGGCTTCAGCAGTATCCGGCTGATCTCGATCATAGTGAGTGCGGGACATCAGGCTGCAAGACTGAACAGATCAATCAACAGTACGAGCTGCGACATGTGCCAGACTCATGCCAATGCGAAACCATTGGACCAGAGCTGGCAAGTGTTGCAGCAATCCTGGACGCTGGTGAATACCCAGTTCTCACAGTGACAGGGCGTGATCGAGACAGCCTGGTAGTCAATGTCATACCTTACCGGCAAGGCTTGCGATATGTGGCCATGTCCCACGTCTGGGCAGATGGCTTGGGCAATCCCGCAGCCATGTTACTGCCGAGATGCCAAATCCTACGACTGCAGGAGTATGTTGACAGTCTCGACGCTCGCAGCTCTGCAGAGTCAAGGTCTCAGCAGACGCAAGACGATGTCCTGTATCTTTGGTGCGACTCTTTGCTATGCCCGGTCACGAGACCAGAGCCACCAGGCATGACTGAAGAGCAGAAGAGAGAGTTCTATAACGATCCGGATGTGGTTCGCGAACTGGATCTCAAGAAAAAGGCCTTATCCCACATGCGTGCCGTATACACCGCAGCTGAGTGCGTACTTGTTCTGGACCGTGGTATCGAGTCTGTCCCATTTGTGGCCAGTGATGCAGGCTGCATTGAGGCTGCAGCTAGGATTCTAACCAGTCGATGGATGCAACGGCTCTGGTTAGTGAGGCGCTTCAATTGGTGTAGCCTGCTAACGTTCTAGGACATTACAGGAAGCCGCATTGCCTGTTGCCTTGTGGTTTCGTTTCAAAGAGCAGAATGTCAAGTATGTGGACATTGCCGTCAGGACGAGAGGATTGTATCGATCGAGCATCTTACTGCGCACGCTGTGCCTCGACTTGACACAGCGGTTGATACATCTCCGGGCCTTTCGTACTCTCGCAGATACGCCTGTAGACCTCCAGGCATTCTCTGAACAGATCCGCTATCGAAGATGTACAGTAGCAGCGGACATGCCGATCTGCGCAGCTGCGCTCCTCGGTCTGGACATTGATAAGATAGCAGCTCCTCCTGACATCGAGCATCGCATGGTCTGTCTGTGGGATGATTTCGGCAGGAGGCGACCTATCCCTCAGAACATCATATTCGCCGACGTCCCAAACCTGAAAATTGTGGGACACAGGTGGGCTCCTTCAACACTTATGAAGAGCTTGCGTCATTCATCTCCTCACCAGAGTGCTATACTCACTCCTGAAGGGCTCTGCGTTACACTGCCCTGCTGGCAGTTGAGCTCGGGAGTTAGGCCCTGGGTGCTGAGCGGTTACTTCTTCGAGGAGATGGCTCTTCAGAATCGTGGATCGCTCGATATCAGAGGACCGGATGACCGTTGGTACGCAATGTCGTTCTCGAATGGTAAGGAGGAGCGCAGATTCTGGAGGCGGTGGACAACAAACCAAAGCTATCGTTACTTCGATTGGCATCTCCTTTTCGAAGAAGAATTGTCGGACAACAACACTAGCTCACACGCACTGCTAGGCGTTGTCAACAAAGGTGTCTTTCGGAGATTCCTGACCGTACACGTGGTTCAGCGGAGGGGCGATGTCCTACTCCTCTCGCAGGCTGCCTGGCGGCATGCTCAATACCTGAGAAGCTGTAGAGAGTATCGCAAGTTTCAGACCATCCTGCTCGTGGACATCATGCTCTCAATACTGATCAGGATCAGGCCGGCATTGACGCCATTCGCACGCAGCATGAGACGACTGGTGAGAGCCGTGTCCGCCCATCATGCACACGGCATCACCATTGAATGGCTACAGCGGCGTCGACCAGATGCACAAACTGATGAGGTCAACACCGCGGTGGCGAATCTGAGGAGGATGAGCAACTCAGACGATGCTTGGCTGGGCTCGTACATCGTCACATACTTCAACGGATGTATGGCAACCGTGACAAGAGTGTACGATGCACAAGAAGCATGGTGTGTAGACTAAGACTCTGACATGTACTGGTTGTTCACTCTTGCACCTCGATCTCACTACAGCCAATCAGCGCATCATAGAAGTCAGCGAGATCTCGTCACATGACTTCTTGGCGATCTCGCAAGCCAATAGGCACTTCCCGTATACTCCCATCCTAGTCTTGCCGAGAGCTGCAACTTTGCTTTCGCGCGAGAAACGAGGCAAGCCCATCAATCCTCCTCCTTTGCGAGTGTACAACAGCACAGCTTGCCATCCACATCTCCACTACAGTGTGGCTGTCGGCAAGATGTTCGCACGGTCAGCTCTCAGCTCAGCTCGTGCAGCACAGGTCGCCAGGAGTGCTGCGACAAAGACAACTGTGGT
The DNA here is from genome assembly GCA_001592805.2 of Peltaster fructicola. Classification (NCBI taxonomy): domain Eukaryota; kingdom Fungi; phylum Ascomycota; class Dothideomycetes; genus Peltaster; species Peltaster fructicola. The sequence continues at coordinate 172,674 of CP051140.1, forward strand.
ATGTCTGAAAATCCATCATCAAGGGCATGCCAATGGCATTGAGGAACTGTCAAATCCATCGAAAGGACGGCCTCGAAGATTGGACCTCTTCCTCAGAAGGACTGCAAGCTAACATACCACTTTCTACAGCGCAATGCATCCACGAAGAGCTCCGCAGAGTCAGCATGGTCCAATACAGCAACTGTGTCCGCATCCTCCGCAGTCGCCCTCGCATCATGCGCCTGGTACTACTACCAATTCGGCCGATCCGCACACGCCATGACACCAGCAGAAGAAGGGTAAGACAACGAGAGCAAGCAAGAGGGACGAATCTGACATGCACCAGTCTCCATCCAACTAAGATGCCATGGGAGCACACCAAATGGGCAAAGACATTCGACCACCAGGCACTCCGACGAGGATTCCAGGTCTACCGTGAGGTCTGCGCGTCCTGCCACTCCCTTCAGCGTGTCCCCTACCGAACTCTGGTCGGAAACCTGTTGACCGTCGACGAGGCAAAGGCATTGGCAGAAGAGAACGAATACGACTCCGAGCCAAATGACGAGGGAGAAATCGAGAAGAGACCAGGAAAGCTTTCAGATTACATTCCAAGCCCATACAAGAACGACGAAGCTGCTCGTGCTGCCAACAATGGAGCTCTGCCACCAGATCTTTCGCTCATTGTCAAGGCACGACACGGCGGTTGCGACTACATCTTCAACCTCCTCACTGGATACCCAGAGGAGCCACCAGCAGGTGCCACCGTCCAGTCTGGCCTCAACTTCAACCCATACTTCCCAGGTACCGGTATTGCTATGGCTCGTGTCCTGTACGATGGACTGGTCGAGTACGAGGATGAGACACCAGCAACCACTTCACAGATGGCCAAGGATGTCACCGAGTTCCTCAACTGGTGTGCTGAGCCAGAGATGGACGAGCGCAAGCGTATGGGATGGAAGGTCCTCGCCGTTGGCTCGACCCTGTTCGCACTCAGCGTTTGGGTTAAGCGGTATGTTGGATTGAGCTTGTGTTTTACAATGCTGACTTCTCTTTAGATACAAGTGGGCAACCATCAAGACACGAAAGATTGCCTACCAGCCACCAACCACACCTACCAAGAGATACCAGATGCAAGACCGACGATAAACGAGCCCTGCAGCTTCTGCTTGAGCAAGGATGTGAAGAGTAGAAATAGTGCGGAAACTGTACAGTCTATTCAGCGATCTTTCCTTGTGTTTGTACCAAATCACATTGAACCAAAATTCATACACTGGCAGTCGTGTTTCCGAGTTGTGTCTCTTGTCGTTCATGGAGCTGATATGTTAGCACTAATGGCACTTGCACCATCACCGATTCTGCAGCACCATCGACATCATGGCCTGATCGATGTTGAAGCATCTCTGACATTGCAGCACCAGCACTGCCTGTATTGTAGTCGGCATCATGGCATACTCGATCTTAAAGCATCACTGACATTGCAGCACCGCCTATACTGCGAGCCCGCCGACACTCTAGCATAGTCAATCTTGCAACAACTCTGACACCGCAGCACTTCGATCCTGGCAGTTACACCCTCACTATCAACTCACCATGCATCGATCCGAAGCAGGCATCCTCTGTCTCTGCCCAGGTCTTCAGATCCTTGATCATCTCCTCAATGTCTTGCTCGGTAGCAATACCATCTGCCAGAGCTTCACTCCTCCACACACCATTTGTCAATCTGCTGATCAATGCATCGGCTAGAAAGTAGTCAGCAAGCTAAACATTAGCAGTCTGATAGACGACATACACCACATTCTTCGCTCCTGCGGAGTGGCATAGCACCAGGTACCCATTGCGATAGTAGCTTGCTCCCTCTTTACACCGGCATGCATTGCCCAGCTCAACAGTCTGGCGCCACCCTCGATACTACCACCAGTCTTGAGATGAGTCTTCAGCATGAGGTTGTGCCACGCTTTAATTCCAGGAGTCTCTGGATAGAAGTCCATCATTCGAAGATCTGATTCTCTAGCAGCAACGATACCACCAGGTTTGCAGACACGTAGCATCTGTTTCAGAGCAGCAACTGGATCATCAAGGTGACAGAGCATCATCGACGTGTGAACAATGTCAAAGCTATGCTCTCCGAATGTCTCGACAAGAGTGAAGACACTGCCCTTCTTGAAGACAATGTTGCCTGCGTCGGCTTTGAGTGCGTATCGTTTGGCCTTGTCTAGTATCTCATCTGATAGATCCACTGCTGTGATCTGGCCCGAGGACATGTACTTGCTCAAGCTCGCTGTGATTGTGCCTGAGCCTGCGCCGATGTCGAGTAGCTTGAGCTGTGGCTTGAGCGCAACCTGTTCCTGAAGTACAGGAAGCAAGTAGGCGGCACTGTTCTCTGCGGTACGCCATTCGTGATGGCTCACTTGGCCGTAGCCGGGCTGATATGATCTGTGGTCAGTCTGCTCTGTCATGCTGCTGAATGTGGACATATATCTTGACACTGTCGAATCTCCAAAGACAAGAACAAATTGCAATGCACATAGAACAGAGCAGCGATATGGTGAAGTGCTTTCACTGTTGGATCGTCGCTTGCAGAACCGCAAGGTTGCGATGATGTCAAGGAACAGGTGGACTCTCACGCCTCAAACTCAGTACTTCACAAACGTGATTTGATCGTGTCTACCATTCTATATCCTATCTAGTATTGAGGCAGCGTTGTGGCTGCTATCCACCTCTTCAAGTGCTTCCATTGACGACAACCTCCTTGGCACCAACATCAGGGATAGCATCCCTTGCGGCTACGAGCAACTCCGACTGTGCACACAAGCCCATAACATCACCAGCGACGACACACATTGCCTTTCCACCTCCCATCATCCTCATGACCTCTGGTGGACCCAATGCAAAGCCTGCACCAGGCTTGTTGTGCTTCTTCAGTGTTTCTTCATAGAGTTTCGTTGCTTCGGCCCACTCAGGAGTAGGAGGATCGGCAAAGCTGAAGACATCAATGTTCATGCTGATTCGTGCATCTAGTGTACCCAACCACACAGCATCGATGTCTGGACACTTAGTGAGAATCTCGTCGAGGTTCTCAATGCCCTCGAGCGTCTCGATCTGGATCATGATCGCAGCCTGGTCGTTCAGATTCTTCCAGATATCCTTTGACGGGTCGATTCGGGTATCTGTGAGTCCTGGGATCAAGCGGAATGGTGGTGCTGAGCGTGTGCCTTTGTTCTTGCTGCCGAACTTCATGGCAGAGATGACGTGCTGGCACTGCTCGACAGTGTCGACCTGTGGCACAACAATGTTGGCTCCAGTGTCGAGCACGAAGGCAACATCAGCGTGGTCGTGGGATCGCAGCCTGACGAATGGCACCGTCTTGCCCTCGCTCATGAACTGGATCTGATGGCACATCTCCGACATGGTCTCTGTGCCACAGACAGAGTGCTCCCAGTCGATCCAAACGAAGTCGAACCCCATTGGCGCCATGAAGCGCGCGGTCTGGACGGAGCTCAAGCCAAGGTAGAGACCAAAGAGGGGTCTGATCTTGCCATCGTGGGCATCTCGAATGGCCTGTCGAGTGCGATGAGGCTGGAAGAGAGAGGGTGCTCGGTACTTCAGCATCTGGCCACCTTCGGTGGCTGCGCGAGTGTTGAACATGGTGGAGGATGAAGGGAAGTCTGCTTGCATGAAGTAAAGGTTACCTACCTGTATTTTATGCCCAAACGACAAGCACAGCAGCTGAGATCGCGTTGGCGTGCGTGTCCTGTGGTACTGCAAGCTGCGATAGTGCTTACATGTTGATCTTCCTGCTGGTAGAAGCTGCTCGCTTCACCTTTACCCGTCCAAGGACATTTTCGGCAGAATGGTCACAGATACGACATGTTAGCTCCAATCCCAGTGGTTGCACAGTGTACGACGAGCCGCACTTAGAGCCAATGCGGATGACTATGCGGTGAACAGGAAGATCGACCTGCCAGGCGATGACGACGGATATGGCTGACTTGATGATCATCTCATCCTTGTGTCAAAAGCACGAGTCCGGCTCGCATTCGTACTCTGATACGGACCAGATCCCTGCGCGTCTCGGGTGGTCCGGAGAGCAATGCGGGCCCTTGCAGTGCTATGGCTCTTTTCCAGCATCTTACGGACGTGCAGCGACGGCAGCGATTATGCATTGTTTCCAAACACCCAGACGCAGCATCCTTGTTGCACTTGAAGCTCGCTCGAGCTCTGCCATAAATTAATGCTGACAGTTGCTGACTGGAGAGTCGGACACGACAGCCATTGGGCGGCCTATCTGATCGAATGAGATAACAAGAGTGCCAGTAGCGATCATGCATCAGCCCTATGTTGCTTTGTCAATCACTACCGTGTACGTTCGACTCAGAGCTGGTAAGCTTCGCGTGGCTGATGCATGGCTGCGGCATGGCTGCTTTTCCTTGCTCTGCTTAGTATGTAGCTTCGTATCTGAATATCGATGCTAATGATCCGAAGGATGATACTTGTTGGTCTAACCAGGAGCTTGGTAGAGGTAGAGTCAAGGGATGCTTGGTGGGAAGAGTATTCATTCGCGAGAGCGGCAGGCCTGATTAGGCTTAGCTCTGTCCTCACATATAGGAAGCATCGCTCCCCTGTTCCATCCAACAGGTCAAATACTTGAGCACTTGACTGCACATACTCGCCAGCAGACCCATTCCAACGAGCAAAGCTGGTCGCTGTACCGGAAGGTCACATATGCGAGACTTGCTCTTGCAAGTGACAGCTGTCATGCCGTGGTAAGATTCCTCGTTAGCCAATTTCTGACATCCTCGGTCTCGATAGAGTGTTGAACGTTGTATGTCTTTGCAGGACTCCAGCTGACGCCTCGACCTTCCGCAAAGACGACTCGATACTTCTTGTACGCATTCTCGGGATCCTCATCAAGCTCCTCAAGCAGAGTTGTAACGTTCTTCTCGTTGACCTGGAATCTCTTGGCTTTGCCGAATGCACGCACTGTCTCGGCCAGCTCTTTATAAGAGATAGTCTGACCAGCAGTGTAGACGACTTGATTTAGGGTCCCGCCATCGAAGAGGACATTGACAGTGATCTTTCCGATATCTTCAACACTTGTGGCTGTGACCTTGTTGTTCATGCCACCGATCGCATCTACTGTCACTGTATCGCCTGCACCTTTCAATCCTTTCACAACGCCGAAGTCTTCCTCGAATATGAAGCTTGTGAAGATACCAGTAGAGACGATAGTCCACTTGACGTTGTCCGGCCACGATGACGAGCGTAGTCGGTCTCGCACATCGAGTTGTTCATCCCAGAGTTCCATACGACCACCTCGACCGAACACATCGTAGTCCACGCCATACTGCCATGGCATGAAGCGTTTTCGACCAGGTGCGGCACGTCCAGCCACAGAGACTGCATCTGCGATCTTTCGCTGCGTGCCGGCTCCGCCTGCAAAGCCTGTACAGCTGATGATCCCATCGAAGAGCTTGAAGTGATCTGCTAGTGTGTCTATAGATGCCGTTGCGATGTCCTCGGTCAGTATGGCGAAGCTGGAGGAGATCTGCTTCACAGCACCGATGCTCTTTGAGCCTGGACGGAGTAGCACAGCGACTTTCGTCCTTCCTTCCTGTACGGCCGGGTGCGCTGCCAGTGCATTAAGCATAGATACGCCAAGCTCTCCTGCGCCTAGGACCAGAACTGTTGACAGATCGAGTACAGATACCTTGCTAGGTTTCACCGCTGGCCTGAGCATGTTGGTTGTGATGAAGTCCTCCGCCAGTCCATAGCGCACTGCATCAAATTCAACATGGTCGATCGACTTGAAACCTGCACGCTCGTACAACGGCTTGCCAACTGTAGATGCCTCGAGCCATACAGGGAGGTTGAGTTGATCAGCCGCTGCAAGTCCCCATTCAAGCTGTCTGGCACCAGAGCCACGTCGATGATGGCTAGGATGTGTAGCGAGTAGATGTAGGATGACATAAGGCTTGCCGCCCCATACACGCCTACGATTCCTGGCTATCTCGCCATGGAAAGCATCCATGACCTCCTGGTTGACGCCCGGAGCTGCGCCCATGCCGTCTTCGTCGTCTTTGTCCTCTGCATCGAGCTCTGCTTCCGTACGTGGTGTGGCGTGAAACGACCACTTCGCTACGCTGATGATCCTATGGTCTGGGTGGTCGTCTGGTAGGGATGTGTCGACGATCTTCTTGAAGCGTGTGCCTTTACTGTGATGGAAGTCCCGAAGTAGCTTTGAGGCGTACCATTCATGTTGAGCTTGGCCGAAGCCCTCTGGGTAAAGTGCATTCATAAGTCCGTCGTCTGTGAAGGCGAGGTTTATCAATTTGGCAACCACTGGCATGTCCTCCTCTTCGAGAGGCAGCAGTTGGAGCGACATGATGCGATGGTAGACTGGTTGTGCAGGTAATGAGAGGCGCTGAATGCAGTGCAGCGATTGAATTGGTCCGACGAGTGAGCGGAGCAGCATGAGAGTGACAGTCGACCAGCTAGAATATTATAACGCAGTATGAAGTCAGAGGCAGTCTTCTGATCGTCTCAAAAGACCGTCACTGATACAATATGAGCTTTTATGCTTGACGTCAAAATGTGTTTGAAGATCTGCTCTTGAGTCATAGTGTGACTGTCGAGCTGGTGAGGCAATGATACGTCACATTTTGTGATGGCTAACATATATGTAAATACTTGTACACTGCATCAACAAGGTGAGTATCTCCTCGCTAGAAACGACCAGAGCTGTTCGTTCTATACCACATCGATCATGGACGACTATGAACTACAACAAGCACTAGAGGCAATGGCCGGTGCAGCTACTGTGGACGAAGCCGTGTCAGAGGACATTGAAGCAACAGCACAACGATGGCAACGCATCTTCGGTCTGAGCCGCGATGAGGCGATAGACCGTATTACCCAGCACAGGAATGATCTGAGTCGTAATACAGTATCTGACGAACACTGGAGTACAGTGCGTACGGAGAAAGAGGTCGCAGGCTTCGATCGTGAAGCATACGAGTATGAGCTCAATCTCGAGCGACACAAAGCAAATCTTGCCAGTGCCATACCAGTACAAGATGCCACAAGCAATATCGAGTATCTCGTTGAGCTCAAAGGACCGCTTTCGAGTATCGATGTTCTCTGCAAGGCTGCAGGACTGGATGATGAACCTAAGATCGTCACAGGTCGGAGCGCAGAGACCTGGGAGGCGGTACGACTTTGTTGCATTGACGCAAAGGCAAAGGCTACTCTGCTGCGCTGGGCGACCACTGATGGTCGTGGCTATGAGCCGACGATACTGGTCAATCCTAACTCTATGCAGTAGATCATGGTAGGACGCTGCCCTATGTCTTGTCCGTGGTTGAGACTGTCTGGCTACCAGACACTGTGCTTAGTAGCGAGTGCTACATCCCAGGCACAGGATCCAAGCATTTGCCAACTGTGATGCTGGCTGCCCGGTGCTCAGCTTGATCCTGGCGTCGCTGTTGGGGAGAAAGTGGTCGAATTAGTCCAGGACTTGCGACTCATCCCGTGGCATCGTCTTCATCTTCGAATAGTCCGATCTTGAGGATCTCACACTCCAGCGTCTCTTCATCCATTAGGACAATCTCACCAGTCTGCTTGTATCTAGGCACGGCGATCAAGCGAACAAGCTGCCCAACAGGACCATCAATCTCAGCAGTCTCGAACTGTGGTTGATTACCAGCGATGAAGACATGCGGACATTCGCTTAGCACAAACTTGTCTTTGTCTTGGAAAGGATAGCACCACAGAGTGTCTGGTGCTGTAGGTGCGACGAGTCGCCAGCGAAGCATCGATTCCATCATCTCAACACGAGAATTGGAATCAAGATATCTGAACACATCCTCGACAGGCTGGCCACCGGTAGCAAGGATCCGGTGTCCTGCAACATGAAACTCGGCTGGATTCGTGGTTGAATCGAACCAATTGGCCTCATCAGAATCTGCTAATTCTGTATACGCTCGACTCATCGGAAAGAACGCCATATGTAATGCAGGCTGAGGTAGCGAGGTAGCTGTGGGATCACTGTCTCCAGGCAGGATCGTTACTGGCATTGTAGCGAGCAGGGTTGCGATCCAGGAATCCAGGATGTCGGTAGGTGCAGAATTGTACGTAGCACTGTCGTAGCCATACTTCTTCTGCTTGTTCTTGCTGCTGAAAGTGGTGTCCTCTCGTGGTGGAATCGGCGAAGCATGAGTAAGTGAGTTGCCAGCAATGATCAACCGTGTGATCTGTGTGGACTGCTCCTGGTCGTCAGCTCCGGCTGCCTCTCCGAGCAGATACTCCATGAGCAGGTCGAGAGTGAGGGTGTCTCCAGCATCTCTGCTGATGTCCAGTCCCGAGACTATCGCCACCTTTCCTCCCGACTTGCGCTCAGGTGTGAGAGGCGATCCTGCCAGTGCAGCCTCTGAATCTTGTGCCTCCCAGCGTTGTGGCTGACGTGGTAGATCAGGTACTCTAATCTCCAACACTTCGAAGTCGCCATCTCTGTTCTCAGTACCAATGACTGCCACAATTGCGCCAGTGACCAGAGTCTCCGTACCCAACATCGATCCAGTGAGCTGCAATCGGCCCGACTCATCTTCCAGCATTACACTGTCCTCGCCGCTGTGGTGCTTGTATCGTTCTCGTGGAGGTGGAGCTGCGATCCAGTGCTCTTTTCCGATGTCCTCGAGCACATTAGGCTTAAGTGGAAGATCCATGTATACTGTGCCGACCACCCAGCATAGCTCTCCTGCCGTACATCAAGCACTCTATCAACACGCCGTGCCTTCTCATTGGCAAGAGTGTATGAGCCGAATGCTTCTTCTCCCACGGCTTCTACAGCAGGTTTCAATTGTGCTAACCGTGCAAAGTACATGTCGGCAAACTGTTGCTGATAGTGTCGTTGCTCTCCTCGAGGGAGCTCGAAGGTCTTGGTTGACTGATAGGAAGATACATCGCGGTCGAGTGTTTCAATAGTTTGATCTCTCCTGAAAGGTCAGCGTCGTTGAAAGTGCTCGAGTGCTACACTCACGATGGCTTCGACAACAATGCGTCATCAGATACGCTATTGCTGATCGCCATGCTGTTGCTTGCGATATGGTCTTAACTTTTCGACGATTGGTGAAGTGGTAGTGGTGGTGTCTAGCCAATGACATCACACCGTGTGAGACGCGACGCGTTCGCGATGATATCGTGTCGTCCATTCACTAAACGCATGAAGGCATTGAACGCAGCAGGACACAGGCTTAGGCACAGGCACAAGGAGAGAGTAGCACAGCAATGTGTGAAGGTGATGATACAATTGGGCTATCTTGAGTTGGAGCACTTCCGTCTACTCGATCTCCCAGGACATGTACACTCATCACACCAGCGAAGCCGCCAGCGCTGCCAAGCATGCTGCAACGCAGTGTCTGATACTCAGTGAGGCTGCAGCGTTCGGCAACCTGGGTACCGGACTTGTGATGCTGGCACTATCTATGCCCTGTCCGTTGCTCAACGAGGCCTGAGTGCTTGCACTGGGCGCAATGGCATCTGCAATGGCATTTACGATTGCCTGTCCGTTGAAGAACTGATTGCTTGTGGTGCTTGGTGTGCTTGTGGTCGACAGTGTCCGTGTTGCACTCAGTATGAGTCTGCTACTTCTTGCGGGAATCGAGTAGACGATCACAGTCGTCCTAAGCGCCGGAGCGATAGTGCTGGTCTTACCATCTACCACAAAGTATGAGGCTGATGGACCAACCGAGTATGTGGTGCCGTCGATTGTCACAGCTGATCCTTGAGGTATCAGAGTTGTTGATCCGATGATGAAGCGGCTGCTTGCATCTTCAGTTATGATCGCAGAACCAACAGTAATGCTTGGCTTTTCTGCTTGTATCACATCAATGGTATGAGTACCTGCTGATGTCGCCGCAGCCAGATCAGTCGATGCCAGGGATATTCTGATGCTGCCAACGTCAAGCTCATCTCCGACCACGCTGACACTGGACGCCAGCGTTATGGGCAATGCAGATACCCAGGGCAAGGCTATTGTTGAACTGCCAACAACGATGCTAGACGAGCCTACAGACACCACAACGCCAGAGATGGTTGTGGATTGTCCTTGGGATAGCGTCTGCGTGCCAATCACGACACCCGCACCTGAGCTTGCGAGCGCAATGGTCTGTGTTCCGACTGTGGTTATGACTGATGGAGTGCTCTGCGGTAGTGGTATTGTTGAGGATCCGATGACAAGGTTCGTCGATCCAGCTGACACTATAGTTCCAGCAATGGTAGTGACTTGTCCTTGCGAGAGAGTCTGCGTGCCGATGACAACTTTGCCGCCAGAGCTTGCAGCTTCGATAGTCTGACCACCGACTGTGGCGATTACTGATGAGGTATCCTGCGGCAATGCTATCGTCGAGCTTCCAACGACAATGTTAGTTGACCCTGCAGATATAACAGTACCAGAGATGGTCGCCACTTGTCCCTGGGACAGTGTCTGTGTGCCGATCACTACTCCAGCACCAGAGCTTGCAAGTACAATTGTTTGACCGGCGACTGTGCCGAGCGCCGTGGTCTGTGACGCAGCAGTCGGTAAGGGTATCGTTGATGAGCCTACGACAACCACGCTCGGACCGACTGAGATGACAGTGTTGCCGATAGTGGTGGCTTGTCCTTGCGTGAGTGTTTGTGAACCGACAACCACGCCAGCACTAGAGCTTGCAAGTACGATCGTCTGGCCATCAACTATGGCAATAGCTGAGTTCTGCGATACATGGCTTGGCAGAATGACTGTTGATGAGCCCACTACGACAGCGTTCGATTCGACAGAAATTGTCGTACTGCCAATGGCGGTGACTTGTCCCTGTGTGAATGTTTCTGAACCAATGACCACGCCGACACCTGAGCTCGCTGGTCTGATGATCTCACTGCCAACAGTGGCGAGATCGGTTGTTGGGCTAGAATCACCAGCCTGCATTCGGGTAGTAGCTGAACCAGCCAAACCTTCTATCTGCACTCCAACGATGGCCGCAGTAGATGTGGTTGGAGCACTGCCTTGCACTATGACAGGAGTTTCGCCATTCGATATAGTGATACCACCAACAGTAGCGACACTTCCTGCTGAGATTGTTGTCGAGCCGACCACAAGGTTGTTCGACACGCTAGTAATGGTGAGTGAACTACTACTGACCGAGACGACAGCTACCTGAGCTGCAGAGACTAGAGCTTGTCCTTGCGTTAAGACATCCAGTGCATTCGCTGCCGAAGATTGAGATGTTGGTGTGCTGAACGTAATGACTTGATTTGTTGTAGAGCTGCTTAGTACTGCTTCACCACCAATTGCAGGATCCTGTGAGGCAAGATCTTGAGCATTGATGCTTGATTTGACAGGCTGTGCTTGGAGTGCCTGGACGCTTGATTTTGACGGATCTTGCTCCAACGATTTCGTGCTCGCTGGCGACGGATCCGTTGGCGGCTTAGAGCTCGCCGAGACCGGATCCTGCTGTTTCGAATTCGATGGAAGCGAGTCCTGCTGAGCTACTGGTATTGAGGTCGCTTGCACAGTTGGGCTTGCCGGAGTGTTCATAGGACTGGCAGTTGTTGTCGTGGTGGTAGCTTGCGAAGTTGTTGTGATAGCCGCATCAGGTTCATCGACTCCCTGTAAAGCTATAGGAGGGTCTAGTGAGCCTCTGACGTTTGGCCGACAAGAAGCCCACATTGGATCGAGGCTACGGATCTGTGAAGGTACAGCTGTGCTGAAGGTTAGTGCAATACACGAGGACAGCATCTGACTTACAGATCTGAGCCTGATAAAGATCATCGTATATGATGCTGCATTGTGGATGTGGTCCGACAGTATGGCAATGAAGTCCAGGTGCTACTGACGGATACGTTCCATATCCGGTGGCCACTCGCAGATACCATGCGCGAGGATTGGGCTGATTTAGATCCTCGAAGTTGATTCTTGATGTCTGGTACTGCGGATACAACGCATTGGTGAAATTGAAGCTGCTGGTGGCGCTAGACAGCCACAGTCGCGTTGCCCAGTAGGAGTAGTCAGAAGCGTCTGGAGCAAGCATGGCGGTGACGGCTGCTTCTGGGAAGCGACTTGCGAGGCCGTTGTCGCCGAAGTACATTCTCTCAAGTGTGGACACTGATTGTGGTGGTAAGGTAACCATGAGGCCGACGCCACTCGAATACACATTGCCGACTCTCGTTCCATTGAATGCAGCTGACATGTATGCGAAGGAGAGGTACACACTTGGTGAGGTCATAGTGATGTTGCCAACAACTGCAGTCCTTGTCTTTGGTTGTGCCGTGACAATGCTCGTGTTGGCAGTCGCCGTCGTTGGAGGCCAATAGTACACTTGCACATCCCCAGCATAAAACAAACATGCTTCTGTCAAGAGTTGTGGTCGCCTGAGCACCGTACCGCCCATACATCTTGGCTGGTCGCCAGTCTTCAGCCATGTTGTTGTGATCTCAGTCGCTCCGAGGGTAGTGCTACTGGTGGTGGGATGTTGACTGTTCCATTCAGAGGACATCGAAATGCAATCGAGGATGGGAATGGTGCAATTCGGACGTGTCGGTATGCTGACTGTACTCACTGACGCTGGTGATGTGTACACAGGCCACTCCGTGTAGTATGTCGTAGTGCGTAAGGAGGTAGATGCATTTGTCACAGTCATCGGCCCACGAGCGTGCGATACTCCATTGACGATGGTGTGGATGTCCTGGGTACCAAAAGGAATGACGAGAGTGCTTGTGTACTGGGTAGAATTGACCGAGCTCCCGATCAAAGTCTGTTGCAACAGTTCCAAGGATTGACTCGTCCACCACACCAGGGAAGCTTGACATGCAGCCGCTAAGCTCGAGCCATTGCTATACGCAGTAGATGACAATGATATGTCCGAGGAAGTGTTGAGGTAGCGAGAGAAGCTCATACCTGTAGCTGTCGGTCGTGGTGATGCTGCACTGCTGGCAGAGTTTGTGTAAGTTGTTGTTTGAGACGCATGAGATGACTCGATAATGCTCAGCGAACTCGAGTACGTTGATGCTACTATGCTGCTGTTGTCTGAAAGAGAAGGTCTCGCTGTGCTGAACGAAATGAATGTGGTGCCGACAGATCTAACTGTATTGGACGAAGGGAGTGTGTTGGTGACATGACCGCTGGACGAGTCTATCGCTGTGGACGATTCTCCCAAGCCTGCAAAAATAGCATTGCCGATTCCAGGGACGGCGCTGGACTGTGATGAGCTTGAAGGAATGCTCGATTGTAACGAGATCAGGTTGATGCTCGACTGCGATGATGACGAAACAATACTCGACTGTGATGAGGATACGATACTCGATTGCGACGAAGGCGGAGCGATGCTCGACCCTGATTTGAAAGCGATGCTGGATTGTGTCGAAATGGAGGCTGGTGCCAAGCTAATGCTGCTGTTCGAGCTCTTCGATGGGACAGAAATCGACTGCGATGAAGCCACGCTCGCTATGCATGCAAGTGATAGAAATGAAGAAAAGAGAGACATCCTGGCCAGGGTTGGCCTTTCTGGCGTAGGAAGTGAACAAGGTCGAGAAATACTAGCTCATTGAACAGCTCGAGTGTATATGGTCATCTCGAGGTTCGGCGGTCGCTAGTACCTTGGGACATCGATCCTGATGTCGTTGTCAGGCGTCCTATATTTGCTCGGCGGCAGATCAAGTGGCATCTGACTAACTCAATCAGCAGATTAGTGTGTGCTTCGATAGTGTCTAGAGACAGAATGGGCTCGCTAGCACAGGAGGCTTTCAGGCGTTCGGGAGCCGAGCAACGGTGGCTGTTGATTCAGCGACTGTGCGTGTCTCTTGGTGCGATATGCATAGCCAAGCTTCCGACCCACGTTACTGCGCAGCGCAAACTCTGGTTGTCTCACCTGTCGCATAGCATTGTTGCCTTCACAATACCGCGATTGTCGCTGTAGACAATCATCGTGGTTGCAGATCTTACTGCATAATCCATAGTTTATGCGGCTGAATAAGATTAGATCACACGTGAAGTCATGCGTTGTCCAATCAAGGGTCGTCCCTCGAAACGCCTGATGCATAGGAAAGGAACTTACTAAGAATAAAACATGGAGTAATGCATGATCTGTGACTTCGCTTTCGCAAGATCATGGTCTCAAAGGATTTGCTGTCTCAAACCCGCATCGTTAGCTTGCAGGCGCCACCGATCTGCTGTCATCCTACAACGAGGGTATGTTCTGACCATGTTGGCGCATGTATGCCATACCGATGGTTACAGGATAAGATCTGTATCTCGGTCGCGAGTGGAGAGTGGAACTGGACACTGTTACTCCTCGCTCAAGCAGGACGAGCACAAGATCTGCTAGGCAACTTGACAGCTCGCCTGCATAGGTAAGCACCAGCTGAATGTTGCAATGGTGCTCAGTGACCAGCAGGCTTCGTCACACAAGGTATCAAGAAAGGTCAACGAACCACACCTGATCGGTCCGAATGAGCTTGTCCACTGCCCACGATTCATGTCAGCACTGGCGTAGATGTCTTACCTCTTCGCAAAGCTATGCCAGAGCAAGTCGATACATCAAGTCTAGCAAGACGCTAGTTGCAGCCTTTGTTGCAGCATCTGGCGCTTTGACACTGGTTCTCCTTGGTGGTCTTGAGGGACGGGCCTTGAGCGTTGCCGGCTGTTTGTTCAAGAGTGCAGCGATCCTTTTGAGTAGATTCGATGATGTAGAATGATCGATGAACCCCAGTATCATGAACTTCGATTGCGTAGAAGCTCTCCAAAGATTGGCGAGAACAGATTTTCTACGCAGTGGTGCAGTGTATACGCCGTTCTTTTGCCTGCTGGCGACTCCTGTAACGTTCGACTGCACTGACATGGCGTGCATGTAAAGACCATTTGATCATCGTAAGATCATGACCTGCTGCCAGGGTCAGCACACTAGCTGTACATACTGTCGCTAGGCTGTTCTCAGTGCGCAAAGACTCTGGGTGGTAATCTTGCTGCCACGCAAGATATGATGTCCTCGCCAGAGCCTCCGAGGACACTGTGCGGCTTTGAAGAAGTCCAGACGAAGCCACTAACAGCTTGGAAGCTATCTGGGGTTGGTGGATAGCAGAACTTGTGGTCGTGAAAGCAAGCAGGCATGTAAATTCGTTTGCCAAAAGAGAGTTTGTGGCTTCTGTAGTCTGGAGATGAGGTTGAGAAGCACAGACCATAGAGGCTCCAATCATATCCACGTCAGGTGATTGGCTTTTATTCTTGCACTACATCGAGCGCAAGGAGAGGGGAGCCATGCAGCTCAAGTATTATACACATGTATACACAGCGAGAATCGCTTTGTCGTCATAGACTGCTCAAGCACTCATGACTAGACTCGCTTCATGTCGTTGATTGTCCAAGCACCGTCAACGAAGGCCTTCTTCTCACCAAGGACAACCAGCTTCTCCCCTTGAGATGCCAGCTGCTGTGCGATCCAGTCGGCCGCTTCTTTCACCTGCGTCTTGCTAACGTCCAGGATCAGCTCTCTCCGTACCTGCTCCATCTCCTGGTCGATACCACTGACAAAGTTAACCATTCCTTCTTCACTGACAGCCTGTGGAGCATCAATGGATTGAAACAGGCTCAACTTCGCCTCTTCCAGCTCTCCATCTGACCACGATCGTTCCCGTGCCCAATTCCCGGCATCGTACATCACCTTCAGTGTGTTCTCAGGGTTTGGATCACGGTACGAGTACATGCCCCATGTACCAGAGAGGCCCTTTGAATATGCACCTGCACCGTATGCGCCGCCTTTCTCTCGCACCTCGTGGTGGAGATGCTTGTGTGTGAGTAACTGTGCGAGGACTGCGAGTGGCGCTCCACGAGCATCACTGTAGGAGTATGTTGGCAGCGCCAGGCCAGAATAGTAGACCTGATAAGGCAGGTTAAAGAATGTCTTGGCTTTCGTGGTTGTGGTTGAGGGCGTCTTGACAATACTGCTTGCAGCAGCGGTCGATGAGGACAAGCCATCGAAGAACTGTGTCAGAGAGTGCTCGTTTTCGGTGACATTGTCGGCGCCACATGTCAGGGCCACTCTCGTGCTTAATGCCAGATGTGCGGCCAGGAATTGCTGTAGGGTCACAAGCTTGCTGACCAATACGTCCATGTCCTGGGAGTTCTCATCGATTAAGGCTAACCGTGAGATGTTCTCAACTTGCGTGATGCCCGAGATCTGTTCAGTCCTGTGTCCATGCACGGACAGACCTGACTCTGCGGATCGACGTGCATATGCGTGACCACTTTCAGCAATACCATCTATGGCACCACTCGCACTGGCTTGAAGGAGCTGCTTGATCATGGATTTGGCTTTGGCTGAAGCAAAGTCTGTCTCCATGAGAAGTGTCCTGGTCAGATCATACATCGAGGTGACATTCCTGTCCAGAGCATAGCCGGAGATCAGCAGACCCTCTTCTGCAGTGTGAAAGTCCGTGGGTGAAGGTGAACTGTGGTATGCAAAGCTGATACCCCCGGTCTTGAGCTTGATTTCGTCCTCTAGTTGCTCCATTGACTTATTCGCGGTGCCTATCCTGGCGAGAGAATCGAAGAACAGCGGTAGTAGTGGTCGCAGCTCGTCATTTAGTGTGAATGGAGCGATAGCTCTGAAGTAAGTGAGACCATTAGTGTTAGCACGGCGCCACTGCACACTGACGTTCTCGTACGAAGGTAGCTGTTCTGTGCTCAGCTCTACCTTCGTCTGCTGACGCGGAATGTCGCTGACTCGCAGCGTAGGGAGGCAATCAAGAGACTCTTTGCGTCCGCCTTCTTGCACCTCCAAGAGCTTGATCTCCTGGTCGCGCAGATACTTGTCTGCGGCTTCATCTGCTCCTGTCTGCTTTACGACATTGGCGATCTTGCTTTTCAAACGCTCTTGTTCGTCCTCCACAAGGACATTGGCATATTGCGAGCTTGGTCGCATATGAAAGCTGAAGTACTTGTCATTGGCGAGGTACTTCTCTAATAATGATTCAAGATAGCCTCCCTGAGCATATCTTGTCTTAAAGGCGTCCACGATGCTGTTCCAGCTGAGAGCATGCAGTGGTGCGATACCGTTGAACCATCCTGGAGTTAGCCTGTTGATTATGTCCAAGCCAAAGCCTGGGGTCTTATTCTTGAGTCCAAGTTCCAGCTGGTGCAGAAGTCCCTGTATCTTGTGGTCGTCAAAGCCAGTCTTGCAGACATCACGAATGACATTCTTAATGGCACTTTGAACTTTGGCAACATCAGCGTCGGCGACGCCATTCACTCCCAGCGAGAAAATGCCCTTCGCCGAGGACGTGTCGTAGCCAGTATTCACCGCATAGTCAGTACCGAGACCAGATTCGATCAAAGCTTTGTATGCAGGCGAACCGTAGCCATCGAGCAGCAGTGTCGTGGCGATACGCAGGGCGAACGACTCTTGAATATCCTTGGTATCGCCCATCAGCCATGTCATTGACAGCTTGTTCTGTGCATCTTCAGGCAGCATAGGATCAACCTGACCTTCAACCTCGATACTCAACGGTCCAGCATCAAGACTGATCGGCATCTTAATATCCGTGTCGACGTCGATCCGACTGAACCGATCAAGCTCTGGTCCGAGTATGGTCAAATGCTCCTCTAGAGGTGTGTTGCCATATGTGATGATTCTACTATTGCTGGGATGGTAGTGGTCTGCATGAAACTGCTTGAGCTGCTCCCACGTCAAATCCGTGATCTTCTGAGGATCACCTCCATAGAAGTTCAGAGATGGGAAGATATGCTGCAGCCACCTCATGTAGTACAAGTATGACGCATCCGAGAACTGTCCTTTCATCTCGTTGTACACCACTCCTTTGAAGACGAGATCTCCTCCTGGCGAGCCGGCTGCAGCTTGTGGATTTTCTGGTCCTACTCTCCATCCTTCTTGCAAAAAGTCGAATTGCTTGAGCAGAGGGTGCAGCGTAGCATCGAGGTACATCGTCATGAGATTGCGATAATCGGTTTTATTAGTGGTTGCGATGAGGTACATCGTGTAGTCTGCGCTTGTGAAGGCATTCATAAAGTTGTTCAGAGATCGAGGCAGCATCCTGAAGAAGGGATCGCGAATGGGATATCTACCATAATCAATCTTACGCCTGGAAGGTCCCTGTCTTGCTTACTTTTCGCTGCCACAGAGTGTGACATGCTCAAGGATGTGAGGTACACCTGTGGCATCAGGTGGATTCGTCTTGAAGCCGATACTGAAAGCATTGTTCTTGTCTTCTCTTGCAATGTGCAGATACTGTGCTCCCGTCTTATCATGCTCACAGAGCAACGCGGACAGCTCGAGCTCCGGTACATGCTTTGTACCGTTCACAGTAAAGCCATGTAACCGATCGCCAACCTTGGGTAGGTGTTCGAGATCCGTGAGCGAGGCATACTGTCGCGCGAGACGATGTCTAGCATACGGCGCGACACATCGCGGAAGCGCCCTGATCCTGCGCACAGAAGATGAGAGCATTCGTGTCGGTTCGGAATGTCGTCGATGATGATGTAGGTGTCGACAAAGACGGCGAGTCGCGTGTCTTGAGAAGTCCTTTGGTCTCGGCAATCATGCCTTCCCGCCAATAGGAGACGACGCGGTGGAGTGCTTCTATCCTGTGATGCACGCAGGTCTTGCATCTCTGTTTCATTACGCCTTTTGTACATTGTGACGAACGCGCCAGTGTAACAACCCCTGTCGGAAGAGCTTGCAACATCTACTATTGGCACCTACGACCTCCTGATGACAATCGACCGCAGCTTTCTGGACGAGCTCTGCAGAAATTGCATGGCGAAACACATATAAGTCATCCAGGACGTCGTGCATAGCTCTACTACGCACGTGGTCGCCTGCGGAACTGGATCTCTATAGGAGCGAGGCCTTTCTCAATCACGAACTGGGATGAAAGGAGCTCTAACGATTCAGAAGAGGTGGTGGTCGAATCACTATTGGACATAAGATACCCGTAGCACATGCGCAACCAGCATCCTGTACTATCATAATCACACACCATGGCGACAGTGGCAAGCCAACAATCATTGCCACAACACAATTCACGCAACTCACCAGTTCCTAGCACGGATTACGGACGAGATTCTCCAGCATCTGAAGCAGCGACGCCACCTCTGAGTGCAGCATCAGCCAAGAACAAGAATGCTGCTCGTAACAAGAAGAATGGCGGTGCTCCTGCGAACGCGCCAGCAGACGCGCATAAAGCATTGCTATCCAAGATCTCACAGTTAGAAGCATCTTCCACAGAGACAGCCAAAGAGGAGGGCGAAATAGAGGCAGAAGTCAAGAAAGCCAATCGTGACCTCAGCCAGCTTCTGACTACGATGGAACCACACAATAGCAAACTCGACGTGGTGCAACGCAAGTATAGTGAGCTTCTTGCGGACATGAAGCGTGTGGAAAGGAGCATATCAAGGCAAAAAGCGAGGTGACCAGCTGCAGAAAGAGAAGGAAGAGGTCAGCAAGACCTTGACGAAGGAGAAGGCGTTGAAGGAGAAACTCGAGAAGCTGAGCCGAGAGCTCACGAAGGAGAACAAGAAGCTCAAGGAGGACCTCCGCGACGAGAAGGAGTCAGGATCAGATCGAAACGAAGAGCTGCATCGCAAGCTGGAAGGTCTAGTGGTTGATGTTGAGAGCGTCATACTCGACCGGAGGAGCCCTGAACGACAACAAGCAGAAATGGAGCAAGACAAGCTCTTTCGAGAGAAGTTCACCAGTTTCTTACATCAGTATGAGCTGCGGGAACTCCACTTTCAATCTGTGATGCGCATGAAGGACCTCGAGATTGCGTATCAGATGTCACGACATGATGCTCTCAAGAAGGCACAAGAGTCGGAGCTGTCCAAGAGCCACCAATTAACGAGACAAGTGAGTACTTTCAGCCAAACCGAGAACGAGCTGCGAGGACAGTTGAATGTCTACGTTGAAAAGTTCAAGCAGGTGAGTATTGGTCTGCATCTTGCGAGATCTGTCGCTCCGGCTATTCGATCCTTGTTGGTATAAAAATGACTGACTGACGCCGCAGCAGGTAGAGGATACGCTGAATAACAGCAACGATCTGTTTTTGACCTTCCGCAAGGAAATGGAAGAGATGTCGAAGAAGACGAAACGGCTGGAGAAGGAGAATCTCAACCTTACTCGCAAGCAGGAAGCCACCAACAAGAACATCTTCCAAATGGCAGAGGAGCGATCACAAAGTCAGCAGATCATCGACAGACTCAATCGAGAAAACGAGAAGCTCAAGACATTGTGCCGAGCCATGCAAAAAGGTGGCTACGGTGCTGACGGTCCCGCTGGCAGTCAGCATGATGGCGCCGAGGACTTCGACGAGGCTCTTGAGGGCGAGACTGAGAGCGAATATGAGGACGATGAGGAGGAGTATGACGAGGACGAGGCGGAATATGAGGACGACACAGAGGAAGAGGTGGAGGTTCAGCCGGGGCCAAAGACATTTGGACCTCCACCACCACCTCCTGCACAGCTGACAAATGGTAAGGCCATGGCTCCGCTACCTAATGGGACAGTCAACGGCGTTGCTCATCACTCCAGGGGTTGATATTCTTGAACGACATTGAATTCACTCTGCTGCACGTACCACCACACTAAATACTGTGAGTTTTGGTCTCCTGCTTATATTGACCTCACTCTCGCGTCTCTTTCTGCTTGTTGTACCATGCGCTGGCGAACAGATGTTACACCTACCGCACTCCTCTTCGAGGGTCTCCTACTGAGGTCAGGTCACTGGCAGAGTGTTTAGCAACAACTCTAAAGCGCAAGATAAAGATGCAAGAATGAGCCGGGTGTAGCGCTCTGGCTCGTTGTGTATAGCTCAGGCCAACAGACCTGCTGTCCTAGAGATCAAAGGATGGTGGACTGCGGCCTTGGGTACATCTCCTTCCCTCTCGTCCAAACGAAAGCATTCAGTTTGGCCTTGCGCTCAGCGTCTGCGGGACCAGAGTGGTGTTGTATAGAGAAGTCGTCATACGCAGTACTCACAGATGGTTCACGCGTGCTCATGAGCTCCGATCGCTGTCTGTGAATCAATATGGATCGCTGTCAGGCAGCAATCGCAGGACTGTATCACTAAGACGAGCAGGACACGAGCAATCGACCTTTACACATCCTTGGGCTACCTACGTATTCACTTGCTGATCGGTAAAGTAAGAGCTGCGAGCAATTAGGCTCGGTACGCTCAAGCTTATCTTGGAGGCAGGTTGACTGAGGTGAGTGGGAGCCCCACGAAGCTTGCCTCTCGAAGAACCGATTGCACCACAAGCTTGACACAATCTGTTTTGTTGCTGTTCGATCGAACTGAACACTTACACATAACCGTAGACGGATACACATCCTAGACATCATGGATCCTGTCATGCTTCCAGCAGCGTCAGTGCCTGGCATACTACATTTTGTACCACCAAATCTGTCAGCATTCGAGCCTACGAAGCCTTTGATCGAAAACACAAGCACCAATACAGTACTGTGGGTTGGTGGCCTCTGTGACACTCTACTCTCCGTGTCATACCCTCTGGCGATCGCGAAGGCTCTTGGCCCATCGTGGTCGCTGATTACTGCCTCCCTCTCCTCCTCTGGCCTGCAGTTTGGTATAGGCAGTATCAGCCAAGACGTCAAAGACATAAACAAGATTCTCGCTTACATCCATTCTCGTCGTCCCTCTGGCAAGATCGTGCTCATGGGACATAGTACTGGCTGTCAAGATTGTCTGCAATATGCCATCGATACAAGCCAGGGACACGGGATCAAGATCGCTGGTCTTATCCTGCAGGCACCGGTCAGTGACCGCGAGGCATTGCACATGATCTTGCCAGAAGCACATATGGTAGAGGCCAATCGAACAGCACTAGACTTATGTGAGAAGTCCCATGGCAACGACATACTCGCAGTAAGATTGACGGAGCCAATCTTCGGAAAGGCGCCGATCTCAGCAAAGAGATGGGTTGACCTCGCTTCCCCTGGACCTGATCACACAGGTGCCGATGACATGTTCTCAAGCGATCTGTCTGATGAGAGGCTACTGAAGACATTTGGAATGATCCCGGCGGAAGCACCTCTGCTGATGTTGTACAGTGGCAAAGACGAAGCTGTGCCTGAGCACGTCAATAAGAAGAAGCTGATACAGCGATGGGTCGACGTAAGGAAGCAAAGAGGAGGCACGGTAGACACAGTCAATGGTGGCATCGTACCGGACGCAACGCACAACCTGAACGGCTGTCCAGAGCATGTCGTCACAGACATCATCTCGCGAGTCCTCGGCTTCATCAGCAGCATCGAAAGCAGATAGACAACCAGATCAGATTTCATCATACAGCGTCGAGAACTGACTGTCGGCAACATGCATGATATCAACGCCATAGATCATCTCTTGGACTTCAGCATCAACCCATTTGTCCGGCATGGGAGCCTTCTTGCCAGACTTCAGCGCCGCAAATTGTGCATCTCGCTGTTCCTTGTCAGCGCCATCGCCAAGATGGAGCACCCTGCCCGATGAAGCAGCAAGGTTGACCAGCATGTACGCACGATCCTTGCGCACCCTCTCATACACTTGCAACGCTTTGTTGATCGCTGCTGGCGACGTGTCTTCCAGCTTGCCTAGCACTACGCCAAGCACAGCCGCATCTTCAATCGCTTGCGCCGCACCCTGCGCCAGATGTGGGAGTGTGGGATGGCAGGCATCGCCAACGAGAGCAGT
This sequence comes from Peltaster fructicola, assembly GCA_001592805.2. NCBI lineage: Eukaryota > Fungi > Ascomycota > Dothideomycetes > Peltaster > Peltaster fructicola. The sequence continues at coordinate 195,381 of CP051140.1, forward strand.
TTGCTCGTGCACCCAGAACGGCAACGGCTCATGCACTCTGAGCTTCCACTCGCAGAGCTCACCATCTTTGACCATATTGAGCATGCGTTGCACTGGAGGGCAGAAGTCAGCGAAGACGTTAAGCATTTCTGTCTTGCTGCCTTTCGTGGTGTATGTGGCTGACGGTGCTGCCGCGAAGTTCACATCCGGCTGCACGGTGCTGAGATTGTAGATGGTCTTGCTCGACACCGGATATGCGATGATGTGTCGCTTTTCGCCGATCCATCGTGTGACGGCTTCTCTGTCAATCAGTTGCAGCAGCTCCGGGTCAGTGGACATCTGCTCGCGAGTGAGCATGATGCGATATGCCGCTTGTCCGGTATCGATGATCTTGGCATCAACATTCCCAAGTCGTAGTAGCTGATCTCGCACTATCGATTTGACGCCATCGGCAGCTAGGAGGATGTCTGCTTCGATCTCGTATGGGTCTCCTGACCTCGGGATCATCTGAAGCTTCGGCTTCGGACCCCAGGAGAGCACTTCACCAGCTGATGTCGAAAAGAAGAACTTCACGGCCTTCTCTCTCTTACAACCCTCGTATAACGATCCTGCCAGCGACGTGCGATGGCCGACCATGTGAGGATATCCATACTGCGATCGTATGTGGTGCAAGTTGACATGAGCAAGTTGCTCACCATCAAGGCTCCCTGCGAAAGCTGTCAGTAATCACTTAGACTCCTGCGGCACCCTACACACGCCGTATGAACGTGTCTTGCAAGTCTACAGCCTCGGCCTCGATATCCTTCCACACTCCAAGACGGTCCAGGATGCGAGCCATGTTCGGAGCCAGCTGGATGCCTGCACCTACGAAGCCGAGGCCAGAAGCTGACTCATAGACATCGACATGTGTAAAGCCTTGCTTTGCGAGCGACAATGCTGTGGCCAGGCCACCCATGCCTGAATGAATCAGCATTGTACGAGACATTCATCGCAAAGCCGTCTCACCTGCACCCACGATGACCACATGCTTGTTCTTAATGGAAGTCGACATCTGGCACCGTTGCTGAAAAGGTAGAGCGACAACATCAGCAAGGTCAAATCCGCAGCATCATATAGCATCGCTGCAATGCCCTGCCGATTTGCCATGCCTGACATCCGAGCAGCATGAAGTGAAGACGGCCCCCCACCAACAGCTTTCAGTTGCGTCAGTCTTGCAGGAGCCACGCAATACATGTACCTACCTCCTGGTTCTCTCAAGATAAAGGGCGCCGCAACGCTTTACAGGATAAAGCGGTCTGATACAGTCTCCGCTGCCAGAGCTATCAGGCAACATGTGCGACCAATTGGGCCAACAAAGGTCGATTCACAATTTGCTTAAGTTCGCTTCTTCTGACCCTTGACAGTTCAGTCAACCCCGTCCTTTAGCACCACATCACTTTCATCTTTCAAACAGAATCTAAAACAGACGTGAACGCTGACACGTCACTTGCCCAGCGTCATTGCCACATAAAGAACGAGCGAGACAGATCACATCCAGTGAACAGCCGTTGTGCACCAGCGACAGATCTCGACCTTCGTCTACAGTCAAGATGCAATCCGCGGCCCCATCATGTTATCCTTCCTCGAGCTTTGCAAAAGTCTCCTTGCTCTCAGCATACCATTTCAACATATTACATTGACCACAGCTCATAGGGAACATGGAGACTGATCTACGGAAGCGACCACAAGTCGAGCAGTACGACGAGCAAGACCAGGCGATCATTGAGCACACACAATGACTCGTATAAGCGCCCACCGCGCCGCACGCTTGCGCAGCACCAACACTGGACTGACAGGAGTCATTCTCTCAGGGCATCTTTGCCAGTCGATTGATTTGCTTTCGCTGATGCAAAAGCGTGGTCAGCTGGCGTTACGCTCCTTGCGACATGTACAAAGCCTATGCAAGGCACCAACACTGCGTCCTAGCTTGAGACCAATCAACTCACAGGAGCTGACAAGAAGCAAAACAATGGAGTCTACGAAGTATGTCTGCAGCATGGACGCGGAGCCATTATACAGATACAAGCCAGGTGGCTATCATCCGATCCTACTAGGTGATATCCTACAAGACAGATACACAATCCTGCACAAGCTTGGCTGGGGCGGTTATGCGACTGTCTGGGCAGCGAAGGACCAAAAGTGAGCATTCTGTCAGCTTCATGATGATATCGCTGACGTGGCATAGACACAATGTCTTTGTGGCCATCAAGATCGCAAGTGCAGAACAGGATGTCGCCCAAGAGACGACCATTTTGGAGCAAGTGGCTTCGCTTGCTACCAGCCGTTATCCAGGTCGTCAGCACTTGCCACATTTGGTCGATTCCTTTGCTATACATGGCCCGAACGGAAGGCATTGTTGTACTGTGCTCGACATAGTTGGCACGAATGTGGGAGACCTTGTGGCTGATCGCCTAGGAGACAACAGACTGCCTGCGCGACACGCTAAGAACTTCATACGACAAGGTTTGCTTGCTCTCGACTGTCTACACAGTCTTGAGATCGCTCACGGAGGTACATAAGTGATACTTTCCAACCTCACGCCCACTGACTTTTGCAGATGTTCATGTTCGCAATCTGTCTCTCGCTGTTCCTGATCTATCCACTCTCTCAGAGGTGAATCTGATGGCGAAGCTGGGGACTCCAAAGACCGCCGCAGTCTCACGGCAAGATGGCCATTCGATACCTGCCAACGTGCCAAAGTATCTGGTCAGACCGACCTCCTTTGCTCAAGACATAGAGCACTCTGCACTTCGAGTGAAGCTGATAGACTTTGGCGAGGCATTTCGACGCGCACATCCACCATCTAAGCTGCACTCTCCATTGGTTGTTCGACCACCAGAGGCAGTATTCGAAGATCGTCTTGGTCTAGAGGTCGACGTGTGGTCAATGGGATGCATGGTGAGATACCTGCTGATATCTTGTTGCAATACCGACGACTGATTCCATTCGCAGATCTTCGAGCTGATCACTGGTCAGCCTCCATTTGACAGCGTCATGATCAGCAAATCGTCTTTGATCAGCGATATGTTAGATTCGACAGGCGAGCAACTCCCTGAATGCTGGCAGTCTGTGCACAGGGGGATACTGGCAAAGAGCAACATGACATTGCTGGAATCTGAGGCCATGTCGTTACAGACGTGGCTACATGAGGTATACTTCGATGATGATAGGAAGGCCGAATTCAAGCCTGAGGACATCACTTCAGCCGGTGAGCTGATCACGAGCATGATGAGACTCGAGCCTAGGGACCGCATCACCATCAAGGAGGCTTTGAAGCATCCGTGGCTGCAAGATAGCACCATGTAGCATACTTCCACCTGAGCATGAGTCTGTCTATGATCCGAGAGGCATTGTTCAAGTCTATCAGCTAGCAATGTCCTGTGCCTCTCAGAGATGTTGGTTGCGTGATGACTGTCGACACCAAAAGCCAATAGTGCACCTCATCACCCAGGGCAGTGCAAGATCGTGACGAGAATGCTATCGTAGCGTATCGACGCTTTCGCGCGGGCTCATGATCCATTGAGCCGTAGAGCAAGCAGGGATTGTGGTGAGAAGCGATCGAGGTTGGAAGCAGAGAGATAAGAATGCAGACCAGCTGCGTCCACTTCCTGCTACGGAAGTCGTGTCAGGCAATTTACGCCAGACAGGGAGGCTCGACCTGCATTGTTTATTACATCATGTCGCTTACGGGGATCAAAGTGGAGCCGTACACGCGCCAGGCTTCAACTACACAGACAGCTCTCGAACAATGCATGTGGCTGGGGCAATGTGGCAAGCGCCCGCCCGTCCATCCATGCGAATGACAGTTCTACTGCAGGAACCGATGCTTTGTCTCACCTTGTATAAGCGAATGCTGGTGCCATATCCTCCCCCGGTTCTAGGCGTCTCGCATAAATCTCTCTACTCGTCCTAGATTGCTGCTTGGTGTGCCTTCATCTCCACAACGACCCAAATGTACATCCGTCTGCGACTCGAAGCCACGATCGTAAATTTCCGCGCGTCCCAGCTTTTGGCTTGCACCGGGGTGGCGATATGGAGTATGAGTGCGGTCGAGATGGCACAAGAGTACCACAATAAAGCAAGGTTGCGCTGAAAAACTCGGCACTAGAGCTGTATCTTCTGTGATGTGTTACCAGGGTCAGCTCGGATCACGAATCCTAGAAAATGGGGTTCTCTCGCACTCGAAGTAGATCTCTTTTTACACTTCCTAGCTACCATGTCGTCTGCGAAGCTGAGAGGCTCCGTCCTGGAGCTCTGCACCAGCACGGCTGCACTGGGCAACAACATTGCCGTTCATATCTTGGAGTATATGAACATTGCCAGATCTCAGCCATTCGGCTTCAAAGAGGCAGCCATTGAGCTTCTTGAGGTTGGACGTCTTCTTGTCACTGCGCGAGCCGCTCTTGGTGCAACTTCGCAATCGCGCGCACCATCAGCGCTCGAGTCGCAGGAGCTAGGCGACTTCATTCGACAGACCAATGCCACCCTCATCCTCGTTGACTCGAGCGTCAGTAAACTCCTCGCGGACGAAGGCAAGCATGGCTTCAAGAAGTTCGGAAAAGACTTCCGCAACATGTTCGCAACCCAGGACTTCACCAAGCTCAAAGGCTCCCTGGCTCTGTGTCATCAGACTTTGAAATCGAGCATGGCAGCACAAGGATGGACTCTATCCGGAGATAAGTCAGAGACAGCAGGGACGGTTGGTTATACTGCTCTCGCTGCTGTGCTCGGGCGCTCTGATCCAGTACGACCTGACAATGCATCTCGAGCCACCGACCTCACAGATCACTATTTCGAACAAGATCAGCAGCTCCCGCCTTCATCATACAACACCTCGCCACCTCTTCCTCGAGACTCTACTACGACATCGAACGGCTTCGACTATAGGAGAGGAAGCAGTTTTGGTCAACCACCGCTTCCCTCGACTCGGACCACGACGGATACGTCGCAGCCATTCAGCACCGGTCGGAGCATAAGCAATGCTGACAATGTTTCTGCTATAACTCGTATGTCGTCAGTCACTGGCAGAGACGAGCCTATGCCGCCTGTCCCGACATATGACGGCAATGTTCCAAAGCATGCACTACGTATCTCTGCCGATCCTTCCACCGTGCCTAGATGGTCGCCCAAACACCACAACACACCAATCACACCAGCTTCGGAGATGGCGCTCGTCAATGCTGTGCACCAGAAGAACTCCAAGCTAGTCGAACAACTGCTCGACAGAGGTGTCTCGCCAGATCATGCTCCTGAGCTTGGTCTTCTCAAAGACGCCGTCAGTCTACACGACTACCAGACACTGCGCTTGCTATTGCTGTATGGCGCAGACCCGAACTCGAAAGACAAATCGGGAAACACCGCGTTGTTCACAGCGACTGCAGATGGCTTCCTCGAAGCCGCGCAGCTACTCGTCGAGTATGGTGCTGACCCTAATGCTGCTTCTGGTGCATCACAGATGAGTCCCTTCGCCATCTCCCTGGCTGACGGTAAAGCTCCGTTTGCTCAGCTCTTCTTGAAGTACTGCGCAGACACCGACTGCATCTTGCCAGACGGCAACACTCCGCTCGTGCGGGCGATTAGTGAAGCCACACCATCGAACGTGGTTGAGCTGCTGCTACTCTATGGCGCCGACACCAACCGCAAGAACACTCATGGAGAGTCAGCACTGTTCAAAGCAATCACAGCACAACGCCTCGACATTGTCACGCTTCTCCTCGATCACAACGCCGATCCAAATCTGCCAGCACCGAAGCACATGCTCTGGCCGTCGGTTCACAATCCTGCCATCCTTGAACTTCTGCTCGAGCGAGGCGCAAATCTCAAGCGGGCACCTGGTGTACTCGAGCTTGCTACGTCCATCAACTCGTTCGATGCGGTCAGCATTCTGCTGAAGCATGGCGCAGACCCGAATGCCAAGAAGGACGGCATCTTCACACCTCTGTGTACGGCAATCAGAGATGACCGGGAGATGTTGATTGATGTCCTCATTGCAGCTGGCGCTGATCCTAATCTCCCGGCCAGTGAGTACCCGGCCTTCAAGTGTGTCACCCATCGTCGACCGCATCTACTACCACGAATCCTGCTCGCTGGTGCAAACCCAAGTAATCCTAAGGGCATTATCGAGACTGCCGTCGCACACAAGCAGGAAGAAGCACTGTTGATGCTGTTGGAGCACAAGGTCGATCCTAATGTACGAAGCACAAACGGCAACACAGCACTAACCACTGCTATCAAGAACAACGATGCTCACTTCATTGACATCCTGCTCTCCCATGGCGCTGATCCTGGTGTTCGCGGTCAAGAGTGGCCTATCGCTATGGCCGTGAAGCACCCTGACGTCCTCGCCAAGCTTCTGCCTCGCATCACGACAGCCAAGATCATCAAAGGCGCACTCGAGATGGCAGTTGTCGCCAACCAGCTGGAGAGTGTGAAGCTGCTCTTAGCCAAGGGAATCAGCGTTGAGGAGAAGAACGGTGGTGTCTTCAGTCCTCTCACGACATCCATTCGCGAGGATCGCAAGGAGATCTTCAGATATCTCATCGACGAGGCTGGTGCCGATCCCAACTCTCCTGGCGAGCACTTACCAATCATCAAGGCCATTCGTCGCCATCGCGAGAACGATCTATCTTACATCGAACATCTCTTGACAAAGGGTGCGGACATCAACCTTATGTATCGAGGATGGAATGCCGTCTTACAGGCTGTTGACAACGGCGATGTCAAGATCCTGAAGCTTCTGGCCGAGGTGGCTCACCCTGATCTCGAAGCTAAAGACGAGAATGGAAGGACAGTGCTCGAGATCATGGATGAACGTGGTCTGCAAGAGGAGGAGCGTATCCTTCTCAGACGACGTACACCTAGTCCTGAGGTGTTTGACGCTCTAAACCAGCTCCAGAGTCTCGCCACAAGATGATCGCAGCAGCTTCTCTTCTCATGATACCCACCTTCTTGGTCTCCTCTGTCACATAGCATAAATAATTTGACACACAAGTATGGACTTTTTCGCTTCAAAATACTCATTCGGAAGACTCCCCTGCCTGCACAGCAGCACAGAAAGAGTACAACGATGTCCTAAATCATCCATTCATTCACGAAAGAAGACCTCCTTTTTGGTATGCACCGTGTCTACCCGCAAATCCTCTTCTCTTAGGGGTATACACCCTGATCAAACCATAGCAGACACCAACAACCAGTGATCCCAAAACCAGCTTGGCGAAGATGCTAAGACCCTCGGTAGAGAGCTTTGGAACAGACTTTGAGACCTTTTCAGATGCAGAATCCATCGCAGAACCCAACTTCTCAGATGTAGAGCCTACGACAGAGCCAATCTTTTCAGATGTTGATCCCACGACCTTTTGTGCTTGCTCCTTAGCCTGCTTGACCTCCTCGACAGCGGCTTTGACGATTGGCTTCTCAGTGACTGGTTTCTCCGTGGCCTCGGTCTCGTGCAAAGGCTCTACCGGCTCAGCATCGCTTTCCAGACCTGCGCAGGTGTCAGCTTGTACTACAGTCAGACCAGTATGTCAGCGGCATGTGTGGCCAGCATGTACCGGTCATACACACAAACACATACTGGTTTAAAGTTCTGCCCGGATACCTTCTTCTGGAACAGGAAGCTCTCCGCTCTTAGCGATCTTGACTGTCTTTGCTGGCTTGTCTCCTGCGCCTTTTGGCACGTTCTCGATCTTCTCGACGATGTCATAGCCCTCGAGCACTTCGCCGAAGACAACGTGCTTGCCGTCGAGCCAGGAGGTGATGGCGGTGGTGATGAAGAACTGGGATCCATTGGTATCCTTGCCAGAGTTTGCCATGCCTGAGAAGGTTAGTTCATTGATTGTGGTGGCTCGATGGCTTTACATACTCATGAGACCTTTCTTGCTGTGCTTCAACTTGAAGTTCTCGTCTGCAAACTTGGCTCCATAGATACTCTTGCCGCCAGTGCCGTCTCCTTTGGTAAAGTCTCCACCCTGGATCATGAACTGCTTGATCACACGGTGGAAGGTTGAGCCTTGGTAGCCGAAGCCCTGCTCTCCGGTCGCTAATGACCTGAAGTTCTCGGCGGTCTAGACGAGTCAGTGTTCGGTTCAGGATAGACTGGGTGCATCAGAGCAACATGTGTGCGTCAGACCAGCATTGTAACCCACACACCTTTGGTACAGTCTTGCCGTAGAGACCAATGACGATTCGTCCTATGCTCTCATCGCCGTGCTCAATGTCGAAGTAGACTTTAGAAGTTATTTTTGGGCCCTTTCCTGCCTCGGCTGTCTGAGAGAAGAAGACGAACGCGAAGGTCAGAAGGACCAGGAAGGACACAATGATACGCTGGAAGCTGGCCATTGCTGCGGTGTAGTATGTGAAGGGAGCAAGCAAGTACATGTATATACAACAGCTGTTCTTCAGCTTGAGTATAGTGGGGCGGATGACTAAGTGCCAATGGTCCATGCTCAATGGCCTCCTCTGCGGTCAAGATTTCCTTCGATGCTAGCAACAACATCATCTGCATTGTTTCGTGAACAGAGTTGTATCATCTCATCGGCCGGTTTCAGACCCCATCGCTCGCAATTATGGTATGTGTCGATACTCTAAGCCATTGGACTTCAGCATTGACGCAAAGAAAAGGTCCTCATCTTCGGTCGTAACTTTGATGCCACCAGGCTGGTCGCGCGCTCCCTCCAAACCATCTATGGCGTGGGCCCAGATGTCTGTCAGCGCGTGATGTCCAGGCTCTACATCCACAAGGCTGCGAAAGTGGGCGCGCTCGGTGACAAGCAGATCAAGGCTATCGAGGCAGAACTCGGCTCGATGGTTCTGGAGAATGCCCTGCGCCGCGAGGTCAGAAGCAACATAGCACGCCTGAGGGATATAGGAAGTTATCGCGGTCGTAGACATGCCATGGGTCTTCCCGTAAGAGGTCAGAACACAAGGTCACAGGTAAGGAGCTTCGTTGAAGGTGTGTGTGAGAGAGAGCTTGCTGACGATTGACACTAGATCAAGACGGCCACAAAGCTGAACAAGGTGGAACGCCTTGGATGAGGCATCAACCATAGCCACTTCATCCTACTGGCTCGATGCCTCGAAGCGTCGTCCATGACTCCATTTACCACAGCATAAGCTGCCTTTCAGGCTATCTGCGAACACTGGACGAGAGGCACCTAAGACAATAAATGCCAGTGATAAGCCCTAAGGGTACTGACCTACCAACCCTCGAATTTGCAGAGCCAACCATCTTGCTTTTCGACGACGCCGCAGGCGACAGCCTAACGTCGGACTGCGGCGCGGAGCAAAGATTCGATGTCCGCGACGATACAAGACAAGGCCAGGCTATGACTCCCCAGCCAGCCATCCTGCCTGAAAGCATATATATATCGAGCGAAGTGTTCGTCTCGCATTCCATCACCCTTTTGCGCACGACTTGAGAACTCACCTTTGCGACACAGCTGATCTGGAACGATTGCACAGAGCATGGCTCTGTTGGTGAGAATACACCAGCTAAATATCGCAGTACAAAACGGTCGTGACAACGAATGTGCAATCCGACACAACCTCCAGGATTATGCTCCACTTCCTCTTGAGAACGCCAATATCAGACCCGAGATCACGACCTCATCCTTTACCCTGGACCATACCACGAAATTCGCAACATCCATCATTCACCACCCGTGGTGAGCGAGTCCTCCTAACGCCGTCGCTATGTTCATCTATCTCTTGCTAGACCTCGCTTAGAACGCCATCAGGTCGACGATGACGGGAAGTCGGTGCTTGCCTGTACGAGTCAGTCTTGATTCCCTACAATCTACAGCAATACCAACCATCATCCTTCGGTTGCTGACCATCACCCATCATCCTTCTTGTCCTCCTGCCATTGCCGGGAGATTTTGGCTCGGGATCACTCAACATCCGTTTGGACGTCCTGCCGTTGCCCGGTGACTTAGGGCGGTCGATGTTTGAAGACAATCTCTTTCTCTTGCCTCCCGACGACTTCGGAGGCGGGTCATCGTTCGAAGCCTTGCTCGACCTGTTTCCACCAGAAGATCTGGGACGCTCTTCGTTGGACCTGAAGAAGCATCTCTCTTGACCTGGCGAGCCGGGCTGCGGAGATTGTGGAGGTGTTGAAGGAGGAGAAGGATCTCCATCACCAAGCATGAAAACATTTGAGGGTAGTGTCATCGCCATGTTGTTTGAGTCGTTGGAGCTTTGGGAGATCTTGTTGTGTATCGGAGTCGATTCAATCGTACTTATGTCTGTACACCAAGAGCCACGATTTGGCCTTATATGAGCAGCTCAGATCAACGTCGAGGCGACGAGATCCGCACTACGCAAGCACATATGAGGCCGCGCTACGACAACAAAACAGAACCCTCATTCTTCACCAAGCTCCTCGCCACAAGGACACCGATCAAGCTACACGCGACAACGATTCAGCCCTACCTTTCTGAGTCACAAAAGAGCACAGCACAGTGAACCACTGCATGACCAGACACCAATGGCGAGAGGAATCAAAGCAGCGAACTAGTCAGCAGCCAGGCAATGAGCGATATCTTCGGAAAGGTCAAGAGGCAGCAATTTACAGAGCTGAGAGAGAAAACTTGGCTCAACAAATCACTGCGCAGGAAGGATTCGACTTGCCGAACAAGCGGTGCTGCGGTCACACTGGCTGTTGGCTGACAGAACCAGTGAGTCGTCCGTCGACTGTGAACGCCTGGACTTGCAATGCAACTGGACGCATTGGTGGGCGCCAGAGGAGATGAATGCTTGAAGGAGTCACATTCCCTCACCTTGAAAATTCTCCCCCTCGCTGCGAATGTTGCAAAACGCACGTAGCAGGGCATATCCTAGCGATCAAGCACTCTACGGACGCTGGAAACTTTACATTTGACCTTCGAGATTGAGCAAGTCATCTCAGCATTCGGCTCCGGTGTAGCTTTAGACTCGAGCTTGTGTGACCTTGTCGCCTGTATGGTGCAATCTGCCGCCAGGATCTGCGGCCCCGGCCGCGCTAAAACACCATTCCTGCTTACGTTGTACATGAGTATCTTCACACATACACATTTCGTTCTTCAATTTGCTTGTTACGCAGCGCTACTCCCTAGGAACAAGTTGCTCGAGATTGTGGTGCTCCGCTGGCTAAGTTCGCACGTATCGATGCCTCGAGGGCCTCTCGCCGCGAAAATATCCCTCACATGTCCTCAACTGCTAGCTAGTTAGCGGTGTTCAATAATATGTTGTTCAGCTTCAATATTGGCTGGGCTCGATTATTCCTAGCATACTGCGGTCATGCATTGAGTCATCATTACTGCGTCTAGGACGCCTCGCGTGCAGATTCTTCTGCTGGAAATGAGGCATCCTCAGGCGACAGCGAGAATGCCTTGACTTCGACGTCCAACTGCGTCCCACTATCTGATCACCATGGTTGAAACTCACTAGAAGCCTGCAGGGCTCCTTTACTGGGCGCGCACAATGCCACACGTCCCATCTTGCCGTTGCATGCATTCAATCTCAGTCACTTGATCGCTTGTCGACCAATTGGCGCGTGAAATGAGGCCGCTGAAGTGGCGAAGACTGAATTGCCTCGCGAACGACCCACAACAGTCACGACCCTGGAGAACGGACTAGGACGGTCTAATGGTGGCTCAATCACGACTTTTCAGAGCCAACAAGCACAGCATCACTTGGCGTTAGCATGGAGGGCATCACTCGACGTAAGGTTTTGAGCTGTGCGCAACAGCCTGGCTGACGGATTGGCTGGCGCTCAGAGGTGCACTGTCTTGGCTACAGAATCTGAAACTGCTCCTCAAACACAGCTGATCTAGCTTGCTGAGCCTCCGACGCGTTTCAAAGTGCCGCAAGACTGCGGTCTGTCACATAGAGGAGTGGCGAGGACAATCAGAGATTACGGATGGCTGCAGACCTCTTTGATGTGTAAGGCCGCCGACCAGCGCCAACGAGTGGCGATTCTTTCCTCGATCTCACACCTCAGTCCCACTCCTCGTCCTGACTCTCACCCATCGTTCTCACTCCTCTTCCTCGCTTGTTGCATCCCCTTCGCTCCCTTCTCCTTCATCCTCCTCCTCACTCGACTCCTCGTCCTCTTGGGCGTCTGCTTCCATACCATATGCATCATACAAAGACTCCAAAGATCGTTCCTCAACCTGGAAGCCAACTTGGCTGAATTGCTCAAGCAGTTGCTCAGTCATCGTCTTCGAACAGGTGATGATCAGGTTGGCGGACGCAGATTCAAAAATCGGCACCATGTAAGTCTTCATGACACCTCGGATGTCCTCTGGCGTCACCTTGCGAACGCGTGCCAGCATGGTGTGCGAATGATCCTTGCTTACGCCTCGAATGACCTGATTCAAGAAGCTTGCCTCCGCCGCTTGTGCCATTGTCGCCTGCTCATCTGCCATTGCCAATACGATACTGCTGACCGCTCCTTCAAGAGCGAACTTGTTGAAGTCGAACTTACCGCTAGCGTATCCTTCGGTCTGCTCTTTGGCGACAGTGTAAGCTTTGAAAATGCTGGCCGAGCGGTAGATGTTGAAACCGAGCGTACCAGGATCGGTCGATCGCGAGAACCAGGATCCATAGGCGAAGCCAGTGCCACGAACGGCAGTCCACATGGGTCCCTCTACGGCGTCCATATAAGCTATGGCTACAAGAAGGGCTGGTAGATCTGGGTGCTTGTATGAATCGATGCCCTTGCCAAGCAAGGATGCGAAGGACGAGTCGATGGCTGCAATGGGAACAACATATGCGTAGGAGCCAGGTGTCTGTCCAAGCTTGCTGAGGAAGTCCTTTCGCTTCTTCAGAGGCTCCAACGGTTGCTTTGCAGTTGCCAGACGGGTCCAAGACGACACTGGCTTTTTCAGAGTCTCGATGTTGGCAGCAACCTTGATACGCATGTTCTCAGGTCTGTTGATTGCCTTGCAGAGCTCTGTGAACTTGGCGATCACCGTGTTGGGGTCCTTCTCAAGCTGCTTGCGTACTCTTTTGAGGTGAAGAGCCTTGGTAAGTGTTGAAGATGCTCGCAAAGCAGACTCCGGCTCGTACTGTAGCATGAGGGCAACGGCTGAAAGCATGCTTCGGCCACTTCTCTTCTCATCGGGAATGTCTGCCAGAATCTTGGTCAAGGATGCGTGAAGACGAGCCTTGTCGTGGATGGCATCGAAAAGGACAATGCGAATCCATTCAATCACCTTCTCATACGACTCCGGCTCGAGGTCGATCGCCAACGACAGCATCTCTGAGTTGCCTGGCTCGGTAGTGATGGCGTAGCCGATGGTGTCTCTCTCCAGTCGAGTGACCACCTCTTCGAACTCAACTCGTTGTCCGTCGATAGTCACAGGCGATGTGAACAGGTTCATCAGATAGAGACTAATCAATGGTTTCAGCTCGGTCGGCACTGTGTGCGTACCCAAGACGATCTTTATGCGTACAAAGTTGCTTGGTATGTGTTCCCAGTGGATGAACAGTGAAGAGTTATGGCTGTCCTTGTCGATGATGTCCTGGATAGGATTGCTGATCGACTTGTCCCGCGAAGGACCCGATTGAGCGCTGGACGATGAGATGAAGTGTACTGACTCTGTGCCAGGAACTGGGAATTTCTCGAGAAGCTGATCAGGAATAGGTGCATCGTTGTCTGCTTTGGCTTTCTCCAACTTGTCAGCAAGGTCTCTGAGCCCCTTCTCGCCAAGCCTGCTCTGTCGCTCCTGCAATCTATCCTTCTCGTCCTGCTTGAGCTTCTTTGACAGCTGCGCAGACGGTATGCCCAGGACTGAGACATGTGGGTTGTTGATTAGCCACTTATCGAGAAATGCTCGCCATTGCGCATCGGTCCAAGACTCCAGGTCATCCAATTCTGAGATGGTCTTTAATTGGCGCAAGTGCTGTCCATCACGATTTCCATACAGGTGGTCTGTAATGATTGCGTCGCTGAAGAAATCTCCGGCCTCTTCACATCGGATCTTGAGCTGACGCTTCGAGCGACTGATGCAGTCTCGCATGTAGTCGAGATCGAATGGCTTCGAGGCAACTTCCGCAAGGAGATCGTGCAGCCGTTTGTCTGCCTCCTTGAGACGGTCCGTCTCAACTGCGGTCAGTGTGAAGGAATAGACTGTATTTGGTCGGTACTCAGAATCATAGTAGACACCACTTGCGATCTGCTCCTTCTCAACCAGAGTGTTCTCAAGTACCGAGATCGATGAGCCAGCGAGGTAGATAAGCAGTGTGTCCATGGCACTCGAGTTGATAGCGTCGTTACAGCTCGGTCCATGCCAGGAGATCAGTAGCTCGCCGACACTTTCGTCTTCCTCCGGGAACTCAACGGTGTCGACCACTGTCTTCTTGAGAGGTGGCGTGGGCTCCGAGTCAACCCAAGGTCGCTTGAAAGGTGCGTCCAGAGTTGGAATGTCTTCTAAAATAGTGGCCTCAAATTCGTCCAGAATATGTAGCAGATCTGGCTCGTCGACGTCTCCAGTGATGACCAGACACATGTTTTTCGGCTGGTACATCTCTGCATGGTAATCCCTGATTCGATCTGCCTTCAGCACACGTAGAGCATCCATCTCGCCACCGGTCTCGTAACGGAAGCCATTCCCTGGAGGATAGAGCAGCTGCTTCGACTTCTCGTGGATCAACGAGCTGGCCGCATTCTGCACGCCTTGCATCTCTGAGTACACAACACCTGCATCATGACCTGTACCGTCGATGTGGTGTACCTCGGTCATGCAAGCAGAGTCGGTAATTGTGGGTAGGAGCAAATGCTCCAGATATATGGGCAAAATCTGCGCAAAGCCATCCCATCCAGCTGTCGACAGTGTGTATGCAGTCTGATCAGTAGCTGTCCAAGCATTCGTCGTAGAATATGCTCTCGTGGCCAGCTTATCTAGAAGACCCTTGTAATGATACGACCTCGAGCCCATGAACACAAGATGCTCGAGCGTATGTGGTGCGCCACTGCTATCATGAATCTCTGTGGCCAGTGCAAAATAGCCATTGACTTTAGGACCAGGCTGGTTGACGACTACGCATCGCATACCAGTCCTGGTAGATTCATACTGAGTGAGATCGACTGGAGCGTAGTCGAGGGTGAATTGCTGGACGACACGGAAGTGTGACTGTGGCTCTTTCGCCGCCGGCATGATTGCGAGTCACCTGTAGAGTATGGCGATGCTGAATGAGAGAAACCCAACGATGATGGTCGTCAGCAGCATCGAGGTACTTGTATGTGCTGCTTGCAAGGTGTGATTGTGCTGGTGGCTTCCAACTACGTGGTCCTGCTGACGATGAGCGATCTTATGGTGGGCCTAGGTGGCGGTGATGCCAAAGAAAACAGCGGGGATTGCCTCTTCCTCCAGCTATGGCATCTCGATGCTGCCTATCCAGTCAGTGACTGCGTCCTCTCGTGGCAATCGCGTAAGTTTATGCTCGCACGCATTGTCAGAGCTGCTGATGTAGGGAAGCGAAATGTATCACAACTCTTCGAGAAGAGCATTCACCAGTATCACAGCCTCGCGGCAGGCATGGCCTCTAACAAGGCGGGCAGCTGTGATTGGTGCGCATCATCGCCAGCTAACGCTCTTATAATGCTGCCGCACACCTTCGTGTGACAGTACCGCCTCGATGACATACGCCAGGATGCAGCGAGACGCCAGCTGAGTTGCAACAGGTTGTCCCGAAGCTTTCAGGTGGTCTGGAAGGGCTGTAAGCTCGATGAAGCAGGCAGATACTGTATGCTCGGCTAGATGCTGGGATGGCTTCATAGATCGAACTAGAATTACATGCCAGCATCTCCACTCCAGTCCTGCTGCAAAGCTTCATGCTTGGGCCACGTAAAGCCTCCTTCGTCGCAATGTCATCGCCCTTTAGACCGAGCGATTTTCCGTGCAACCTCCATTGATGACATCTCCCACATTGTCAACCGTGTCGAACTCCACCCATATCCGACGTCAATGAAGCACAACACAGCCTCAGCTGCTCAACTCGCGTGACGACAAACGTCAGCAACATCGCCGCAAGGCGTGTGCAGCGCGGCACTACATCAATCATGTCGTCTTTGCAGCACATCCTCGCATCCGAGCCAAGCGAGTCAAAGAACGAGCCGGTAGTAGCACAAGACCACTCCCAGACGATGGCTCCTTCCTCGCCCATGCGCACAGAACACCCCATCAGCGCAAGCACGCCGAAACAGCATGACCGCACAACGTCGCACGCACAACATTCACCTGAGCAACCGGCCACACACACTGCACCGCGCAGGACTGACAATCCGCCAGCTGCGACTCCTGCCAATGCTTCTGCAACTGGTGCAAACGGACTGTCCAGCGTGTACACTGGGAACAAGATGCGACATCTGAAGAAAGAGGACGGCATACCACTATGGCGAAAGGACATACAATATGACTTTCTCCGCCTGGTCTTCTACGACACAACTCGTTGCTTTACGAAATACAGCGAGAAAACGTCTGGCTTCACCTTCGCCGAGGTATACATTGATGCTATGGCCAAGAGCAGCAAGTGTAGCAAGATCTTGAAAGAGAAGCTGTTGTCGGATACTGATGGCGCCATATCCATGGCTATGGTCTGCCTTCTCGTCAATCTAGGCAGGATGAACACCACTCTGAACTGTAAGTCACCTGTCATAGCATAGTATTGACGATCACTGACAACCTGCAGTCTTCCCAGAGATGCGCGCACAACTTCGAACCTACCACTCCATCCCAGCTCTCCAGGCACATCAAGACCCGAACGCATACAAACAGCTTCAGGACGCTCCTCGGTTGAAGTCCATCCTGAAGGGCGCCACGGAGGACGAGCCGCAACCATGGACAATGGAGGACATCCGAGCTGCGCCCAAACCACGAACAAATGCTGTCAACCTCATCTTCGTCATGTCGCAGTTCGCTCCGAAGGTCAGCGACATGCACTTCCCTCCTCCTCGAGACTTTTACGATCTCATCATGCGGCCGACTCTCAGCAGCGAGAGTCGTGCTCGTGCTTTCCTCTGGCTTCTATGGTGGTATCTGGAATCAGACTTCAGCTATGAAGATAGTCAGAGAAACCCATTCGGAGTGGGCTTGCCTGCAGAAGGAGCCGAGCCTGGAGCTGTACCGACAATGGTTCCTGCTTTGGAGAGTTTGACAGAAGAGCAGGCTGACAAGGAGAATGTGGACACAGAAGAAGAGAAGATATTCGGAGAGGTCAAGCGGAAAGATCGAATTGCTATACTTGCCAGTGATCCTAGTCCTGCTATGATCGCACTGAAGCGTGCCCGGAACAAAGCTGGCAATCGATCCGACGATGAAGCGTCAGAGGCAGGCTGGTACAAAGGTCATGGTGAGTTGATGCAGAAGCTTTGTGTCATACGTGCTAATTGTGTATAGGCTCCAAGGGTCAATTCATGATGGATGAGGACAACACACGCACAAGATCACCCTCCCCATATGGTCGCGAGCTTGGCACCAACGCTATCCGCAGACTACTCAATGCCGACGATGTTTCTGGCGATGACTCACCTGCTAGTGGCAGGAAGAGCTTTGGTCGAAACATTTCCCGCAAGGACAGGCCGAAGGTCGAGTCTGGTTTGGGTCAATGGCAGCGAGGCAGAACTCCAGACGCTGCGAAGAATATACCCATCCTTCCCAACCTGGCGCCAGACGCTTCCGTACGACTACGGGAATATGGTCTTGGCGGCTCGCCAGGCCGAGATGGAGGACTGAACACAAACCTACACCACGTACCCACACCGTCATACCAGGCACAGAAGCGTAACCGTGGTGTAACACAACACCAATCAGCACTCAACATCCACCGTAGAGCGCAGATGGATTACATGCTGGACCGCAGCATTCGTAAGATTCATGTATCTGCACGCCAAGACCGTGAGGAAGAGGGAGCTGTTGTACGCGCATGGAAGCGCATTCGAGTACTACCGGCAGACTACGACTCGGAAGAGGAATTGATCAGAGCTCGAAAGGTGCGCGATCGCGACAAGGACGAAGACTACCGAGGACAACGCGGTGCGGCCAAGGAGGCTGACGAAGCATTGGAGCATGCGCACAGACGGCCGAAGACATATCTCGGTGGCTTTGCATCCATGGGCGATGCAGTCGATGAGGATGTGGGAGAAGAGGTCAAGAGCCTCGCTAGTACGCTCAGGAAGGTCTGTCGCAGGCTCGACCGATGGCAGGATGACGATATGCCAGGTGATGCTATGATCAGACGTAGGAAGAGAGAAGCCCGATATGGCCTCGAACAGAGAGCAAGAGCGAGAGCGCATAGTGCTCATCGGCACTCAGCAACGGGCATGGAGGAAGACGACTCTGATGGACGGTGATCCTGTACAGATCATGCTCATCGACTAATCGATATGGAGGAATGTATCGTATGACCGAGGCTTGATCTCGCAATGCCATGAAACCGTCATGAGTACCGTACATGTACGGCGAATGCTGCATTGCTCTGTAAGGATAGATTGAATGCCCTACAACCTGTGCGATCAACCTCTGAAGTGGTTGTTAACGTCTTCCCATACATTTTGCAACATCACCCCACTGTCAACATTCCTCCTCATCCCACTCCCGACATCATGATACTATACGACGCATCACACTCGCAGCCATGCCTGCGGCACTCTCGCCGCGCATTCCAATCACCATAATCACAGGCTTCGTAGGCTCTGGCAAGACAACACTAATCCTCAATCTCCTTCCTCAACTACGAGCCGAAAACCCTGGCTATAAGCTCGCCTTGATCAAGAATGAGATCGGCGACCTCAATGTCGACACCCAGCTCGCTGAGGCAGCCGAGATGACCGGCTCTCGAGAGCTGCTCGGCGACTGTATATGCTGCACAAATGTTGGACAGATCCAGTCTGCGTTGAAAGACTTAGAGCGGGACTGCCAACCTGATCGAGTTATCATTGAGACGAGCGGGAGTGCTGAGCCATTGAAGCTGGTTATTGAGGTCAATCGCCTTGCGAAAGAGACTGGACGATATGAGCTAGACGGTGTGGTGTCTGTTGTTGACGCTGAGAACTGGAGCGGCTATGCGAGCACAAGCTACACTGCCAAGCTACAGGCACAGCAGACAGATCTGATCATCATCAACAAGTGGGAGAACCTGAGCGAGAGAGCCTTCGACATCTTCCTGGATCGATTAGGTGATCTTGACGTCGACACGCCTCAGACGAAGAGCGACAAGGGCTGGGTTAGCAAAGACTTGCTCTTTGGCTTCGACACGAAGCTTGCACGAGCATGGGCACATGCGCACGACCACAAGCACAGTCACAAACACGATCACAAGGCAGAGATGGAGTGTCTATCGGTGACACTGAAGTCTACAGAACAGAAAGCGACAGTTGATTTAGAAAAGCTTGAATTACTGCTGAAGGCCGCTACGAAAGATGAAGTCTATCGCATCAAAGCGATAGTCGTGTCCTCCGTGCCTCCGAAAGGTCTGCAGGATGCCGAGGAAGTGTCGGGAGCAGACACGAGTTATGTGCTGAATTGGTCGTTTGGAAGATGGACTTGGTCGAGAAGGCAGGGTGAATTGCCTGCTGTGCCGCTGAGGATGTCTATCTTCACGGCGCCGTATGAGAGCAACAAATGGAAGAAGAAGATCGAGGCTGGTGGGTTTCTGTCGCTCGTGGCCATCGTTGGTGAGCTGTCGATCGAGCGTGTGCAATAAGCTCTCTGAGATTGTGTTTCCTCCAATTAGCACATCGTAGGGTTTGCGCACTTCCATCTGGCTCAATCAGGAGAATATGCGTATTCCGAATGGCATGCGTAGCACAACGCGTGTAGAGTCATTGAAATACCTGGTCACTCTCTTAGAGAATGCGAGGAAGGAGCTGTCTTCCTCATGCGAGTCTCGACACTTGTCATGTCTATGCATGTGTTCCTCATATACAACCCACCTCTCACGCACTGGGTTCAGCGGCGCGTACGTCAGACAGTCTATAGAGTCAGCGAACCATTATTGAACATGACGAGACATGCAACTCACCTAGACACAATCCGACGAATTGGCGTCGACACCTCTTCACAGCCCTGTCCACGTTAACCTTGAGGGACTGAGTGTTCTCGGAGAATGAGGCTAGTAGGAGATGGTCCAGAGTGGTGTTGAGGCTGCTGTCGTGTTTGATATGGCCCACCTGGAATGGCCACTTCCCAGTCTGTACGAGTGCCTTCATATATGCCTGAAGATCTTGCTGTGATAGCCGGCGGTCCCAGCTGTTACCAGCCACAAACTTCTGTATGGGTTGATGTAGAGAAGCCTGTAGATCATTCAGCAGCTCTGAGCGCGCAACATTGAGTCTTTCTGTTGGATATATCAGCATCGCTCGCACTATGTGAGGCTGAGTCCTGCCAAACAGAATCTTCGTTCGAGGCAGCTTGCTCTGAAAGTATACGCTGCTTACCTAGGATGCTCTCATGTAGCTTGACAGCCTCTGACTTAGTGTCAACTGGTCCACGAGCTCTAATTGTACCATGGTAGTCGTAGACAAGGACACCTGTAACCACTTTGAAGGCCTCGATGCAGTCGAAGTGGTAGCTGGGCTGAAGTAGGTCGCAGTACTCATCAGAACTGAACCGATGCGATGTATGTTTCTTCAACTTGTCGGCATCTCCTGGGAGACTGAAGTCAAGTTTTTCGGGAGCATGTTGGAAGAACCACCGCCGGAACCAGATGCTGGCACGTTCAACACTCAGGTCGACCTTGAGTTTGTGCGCAACAATCATCACGCTCCATACGTCTTTGCTGGTGCAAGAGTGTTCTGGCTCAAGATCCGCATCTGCATGCAGCACTCGAAGGCAGATGTCGAGACCACGTGGGGTTGCCTCACTGAGCGTTACCTTCAGGCGATCGTAGCAGTCGGGAGGATGCAGCGACATCCGGAAGTACTTCAACATCATGATGGCTTTTGCGCACATGGAAGCGATGTAGCTTCATAGGTTGTGCGAGTCTTCTCAGGCCGCGTCGGCGCTTCCTGCGTGGTCGTCTCACGCTCGGTTTCTTCTCGCGTTCGTAGGCGTCCAACTCGACGATGAAGTCCGCATCTAGCACGAGGTGCCAATCGATGACCTCTATGGACATGTTTGAGCTCAAGTCGCACGTTCGAAGAGGGTCGGTCGTTATGAAAGGAAGCTCAAAGGATATGGTGTTGACATACTTTGGCAGCTCGCTTACGCGCCGAGTGCCATTACCGTGCCAGCATGAAAGGGCAAGTATTTACGCAAGGAAAGAACAACTTTACGCGGGCTTCATACGGGCTGTTCGACGCAGGAACTTTGTTGCAAGAGTGAAGCTCAATCACACAAAGGGAAATGTTATGCTGGGGATCTGAGCATGAGAGTATGGAATACATACGTTACCATGGTTCAAATGGAGGGCAATAGCTCCGTCCTCCCAGGCTCTTTGCGTTATTTTGTACATCATACCCAGCCTCGCTTTCTGCAGCTATGCCTTGCAAAGATCACTCCTGACGCCATGCTGAACATCATCTAAGGAGCATATATCTGCTGAGACTCCTCGTATGGCTGATCTCTGATGCCATCCTTGTCCACGATCTTGACAATCACTCCTTTGAAGTCTATCGGTAGTCGTCGCTTCAACTCATCCGTACACATCCTCAAGATCTCCATGCCTCTTTCTAGGTCGATATCTGGGTGGTGATGCTTGTCCAGCGTGCTGAGGCAGTAGTACTGGGCATAGCCATGTGCTGCGTATGGAACTGGGGCGCAGGATGCCAGGTAGTCGATCCAGTAGAGCTCAGGTCGTGATGTTAATGGATCAAAGCCTCCAAGCAGGAGATTGACATTGTATGGGTTTCGGCTCCTTAAAGATCGTGCGAGCTCTGTGCGGATGAAGGATGAAACCTGTTCAGGTCGTAGATCTGTGCCGTTTCGTTTGCTATAAAGCTGAATGTTTGCTTGAATATACTCTGCGAATTGTACTGGGTGTGTCAGCATGTCTCATGCCAACATCGATTGATTCTACCTGTATCGCCTGCTTCACCGCTGTATGCCATCAAGGAGTGCTTGTTGAGCTGTCTCGTCTTGTCCTCGTTTGCCTTAAGGATAGTCGCGCCTCGCATCGCAGCTTTCGATGCTGCGATGATCGTAAAGTCCTTGCCAGTGATTCCAAGTAAGACTTCCCTACACAGACTGTCAGTCATTCGTATAGGCCAGACCAGAGAATAACGTACATGATTGCGGTATTGTTGTCAAGGGCTGAATGATGTATCTGTTGTAGTCGTGAAGTCGTGCTCCAGGCAAGCTGTAGTGACGCGGTCGGCGCAAGACAGCAGCTTTGCCCGACAGAGCTTCTAGGCGGTGAGGGAAGTGAATTGGCAGAATCACATGCTTGACAGAAAAGTCACCGCGATGATTTGGTAAGAACATAGTCTTCTACTGCATAGGAGAGGCGGTATGACGACGACCATGGCCTGAGACACTATAGGTCAGTTGTTCCCAATATCTCAGCATCCTCAACATGGCATACAAGCCAGATCACATCACCACCTTTGACCCAACTCGTGTGATACAACCAATCTACACTGGTGGCGCGGTATCACTGACTGGCGATGGCAACATACTCGCAACTACGCTGGACGAAGATGTCTTGATCTCGACTCTGTCACAAGGACAAGTGCTAGCTCGTGTCGAAGGAGATGGAGAGGCTATCACGACACTGGCATTGTCACCAGATGCACAATGGCTGGTAACATGCTCTCGTTCACTGTCCATGCGAGTCTACAACCTACGGTCACATGGCGACGATAAGCAACAGATAGAGGCAACACTATCGCGGACAATCAAACCGCACACAGCACCTGTGGTGACACTGGCGATCGATGCGACGAGTTCTTTGCTTGCGACTGGCGGAGCGGACGGGATAGTCAAGGTCTGGGACCTTCGTGGCGGTTTCACCACACATACATTCCATGGACATAGTGGTCTTGTGTCTGCGCTGCACTTCTTCGAGGTTGACCCAGCGGATGTCCCGGTGAAGAGCAAGAAGAGCAAGAAGGTCGTCCAGCAAGAGACTGAAGAAAGTACAACTGGCTACCGACTGGCGTCTGGTGACGAGGAGGGCAAGATCAGGATATGGGATCTTCACAAACGCAAGTGCTGCGCCGTGCTAGATTCTCATGTATCTGTTGTCCGAGGTCTACATTACTCTGCTCAGCGCGGTATACTGCTGTCGGGCAGTCGAGATAAGACTGTCGTTGTGTGGTCCTCTGCTACCTGGGAAGCTCGATCGACTGTGCCCATACTCGAGGACGTCGAAAGTGTTGGATTCATAACTGATGGTCAGTACTTCTTTACAGGTGGTGAGCGAGGTCGACTTCGTGTGTGGACTGTCGCCACAGGTACAGAAACCACGACAGACCAAGAGCCGGGCGTAGAGACAGAAGCAATACTGCAAGTCCTCACCCATCCTGAGCTTCCATTCGTTCTTTCCATCCACGCAGATCAAGTCATGAAGCTGCATTCACTACAACCTCTACTTTCAGCTAGTGGAGCTCAGATTCATCCTTTACCGATCCTGAGACAGATCTCGGGCACGCATGACGAAGTTATTGATCTTGCTTATGTTGGAAGGCAGAGAGACATTCTGGCCCTCGCCACTAATCTTGAGGATATTCGATTGGTGTCTTTGAACGACTCTAAGGATGCATACTTCGGTGCTGATATCGGCTTACTTAAGGGCCATTCCGATATCATTATAACCATGGCAATAGATTGGTCGGGACACTGGCTAGCAACAGGAGCAAAGGACAACACTGCAAGACTCTGGAGACTCGATTCCAAGAATTCCTCGTACGAATGTTATGCCACTTTCACAGGCCACGCCGAGAGTATTGGAGCGGTCGCGCTTCCCAATAGCACACCACAAGCTGATTCTGCAGCATTTCAGAATCCTCTCGACCATTCACCGACCTTCCTGCTCACTGGATCGACAGACAAGACTGTGAAGAAATGGGACATCTCAGCTCAAGGCAAGAGTGTGAGAGCGAAGTGGACCCGCAAAGCACATGACAAGGACATCAACGCCTTGGCGACATCTTATGCAGGCACAAACCCACTCTTTGCATCAGCTAGTCAAGACAGGACTGTCAAGATCTGGGATGTCGAAGCTGGTGAAGCGGTCGCAGTGTTGCGCGGACACAAGAGAGGTGTATGGACAGTCGCATTCTCGCCACCACAAACACCCAACCTGACGACATCGCAAGCTGGAGGAGCGAGTGGCAGTAAGGGCATGATCTTGACTGGATCTGGAGACAAGACTGTACGGATCTGGAGCCTGACGGACTATACATGCATACGAACCTTCGAGGGTCATGCCAACAGCATACTGAAGGTTGTTTGGCTGCCGATAGTACGAGATGGAAATGTGCACAGTCGAAAGGGCGTACAAGTGGCCTCTGCAGCCGGAGATGGTCTCGTCAAGGTTTGGGATGCAGAGAGTGGAGAGGTTTCGGCAACACTGGACAACCATATTGACAGAGTCTGGGCATTAGCTGTGAAGCCATCGACCAACGACTCAGATCCTATCACCTTGGTTTCAGGCTCCGCAGACAGTACTATAACGTTCTGGACAGACACTACAGAATCATCTGCGCAAGAGGCGACGACTCGCGCGACCGCAAGAGTCGAACAAGATCAAGAACTACAGAATCACATCCGGTCATCGAACTATAGAGAGGCTATAGTGCTGGCTCTGCAGCTGAACCATCCCAAGAGGCTACTGGAGATCTTTACAAAGGTGGTTGACGGGCAGTCAGAGCCAGCAAGCTTCATAGGCTCGCTCGCTGTTGACGACGCTTTACGGCAACTCAGCGATGGACAGCTGTGGTCGTTACTACAGCGTTGTCGAGATTGGAACGCCAATGCAAGGACATCGCAAGTTGCACAACGCATACTATGGTCCTTATTGCACATGTACCCGAAGGAGCATCTCCTACGCTTACGCTCGAAGAGAAAAGCACCTGAACCTAAGGTTGATACGGAGCTTACAGAAGCCATGGCCAATCTCACTACGGTCGACAAGCGAGCACAAAAGGAGAGCATGAAAGATGTCCTCGATGCTTTGAAGGCATACACTGAGAGGCACGACCAAAGACTTGCTAAGCTCGGCGAAGAGAGATTCGTGCTCACCTGGGCACTCCAAACCATGGACGGCTACAGTACTGATGTGACGATGATCAATGGTTCATGAGCAGCACTTCAGTGCCGCCATATCCTTACAGCCTTATCTTGTCCTCCACTACCGACACGATCGCCATCAGGGGACCAGTCTACAGCGAAGACTTCATCCTGATGACCAGGTAAATTCTCCTTGAGTGTCGCAGACCGCACATCCCAAGCCTTGAGAGTTGTGTCCTTGCTACAGCTGACGAGAAGTCTACTGTCTGGGCTGAATGCACACTGGTAGACAGCACCAACGTGACCACGAAGTGTTGAAAGGTACTTACCGTCCTGGGCTTGCCACAGCTTGACATGGTTGTCAAACCCGGCTGAAGCTATCAGAGTACCATCAGGAGAAAACGCAACATGATTGACCTGCTTCTGATGGCCGAACATCCGTTGCAACGGCTTCGTTGAGCTGGATGGTGCCCAAAGATACATGGTGCAGTCATCACTCGCGCTGACAAGCCGCTCGATGCCACCAGCTGGCTTGAGAGCAGCAAGATACCGCTCCTTGGCTTTTTTGCGCTTCGCGTCAGCATCAGCGGGCACGTCTTTTCGACCTTTGTGGTCGAAGTAGCCAGTACGTATAACGTGATCTGTGGATAATGCAAGATGATTTACCCAGTGCGCATGAGCAGACAATGTGTTGAGCAATGTGCCTTTGGTGGGATCCCAGATCTTGATGGTCTTATCATGTGAGGCAGTGTAGATAACACCGTCTCCTTGACCACCCCATCGTAAGCAGGTAACGCTGCCTTTGTGTCCAGTCAAAGAAAAGTCCGTATGTCCTCCCACAGCATCCCATATCCGAATTGTATAGTCTCGTGAGGCAGAAGCAAGTCTCGGTCTTCCTGGTTGTCGCAGATGATATGGCTCCCACGCTATGCTTGTGATCCACTTTGTGTGTCCCTTGAAGGGATTGCCAAGTGGCTTGCCAGTCGTAGGATCCCACAACCTCACTGTGTTGTCCATGCTACCAGTTGCTAAAGACTTCTCATCTGGTGACCATGCTACGGCGAGCACCCAGCCAGTGTGGCCCTTCAATGTGTACATTGGCGTACCAGTCTCACAGTCCCATATTCGCGCAGTATTGTCACCGCTTCCGGTCGCTAATCTTGAGGATGATGCTGGAGAGAAAGAGGTTGCCAATATACTCGAGCCATGTCCTGCTATGCTTGCAGAGCACCGCGTGACTGCCTTGACTCTGAAGACCGCTTCTGCTCTTGTAGGAATGTTGAGGAGAGTCTCTGTTGTGATGTCGCCATTGACATATGCTTTGATGATCGCATCTGCGTCGAACTCGCCGCTGCCATCTTGTAGAGGGTTGTAGAAGCGATACGGTAGACGCTCGTCTGGTTTCGTCTGCCCGAGAAGTGTGTTGAGAAGGAGAGAGAGGTTCTTGGGACTGAGGTCGGCAAGAGAGACAGTCACGACAGGACCTTGCAAAGCTCCTGTATCTGCATCTCTGAATTGAATTCGCTGAAGTCCCTCTGGCGCTTCTCGAGGTGGTGAGACCTGTTCGCGCGCTCGTGCTGCCGCAGCAGTCTTGACCCGCTTCGAAGGTGGAGGGATGACTGTCGCCATAGCGTGCGGGATGTGAGGGTTTGGGTGGTTCGTGCTAGAAGTGTTCTCTCGTTGTTGATGTGATTATTTCTTTAGCAACGTGCGGAACCATGCCGCTCGACGTCAGATTCGTCTTGTCATCCGGGTATGTACTCACTCACTACATGGACTTCTTAGTGACCACCAATCACGCACGCACAGTGTATCTATGCTGTGCCTGACTATGCTGCTTGCATGTATGGTCAGTCGGGGGCTAGCAGTCGCCTCGAGCACTTATCGAGTGGCCTATCAATGCGATCCTCGCAGTTCCTGCTTAACGATCGTACACTTCACTGCCCACGATCCCTATCTATCACGACGAGCGGCCTACATTGCTTATACAGCGTGCTGATCTCGACGATCGCGAAGCCTCTACGTCCATACGCTCCGGCATCAACAGCTATGCTGGAGAGGCTTGAGACACGGGACAGGCTACGCTGGAGACTGGTACTGATCAGAGTGTTGTTTCCTGCATGCCTCTTACAGACTGACTCTAGACATACTCCGGTTTACGACGTTGCGGCAGGATGGAGGTGAGTGTGCAGTACACCATTTGCTGGCGTCACAAACCTAGTCTCGCGGCATTGCGATCAACGTATTGATGTCAACAGGCTTGCAAGGTACTTGCGGCTGTCAGAGGCTGTTAGGCTCCATTAGTGATGCAATCAGCTTCAATCGTGACCAGTTGAATAACAGCATAGCGGACTCATGTACGACTGGCGCAATCAGGCAGCACGTCATCGAGAACTAGAAATCTCATGACGGAACAACATATTCTCGGTACTGCTGCTTCGTAGGAACCGCAGTTGTGGCAAGAGTCTATGGTGTCCGCTCTTTCCAGTCACGACACATTCACGATCTTATCGTGGTGTCAGCTATGATGTGGACTTCTCATTGCGAGTATGTCAATTCACATCGCGCCAAGGTGGGTGCTCCATTTTCCATGGGCGTGCGACCAAGATAATGAACAATCGCCTCGACAACCCGCGTACGGCACGGGCCACACAAACGAGACACCCAGCACAGAAACCTCACTTCTCCAACAAATCCTCGGGCAGCATTACTTCTCATAGTGCTCCCGCGGCATATCGAGAAAGATCAGCAGAGACAGCACAATGTCTAAGAGAGCCGCAGAGGACGTTTGTGATCCAAGAGCGCCCAAGAGAATGGCTTTGAGGTAATGCAACCTGGAAAATTGAAGCTTTCAACATATCTGATGACTTCATACAGTCTTGGTCCTGATCTCATTACGATCAAAGTGGGAACACAGCAGCAATCGTACTGTATCCACAGTCAGCTGCTATGCGCGGACTCTCAATTCTTCAGATCTGCGACCAAGAAGGAATGGAAGGAAGGACAAAACCGAGAGATTGCATTGCCAGAAGACACTACTGAGGTGTTCGACATCTACATACAATGGCTTTACCAGAAAAAGATCCTTTGCCAGATCGACGACAGCAATCCTGTTGACAAAGAGGTGTCGGACCAGTACCGACTGCTCATCGATGTCTTCATCTTCGGCGACAAAGTTCAGGATATCCCACTAAAGGATGCCACGATCAATGCGCTCTGCAATCTATCTGACCTGCGCAATGAAAAGAACTTATGCATCGACCCTACGGGTGTGAACGTCACGCGCGCATACAGAGGTACCATGCCCGGATCCCCTCTACGCAAGTTCTTCGCCACTCTTTATTCCTGGTTTACGCTGCCAAGTTGGTCAACGAAGGAATGTCCGGTCGAATTGAAAGACGCTGTTCTGGTTGCATTGCTAAGCAGACGCGTCGCGACGCCTCCATGGTGGCAGTGGCAACCGTGCTCCATGCACGAGCATATCGAATCGTATATTTGTCCTGTGGAGGACTGATCCAGGAAGCAATCTTGGACTTCGTGCAGCGCTACACCAAGGTATCTTGCTTGAGGAGTGCAAGCCAGCCATCAAGAGCAAGCTAGGACATCTGATTCATTTCCAAAGCCTGGATGCGTATGCGAAAGCTCGGGCACAAGGATTTGCAGTAGAACTATCTACACATGGTCGGAAGGCGTGCATGTTTGTGAGAAGAATGATACAAGTGTCTAACTCTGCCCAGCATCTTCGATGGTAGCGCCTTCCACTTGCGTCTCCATCTTTACAATTCCCCATCCCTTCTTAATCCGTTCCTCTCCGACCTCTTCCTTCTACGTGCGCAGGTCTCATCTTCCTCACAACATGCCTATCAATTCAGTTGCGGCTCCGACTCCGTCTGTAGCGACCATGTCTCGCCCAGGCACTAGCCATCGATATGTCACAAGACCAGGAACATCACGACCACGCTCGGCAGTGTCGACCCTTGGCGTCGAAAATCAAGAGATCATTTGTGCCGTCAGTGAGTCACGAGGCATTTCGCCAGTCGTCGGAATCTCCTTCCTCAATCTCGATACTGGTGAGGCGGTCATGAGCCAAATCAACGACAGCCAGACATTCGTCAGGACAGTACACAAGCTTGCAGTCTTCAATCCGTCAATCGTCCTTATCGTCTCCAGCGCGGCGGAATCGAAGTCGAAGCTATTCAGCATTCTTCAGGACAGTCTGAACGATATCGAGGGCGACATCGTCCTGCTAGATCGTAGATACTGGGCAGAGTCGACAGGTCTTGAGTACCTGGAGAAGCTCGCCTTTCGAGAAGACCTTGAAGCACTCAAGACAGCTGTCAGTGGCAACTACTATGCTGTCTGCTGCTTCGGCGCGGTATGTGCGACGACCACTCTTTGACTTTGCTGACATGATCAGGTCCTACGATACATCGAGCTTGGCTTGTGCAAGACATTTCCCTACCACTCCCTGCGCATCAAGTACGAGCCAGCAGAAGGGTGTATGATGATCGACGTAGCCACCATCCGCGCCCTTGAGCTCGTCCAGAACCTCACCCACATCAAGTCGAGGGAATGCTTGTTTGGTTTGCTCAACGAGACACTGACACCCATGGGTGCAAGACTGCTACGAAGTAGCGTCCTTCAACCTCTCACCAACGCCGAGACCCTTGCCGCACGTTATGAGACAGTGGAGGAGCTCGGCACCAAGGAAGAGATGTTTCTAGCAGTCCGCACTGCACTAAAGCCGTTCCTGGATGTCGATCGAACACTCACACAACTGATTCTCATACCGACGCAGTCGTCTCTGTTAAGCACAGAGCAGGCCATCAACCAGGTCCTCATGCTCAAACAGTATATCAGCCTCATTCGGCCAGTCTACGATGCAACCATGGGCACTACAGCTTCTTTGTTGAAAGAGATTCACCTGCTATGTGCTCCGAAGAATATCTTGCCAACGCAGACTCTGGTCAACGAAGTCCTCAACACAGATGCAACATTTGCAAGCAAGTCTCTTGAGCTTCGTAATCAGAGAACCTATGCTGTCAAATCAGGAGTCAATGGCATGCTTGATATCGCTCGACAGACTTACAAGGAGACTATGGGAGATGCGATGCGCTACATCAGCGATCTAGCTGATGAGCATGATCTGGCGCTGCAGACAAAGTTCGACAATGCCAGACGCTTCTACATGCGTATTGGCCGTGAGGATCTCGAGGCTCGCACCTTGCCGACGGTCTTCGTCAACGTCTTTCGCAAGAAGGAATGGATCGAATGTCAGACCTTGGAGCTGCTGAAGCTGAATCAGAGAATGTCGGACTCTCATTCTGAAGCAATCTCGATGAGCGACAAGTCCATCCAGGAGCTGATCGTCAAGGTACGAGAGCACATTGCACCTCTTTTCAAGATCTGCGAGGGCGTTGCGATGCTCGACATGCTGGCTTCCTTCGCACAATTGGCCAGCACTCACGGGTATACTCGACCACAGCTCAATGCTACACTGGCGCTCAAGACAAGCAAGCATCCCATACGTGCGAAGATGCAAGGGACGCAGCATGTCCCCAACGATGTCTACGCTACCCAGCAGAAACGCTTCCACATCGTTACAGGATGCAACATGAGCGGAAAGAGCACTTACATCCGTTCAATCGCACTGATCACGATCATGGCCCAGGTCGGGAGTTTCGTGCCTGCTGACTTCGCATCAATTGCAGTTCGTCATCAGCTACTAGCTAGAGTATCAACCGACGACAGCATCGAGGCCAATGTGTCAACCTTTGCTGCCGAAATGCGAGAAGCTGCATTCATCCTTAACAATGTCGATCGTGAGAGCATGGTCATTGTTGATGAGCTCGGAAGAGGCACGAGCACAAGAGATGGTCTGGCTATTGCCATTGCCATCGCGGAAGCATTGATCGAGAGTCGTGCACTGGTGTAGTTCGCCTCGCACTTCCACGAGCTTGCTAGTGTGCTTGCTGAGCGGAATGGTGTCGTTAATTGTCATCTGGCTGTCGACAACTCGAGAGCCGACAAGATCGAGATGCTCTATCGAGTCACACCAGGTGCCGTACAGGATCGGCACTACGGCATCAAGCTTGCTAAAGTGTTGCCAATCCCAGCAGTTGTGATTGAGACAGCCGAACTAGTGTCGTCGACCCTGGAGCAGATGAACCAACGACGACCAACCATGTCCCTGGCTATTATCACCGCGAGGAAGCGGAAGCTCTTGTTGAACCTGCAGGAGCACCTCACACAGGCTCGGGATAGTGGCATAGATGGTCCCGAGCTGACCACGTGGCTGACGCAGCTGCAGCGCGAGTTTGTGGTCCAGATGTCCATCCTTGATGACGAGGAGCGAAAGCTCGTCGGAGATCAGTCCGAAGCAGTACTTGAGACTGAGCTCGATGGTGAAGTTGTTATCGAGTCCATCGAGCAAGATGTCGATATGCATCATCCTCCGGGCTCTTCTACGAGCATCATCTTCCCAAGTGATTGAGGTAAGGGGGCCAAGAGTGGAGGCAGTTCAGAAAAATAAGCTTCCGAGAAGTGCCAAGGGCATGAAGCTTGAAATGCAGCGTGGCTGAGACATCATCTCACCGATCAGACACACAAGGTCTTGGAGTGACCTGTAGAACACACTCGATGCATTTATAATCATCAAAATCAGTTGTGCCTAGATGTACCGACAGGCGCTGCACAAAAGTCTCTTTCATGCGACAAGGAATGGCTCCATCGACGGACATCGATTCTTCGATCGACAGGATCAGTTGAGTACTCTCCTTATTGATCAAGCAAGCTGATTGTCGTGCATCCCGGCAGCTGTGGGGAGAGCAAACTGGGCTTGAAGTCTTGTCATAGCATTGCACCTATGACTGGCATTGCCACGACAGCGACACTTGCTGGCCAATTTCTCTGCCCAGCAGCTCTCGAAGATGAGGCTGGTGCGACAGTGTTTGCAGTAGGACTCGTCGTGATTGCCAGGCTCGTTCCTGCAGCAGCGGATGTCGAAACGGCAACATTTGCGGTGCTGGTACTCAATGCTGGCGAGACTGCGCCTGTCGATATCGTTGTTGAAGCAAGCAATGCGGCGGTCGTAGAGACTGTACTGCTGCTCAAAGCATACGAGGCCAGTGCCAGACTACTGCTGCAGAACGAATCCTCAATCAGTGGCTTGTAGGTTGACGAGTACGTCTGTAGAGTGGCCGATGTCGGTCGAGATCCCATACTCTCTGCAGCAGACTTGCCAAGTGCAAGGTAGTAGTTGCACACGACAACTGCAACTTGGTAGGAAGTGAGGCTACTGGCACCAAGGCCGCTCCTGTCACAAGCAACGCACAAGTCCAGTGTAGTAACAGTCCCGAGAACGTCCTCTTGCGTGTTGCAATAGCAGCTAGGGCTGGGATTGGAGCCGCACGAGGCAAGCTGAGAATCGTAAGTCTGGCAATTGTTCGAGCAGTCGTCGGGTGTGCAAGTGTCCGGCACAGTTCCGGTGACAAGAGCCACCGAAGCGATTATCGTGAGGATGATGGCCTTCATCGTGAGTCATACAGACACAGAGAGGGCTAGTGAGTAGAAGTATGATGAGGTAGATGAACGGTGCCAAAGGACATCTCGACGTATTTGTACCCGGGGAGCAGAGCACTCTCGCGCCCCGTTGAGGAGCGAATGTCTCAGGCATGCTGGGATTGATGTACTGTCTGCATTAGTCGAAGCTCTGCAAGCCACAATGAGTGCCATTGGCATGAGACAAGTCAACAAGACGAAGTTAGTCAACAAATCCCAGACAGGCTGAATACGGGATCAAGTGATCTCGCTACGCAGCCGTCCGGTTGGGTCGCCAGCAAACAGTGCTATTGATAATGGCATTCACGACGTGGCGATCGCTATGCTCACGAGGCTGAACGATCTTTCAGACCGACTGGAACTCTAGGTTACGGTGTATCCGTAAGTGTTATTCAGACCGACATTCGTCCATCTCTGCAATGCTTACCTTTCACAGCAGTCTTTGTCGAGACGTGCGTGGTTGATTAGTGGCACCTCCGACTTGCAGCTGATGGTTCTCAAGTGCCGCTTCGAGACATGTCAGCGTCGAATCTGCTGACTCGCGAAGAGCAAGTTCCAGTCACACTCAATACGTGTGTGAGGCAGAAGCTTGCTAGAGAGCCGATTGTGAGAGTTCGTAGGCCATGCGGACTGCTTGCAACGGTTTTGAACAAGCGCAACAGCTCCTGAGGATAGCAATGCAGTCGCGAGCAGGATAACATCAGGCGATCGACGACGAGCTCAGTCTCAGGCTGTCTGCGTGGAAGTATGCTGCAAGTAATGAGATGAAGTAGAGAGTAGACTCAGTACCAAGACTCATGACGCACTTCGTTCCGCGGAAGTGCTTGCTCGGCTCGATCTACGACTGACTTCATGCTTGACCATCAACAATACCTCAGACCCACCATCACAACGACATGGCTCCAAAAGGCAAGGGCAAGAGTAAAGATGCAGATGGCGACAAGGGTGGCTCCAAGACGAAAGGCGCACAATCGATCAATGTTCGACACGTCCTGTGCGAGAAGCACGCCAAGAAGGAGGAAGCTCTTGCGAAGCTCAACAATGGCGCCAAGTTTGACGACGTGGCAAGAGAGTTCTCAGAAGACAAAGCACGACAAGGTACTGTGCTTCCGCTGATCATAGCGATGGCATACTGACTTGATGCAGGAGGAGCTCTTGGTTGGAAACAGCGTGGTGATCTGCTCGAAGCTTTTGCAGCTGTCGCATTCGAGCTTGAGCAATCGACTACCAGCAATCCGAAATACGCCGAGGCGAAGACGAGCGAAGGCTATCACATCATAATGGTTGAAGGACGTAAATGAGGCTGAGCAAGAGCGGGAAGCTGAACTGTGACCAGTATACCGATATGAAAGCAGATTTGCCATGCTTGTCAGATGGAAGAGTATGGGCACGACTCACGAGAGCTTCGCACTGAAGAGATGCACAACATGAGATCCTGCGAACACGCTTGCTGGGTTGTTCTTGGCAGCACGTGGACATACGTCTCAGCACCAAACGAGTGAATCGCTGACTATCGACCACTACATCCCATCTGACCATTAGCGCAGCATAGTGAGCCGAATCACACCACATTCGAGCATTCCCTAAGCATTCCAGCAAGGGTCATGATGATGGCAGCCACAAGCAAGACGACGCCGATCTTCTTAGTCACCGATCCTCGAGACCTCTTGAACAGAGCATTCAGCAATTCTGCCAAACAACAGATCAGACAAACGGCGCCATCAAGCCCGAATGGTCGAGGCTCAGGGCTCTGTCCTGTGCAGGCAAGTCTCTGTCCAGTCTTGCCCTTGTAGAGCTATGCGATGTCATCAATCTGCAAGCGTTGCATACGATCGCAAGACGTACGTAGCTCTTCGGACGCTCAACAGGACCAGTAGACTGGCTCCAACTACGCAGCCGTTTGCGTGGTCCACAACGCCATATTGTGCTCCTTCCAAGCTATTGTGTACAACAGAATTTGTCGCCGAACGATCAGCTCATGATACAACGAGATCTGCCAGAGGCGTGTTTCACAACGAAACTACAAGCGCGGCTCGAAGGGCAACTTATGAGACGAAAGCTTGATGCGTTCTTCGCTGTCCTGTGCTGTATGTGCTTACATCTCAGCAGATGTTCGAGATGGCATCTATCAACGGGAGGAGTTCATGGGAGCGGAAGGTGTTTCTACGATCTCTTTCGACAGGTCATTCCTTTCGTTGTCTTGAGACTATACGATGGTACAGGATCGACATGAAAGTGTGCACCAAAGCGAATTGGCAGCACTCGATGCCGTAACAGAGATGCTCAGAGCTAGTCAGCCTGTCGACTTCACGCTCTATGCACCACTTCACGACGAAAGTTACATGGTCGCTCGGGCATGACCACACCCATTGAAAAAGACAGACCAAACGAGTTCCTCCATCTCTCGGTCCTGACGACCGGAAGGACTTTGCGTTGTGATCTCGAGAAGAGCTCAAGTCAATGATGACATACCTGGCTATATTGGGTGCTACTGGGTCTTTCCCTGGCTCTCTGGCGCTGATTGTGCGTGACGGTTGCTCTAATCAGTACACGACGCCTACGGCACCAGGAGATACGACGACGCCCTTTGCATGAACAGGGACAACACCTCCCTAGGTCGAACATCGTTGATTCTCTCGCTGATCGAGACCTTCGGAACGCCATCGTACGATCAGGGGAACACTCATCACGCTATCTGTTGCTGTGTTAGAGATCCCTTGTATCAGACAGCGATGTGTGCACAATGCGATAGTCCAATCCGCATATGAGAGCTCGGCAAACACGACGGTGCAGCATTTGTCTCGGGAAATTCACCATCGACGATACAGAGGACTACGGACCGAGCATATATATTGGTGCCAGGGTAGCACGGCTTGAAGCGGTCGGCCATATGCTCGCTACTCTTGTTCATGCCTGCTGGAAGTTGACGAGAAGTCTTCCAGTGGTACCTCCCGCCTTGTTCAGCTCCATGGCTTCCACTAGCTGATCTCGCCTGAAGACCCGTCCGACCTTGCTCTTAATCTCTCCCTTCAGTACCTTCTGGGCGATGTTCTCCAGCTCTGTCACATCCGCTCGAGTCTGGAAGAAGAATCCTTTTCGTCCTGCCGGCACCTTTGTAGTGACTCCAGGGTCAGCCACACTCACCAGCGCACCGTCCGACTTGAGAATAGTCCAGGAACGGTCGGTCGTGTTGCTGACACCACCCATGAGGACAAAGTCCAGGACGAGATCCACGTCCTTGACACGATTCTCAAAGTTATCGGTCTGGTAGTCGACGAACTCGTCAGCACCAAGACCCAAGACATACCCTTTGTTCTTGCCTGAAGCTGTACCTATAACCTTCATGCCCTCAGCTTTGGCGAATTGGACTGCGAACGCGCCGCATATACCAGAAGCACCATGAATGAGTACAGTTTGTCCTGGCTTGTTCTGGCCAGCTGTGTGCAGAGCTTGCCATGCCGTCAGCGTTGGCATTGGCAATGACGCTGCCTGTTCGTCGCTGAGATCCTTCGGAACCGTGGCCAAGATGTTCTCGTCGACAACGATGTGTTCAGCAAATGCGCCCAGTTTGTCTGACATCGTCATGACCCGATCGCCGACCTTGAAGCGGGAGCTACCAGCACCAAGCCCAGCGACTGTGCCTACGAAGTCGACGCCAAGGATGAAAGGCAGTGGTAGTGGCCATGCGTCCTTGACATAGCCTTCTCTGATCTTCCAGTCAAAAGGATTGATTCCAGCCAAGTGAATCTTGACGAGGATTTCACCCTTTCCTGGATTCGGCATTGGCACCTCGTCGAGTTGAAAGGTCTCAGGGCCACCATAGGAATGGAGTCGCCATGCTTTATGAACTGCCATTGCGCCGATACAGGACTATCTGGTAGGTATGTTGTTGCGGTGGATTGTTCTCGTTTGGATGTCTGGTTGCTAGATTGCTAAGTCGGTTCTGACCCAGGCGATGTGTATTCTTATGTATATGCATGATGTCGGGTGGCGTTTCCAGAGCATACACCCAGGCTGTGTATTCGTTCGTACAATGCTGAGTAACTTCACTTGTTCGTACAACGCACCCAAGAGTGGTTCGCATCTGCTTTGCAAGCTTGATGCTTGGAAGTGTAGATGCTGCGGAAAGACTTCGCTCACATCCACCCGATCTTACAGCATGATTATATCAGCGTTGTTGTAAGGATCTCCTGTTATGTTGGCGCTCAGCGTTGTTGTACGAGCGCTAGTGATCTCGTACAAAGATCGAAAGCCCGACAGCACAGCCTCAAGCAAGGAATTACCCGAGTATAGCATGGACTTAATGCAGACATGCATATGACCCGGACATATCAATGCTTGTGCGTTGCGCCTATTGTTCGAATCCCCAAGAGTATGGCCGAGAGGCATGGATGATCTGCATAGGCATTACACAAGCAAAGCGATTCGAGAGGTCGTAACACCGCAAGAGAGCTAATGCCTGGCAACAACTTGATGCTCAATGGTTGTTCATCTTTCAATCAAATACGACGCTTACTGACATGCGGACGAATTGGGAGAGTGTGGCACTCTGTGCCGTGCAAGATCGCCGCTTCATCGAGTAACGGTGCCATCGCCCAGCATGCAGCATAATCGTCGTGCACGTCATGGCTGGTGAGAAAGCGTCCGCTGTCGTTTTCTACCGACTGTGATTCCTAAGCTGACCGTTACACTAGGCACACTCGACAAGAGGCAAGGATGCGGCTACCAAGGAATAGATCCATATAAGTATAACCCTCATGTATGCCTGAGATGGTGTACCTCGAACTCAGACGACCTCACAACTTACTGAAAAGCACATACTCAGCCAATATGTCAGGCGAATACATCACCGACGAGTCCACAAAGGTAGCCACCCCAAAAATGGTATACTACACCCAAAAAGTGCACCATGAAGGCTACGACAGGATATCTCCTCTGAGACCCGAGCTGTCTGCGAAAGGGAAGAATGTGATAGTGACAGGAGGTGGAACAGGAATTGGCAAGGCTATCGCCACCAACTTCGCTATCGCCGGTGCAAAGTCTGTGACGATCCTTGGCCGTCGAGAAGATCGGCTCAAGTCAGCTTTGACTGAGATCAACGGGGCTAAGACGGATGCTGCATCTGTCGTACAATACCGGATAACAGACTTGATGGAGCGTGAGCAGGTCGACGCAGCAGTCGAGAGCGTTGTGAAGGATCTTGGAAGTATCGATGTCCTAGTCACCAATGCTGCTGCCCTTCAAGAGTTGGGTCCTATCGTAGGATACGATGCCAAGGAGTTCATGCGTGGCTTTGACATGAATGTCCTCTCGACCTTCAACTCAGTCCAGAGTTTCTTATCGTCGAGCGGTCCACAGCCTATCATTATCAATATCTCGACTGCGCTCAGTCATACGGCTCCTATGCCCGGAGCGGTTGGCTATGCTGTCAGTAAAGCAGCCAACTTGAAGATGATGGACTACTTCGCAGCTGAGAATCCTCATCTTCATATCGTCAACGTACAGCCAGGTACTGTCGAGACAGAAATGAGTGCAAAGGTTGGTGTAAAGGGTCCTGACGATGGTGAGTGGACATGTCATGCTTTGGTGTCATACTGATGAGGAAATAGCTAGTCTTCCAGGCCAGTTTTGTGTCTGGCTCGCGTCGCCCGAGGCCAGGTTTTTGAGGAGCAAGTTTGTATGGGCGAACTGGGATGCTGATGAGCTTCTTGCCAAAGCCGACGAGATCAAGAACTCGAGGTTGTTCACATGGCTGCTAGATGGTGTGCCAATGTAGATGCTGATCGCAATCGTGTATGTCATCAGTTAGAGGCTGCTCAAAGTGTCCTTGATGATTTCCACACTGGATGTGTGTGTAGCGATGTAGCAGGTGCAGAACGGCAGTCCCATCAGGTCCGTTGACTGGATCAAAAGCAGGCGATGATCTCAGTCAGGATCATGCTAGCAGCACTTTGGAAACATGCGCCGGCAATACTGTAAGGCACTTGCACTAGTCAGAGTAGGCCGCCTGTGTGCTGCGAGTGACAATGAAGTCTTGATGTATGTCGAAGCAACAAAAGCGAACTTCCTAGCAGGAAGATAGCCAAGACTTTTGGCACAAACAACCTAACACGACTTTTGCGCTTGCAGCACAAGCAGGCAAGAGTAATTGCAGACACACTGGGCGTCCATCTCTCTGCCTACCTGGCCCGAAGGTTCGCTACACCGATGTACGAGGTGCTGAACCACCTAGTCGAAGTCTGAGCACTGCAGCATTCCTGGTCTCACCAGTCCGAGTCGCCTAGCATGACTTTGAGCTCGCCAGTTCGTCAAGCTTCCATCAGCACACGATTTATGTGATCCTGCATGCAGCGATAGGCATGGATCGCGCTTGGTGCGATCTGCTATGTGCGAATCGACTAACACACGCCTTGATGGCGACCGGCCTACCCACAGGTTGCCAAGACCACTGTCTGGCCTCGAACGCCTAGCCTGTCTCCAGCTATATACCACAGCATACATCAACGACAGACGATGCAAAGCTCTTCTGGCCACAACGGAAGAGCTCGATAATCGTGAGGGTGGTACCAGTCAAAAGAGTGCCAGTCAATATGACTCTGATGGCTAAGAGGGTACCCTCCAATACCAGTCCAGGCTGTACACTGAGGTCTATCACGATGTAGACTTCAGCGGCATTTCGTCAGGCTCGGTTATCCAGAGCTGACACTGAAGACGATTGAGGTGTGCTCACACCTCGCTTCGTGTCGCCTGGCGTTCGCGGTCATGTGTCGCATCTCGCGGTGGGAGCTGGAGGCTCTTTGGTGGCTCATCAGCTCTGCAACGCACAGTCGGAAGAGTCGCCGTTCAAGGTGAGGTCGACCAGAGTTGGCCCGGGTCTATAACGACACTATTTCACGCCTGTGCGCCACCACTTTGCTCCACTACATTCCACAATCCCCGTCACTTTGTCACCAACCGAGCCGCGCAGCAAAACTGGCTAGCCTCGCTACAGCAATACTATCAAACTATCGCGGAATATCGGCAAGCACTTCAATGGCCATGCACCCCAGATCTACTAGAATCCTTGAGGTCAAGTCGCTGTGGATTGTTCGGTTATTCTCCATGGGGAGATTCTTCACGTGGCGTGAGATCCCTTCTGATGCAGACATCACTCGGTCTATAAGTATCATAGATCGGGATCCACATGGATGTTCATCAGCGACAACCTCAAGTTCGACCTGACCTAATCTATCACATCTTCACGAAAGCACCTTGGCCATCAACATGCTAAGCCCAAAGACCTACCAGCTGTTGGTTGGTGTCTTCGCATCCTTGGGATCCGTACTCTACGGCTACGACTTGGGTGTCATCGGAGGAAGTGTTGCCTCGAAGTCCTTCATCAACACATTCAATCCAACCTCAAATGAAGTGTAGGTTGATCAACATCATACCCTATGGATAATCACTCATTGCTCGCAGTGGTGCCGTAGTGTCGGTTTTCACAGGTGGTGCCTTCTTTGGTGCAGGCTTTGCAGGGCCTGTTGGCGATTGGCTCGGACGACGACTCACTATCATGGTTGGCGCACTTATCTTCTGCCTGGGTGGAGGTCTTCAAACTGGTGCACAGAGCCTTGGCTATCTCTATGCTGGACGATTCATCGCAGGCCTCGGCGTCGGATTTCTGGTCATGATCATTCCATTGTATCAGGCTGAGCTTGCACATCCCGACATTCGAGGACGTATTACCAGTCTACAACAGCTTATGTTAGCAGTTGGAGCGCTCGTGGCTAGTGAGTTGTTGTGAGCATGTCGAATACTAAGCACTAACTTGGCCCAGGCTGGTGCACTTATGGCACAAACCTGAACATATCCCCCGATGACAATGCACAATGGCGAATTCCACTTGGCATACAGATCGTGCCAGCAGCCGTGCTGGCCCTGCTCATCCTTGCCTTCCCAGAATCTCCGAGATGGCTCATCGACCACGGCAAGACTGACCTTGGATTGAGGACACTCGCTAGACTACACGCAAATGGAAATGAACAAGATCCGTGGGTATTGGCAGAATTCGAGCAGATCCAAGCTGCTATCAGTCATGAGCATCAAGAGGCTGCTGGAGGCTACCGCGAGCTCTTCCGCGACCGTTCATCATTCCGACGACTCTTTTTGATGACTGCACTCCAAGCTTCCGTTCAGATGACTGGTGTCTCAGCCATTCAGTATTTCGGACCAACCATCTACGCTCAACTTAATGTTTCGACACAGGACTCGCTCAAGTATCAGGCTATTGGCAGTGTTGTGGCGCTTGTAGCTATCTGCGTCACTTCTCTTACAGTCGATCGTACTGGACGTCGCTGGCCACTCATTGGAGGTAACTTGGGCAACTGCTTCTGTTTTATTGTCGTTACAGCAGTCGTCGCTACATTCGCATCCGTCGACGAGCCTACTCAGAAGTCCCTCTTCTGGCTCTTTGTGGTCATCAATTGGCTTTACCAGATCTCCTTTTCATACACCTGCGGCACACTTTCCTGGGTCATCCCATCAGAGGTCTTCGACACAAAGACTCGCTCTAAGGGTGTGTCAATCGCGACCATGGTGTCCTTTGCATTCAACACGATGATCGGGCAAATCACAGATCCAGCTATTGAGTCTGTCGGCTGGAGGTACTTCCTGCTATTCGTCATCTGCAACTTCACTAACGCGATCTTCTTCTGGGCATTGATGCCTGAGACTGCTCGACGCCCACTAGAAGAGATGAATGCACTCTTCTCGAGCCGTTCTTGGTTTGTGCCGACCATGCAACGAGATAGGCATGCACAGTACGACCTTGAGCAACGACATGAGGAGAAGCGAGCCAACTCAATACAGGATAACCAGGCGAAGAACGTCACGGCTATGGTTGAGGACAGGTCAGATACCTCGTAAGAGAAGAGACAGCATGCAGAGGACAGGTTCGGCGGCACTGAGATAAAGCGCCAAGCGCTGTAGAGACATCATTACACATATCTGCTTTTTCGTCTCCTCGGTCTGTATGTTGTATACTGCCATTGCCGAAACCTATGCTGCTGAGGATGTGTATCGAATCACCTCCTCACCACCATATGCTCCAATCGTATGACACATATCTGTTTGCAGATTCTCGCAGTCATGGGGAATGTCGCTAGGGTGCCACATGGAAGATGTGCTACTTGGAGCTACTGTCTGTACACATATGAGCGCATGCAGACAGTCCGTTTGAGGATCTGCCGGCACTCCCCTTATTGAACCATTGGGCGAACCTTATAGTCTTCGCGGAGTGTCGGTCAGATACAGACCTCCAAGAACATCATCTGATCACTACCTTGTGTGGCTCAAGTCTCTCACATCGACGGTGCCTGGTTCCCTGCATACAAGCACGCAATCATGCGGGAACACTTCGCTGCTGACACACCTGTCGCAATCGACGACATCCACAACCACCATAGCTACACCTTTGAAGATGCTGTTAAAGATGTCCAACAAGGACGACGTATCGATGGAGCTGTTGCTCAACTTGTCTCGTCTCTCACAGACGAAGAATGTCTCTGGCTACTCGATGGCGATCCGAAATTCTACGATGGACTACGTACAATGTTTGAAGAGCGTTACAATATTCGACCATTCGTTATGGGTCGCTCAGACAGACTGCAGATCCCAGGCATACGATTCTCCGATGGACCTCGTGGAGTCTGTATTGGCAACTCAACTGCGTTTCCAGTCTCGACAGCGCGAGCCGCGACATTCGATACCAGCATTGAAAGACGAATCGGTGATGCCATTGGCAAGGAGGCAAAGGCGCAGGGAGCAAACCTCTTTGCTGGAGTCTGTATCAACCTCCCACGGCACCCTGCCTGGGGTAGATCTCAAGAGACCTACGGCGACGATCCGCTCGTGCTTGGTGCATTCGGCGCTGCTCTGACGCACGGTGTGCAGCAGCACGTTATGGCGTGTGTGAAGCACTTCGCTCTGAATTCCATGGAGAATGCCAGATTTCGAGTTGATGTCAAGATTGACGATGCAGCTCTGCATGAAGTGTACCTGCCACACTTCAAGCGAGTGATCGATGCTGGTGTCGCCAGTGTCATGTCTGCTTACAACTCAGTCAACGGCGAGTGGGCTGGTCAGAGCAAGTTCCTGCTTGCAGATGTGTTGAGGGATCTCTGGAAGTTCGACGGTTTTGTCATGTCTGACTTTGTCTTTGGCCTGAGGGATGCAGCGCTGTCCTTGAAGAATGGCCTGGACCTTGAGGCGCCTTTTCAACAACAGCGACTCATGCATCTAAGACAGGGCATTGCCAAAGGAGAGGCGTCCTGGGAAGATGCGCGCAGGGCGTGCTTTCGGATCCTGAAGAAGCAGTTGCAGTTCCATACGTCTACCGCTACCAGCGTCCCAGATCAGTCAGTTGTCTTCTGCGCAGAGCACAGAGCCCTCGCGAGAGAAACAGCTGCTCGGTCTGTTGTGCTCTTGAAGAACGACAACGTCCAAGGGATACCTCTGCTACCGCTACAGCTGAATAATGTCCGCAGAATCGCTATCAT
Source organism: Peltaster fructicola (assembly GCA_001592805.2). NCBI lineage: Eukaryota > Fungi > Ascomycota > Dothideomycetes > Peltaster > Peltaster fructicola. The sequence goes on from CP051140.1 coordinate 238,642, forward strand.
TGGTCGACTAGCAAGTGCTGACAATACCGGAGACATGGGATCATCTCGAGTGATCAGCCCTAAAGTCGTCACATTGGTAGAAGCATTACAAGAAGCGCTTCCAGACGTTGAAGTTGTGATGGATGATGCCGACGACATCGACCAGGCACGTGCAACAGCTCAGGAAGCAGATCTAGCCATCTGCATTGTTGGTTACAGTGCGCATGACGAAGGAGAGTACGTGATCCCGTCACTGCCGCAAGATCCTGAGCTCTATGCTTGTCTGCCACCTACAGAAAACGACATGGAAGAAGAGGTTGCAGCACGACTGAGAGGAGATGCGACTCCTGGATCTGCCGAAGGTCTGGTAGCTGGAGCTGGTGGTGATCGCAAGTCGTTGCAACTCAGATCGCAGGACGAAGCGATAGTGACAGCTGTGCTGCAGGTCAATCCTCGAACGATTATGACAGTGGTCTGCGCTGGAGCTGTACTCATGCATGAGCTGATTCAAAAGGTTCCGACAGCATTGATTACCTGGTATGCTGGATCTGAAGGTGGCCACGGCCTCACGGATGTTCTCTTGGGCAAGATAGATGCCAGTGGCAGGCTGCCATTCTCCATCCCGAAGAGCGAGAAGCACCTATCGTTCTTCCAGATCGACGCACGTGAGATCACTTACGATCGTTGGCATGGACAACGTCTCTTAGACAAGCTTGGAGTCGAGGCGGCGTATCCGTTCGGCTACGGTCTCTCTTATAGCAAGTTTGAGCTCAGCGACTTCACTGTGAGCACATCGACAAGCATCGATCCACATGAAGCACTGCTGGTCCAACTGTCGATCAAGAATACTGGCCATCGAAGAGGTCGCTATGTTGCCCAGGCATATGCAATGCCGCATTTGGAAGGCTTTCCAGGTCAGGTTTTGGTTGGGTTCTTGCCTGTAGACCTTGAGCCGCAGGAGCAGCAAAGAGTAAGATTCCCTGCATCAATACAGCCGATATCACAGTGGAAGGAAGGCAAGTTTGTGCTACCACAGAACCTGGTCGACTTCGAGGTTGGAGCATTCGCTGGCGATAGGCAAGCAGTCAGAACGCAGCTGTACATATGATATCGCAGACACTGCTTTCGGTGCTCGGTTTGTTCTGTAGTCGAGCCATCGACGAGGGTCCGGCCAATAGGAGATATGCTGGTCGACTGTACCTCATTCACATGCCAACTGACAAACGCAGTGGATTGCATGCTCATCCAGGAAGTCAGGGAATGTTTAGAAATGTGCTCGCTTCGGCACATGTGCCAAGACATCTCCACATGGCAAGTGACCAGGGTCCCAAGGATCGCGGAGTGTCGGAGAGAGTGCAAAGTTGTGGAATCGGCCATTATCGGCCATTATGGCCTTCGTATGATCTGCTTGACCATAAAGGGTACAAATCAACCACGAGGTGGCAGCTGACGAGTTGGACGAGCTCCATTTCACGAGTAAGCCGGCACTCGGACTCCAACGGAGTGTGGCAGCCCATCACCTTACGAGCTTGTGACAGTACTGGCGCATTGCATGCTCATGTCGGATCAGCCCTTGTGATAATCGATACATAGAGCCTCTGCAGCTGGTCCGCAATGCCGCGCATGCTCGGCATACTCTCAGACCAGAAGTGGAGCATATCGATGGTCGCCTGGACCAAATCCTCCCAGCCGTCAGGCAATGCTGTTCGCGTACTTGGTGTCTGAGCTGCCGCAAGCAGGATACTAGCACTTCTCGCGGACGACCGCATCATTAGCCATGTGCCGTGGTGTCTGAAGTAGAAACCCGGTCGATTGATGTTTAGTCGTTCAAGGTGGAACGCCAGCCCTCGTTCGAACCACTTCCAGTGTCGAAGCTGTGAGGTCAAGCTATGCAGGCAAGAGTATACGAACGGCCATGTGATCAGCTCGTGAACATAAGTTGTGCGTCCGCGAAGTACGAACTTGTAGACCGACAGTCCTCTACTAAGCTGCGACACCTCTGGAGCCACGCTGACGGCAGGAGATAGCGAATCTCGCCATGCTGAGACCTGTGATAGCACATCATCGGCAAGATCTGCAAGTGTATTGAGGACATCCTGGTGCTTCGAGGCGACAATGCTCTCCATCTTACTACGAGCGACGGTCTCGATTCGCCAGATGGATATCTCGGACAGGTAGAAGTACCAATCCTCCATATCTTTCTTATCAGGACTAACATTCAAGCATCTGAATGCTGGTGGGAAACGGAGACCTGCTTTTTGAAAGTCTGGCGGATTGAGTTCTGCACGCACTTCCCGCTCCGACTTCCAGGCAGACCAGTACAGGCTTTCGAAGGCAGTGGTGCCTGTGTCTTGGGTGAAGTTAAGCTCGGCGTCCTTCGCAGATGTGCTGCTGACCTGACACATGGTCAAAGATTGTAGGAACATGCGCCAGGCATCGAACGGTCGGAGGATAGCCATCAACAATGTGCCAGCCAGGAAGCAGCACCTTCCTTGCATCAAGCCGGTCTCGCCGAGAGTCGCTCCGAGTCCTCGCTGAGCCTCTCTGAAGAATGCCATCGCAGCAGACTGATCGATCTCACTACTTGACAAGGAGGTATCTGGATAGTTCTGTGCGACAGCTCCCAGGGCGCAGACTAACAAGACAAGCACAGTCTCGACGCTCTGATCCAGGCCTCGTCCAAACGCCGCCTCAACCATCAGCTGTGTTTCGGACTCGTCTAGTATTGGGTTCTTGATGTTGACATAGCGGAAGTATCTGTCCACATACTGCTGTGAGTGTAGAGGGTCGAGCTCGTCGACAGTCGATGGTGTCCGAGTCGTGGTATCTCGTGGACTCTGGTACGTTAGAACATCAGGCGACGGCGAGCACATGCCTCTGAAGGCTCGCCACGACCACACGCGGTCAACATTCTGAGGTAGGAGTCGTTCTATGTCGTGCTGCTTAGCTATGTCATCGTACATGGTTGCCATGCCTGATGAGCCTTGGGCGACATTACTGGCAACGATAGAGGCAAGGTTTGAGACTGTAGTCTCCAAAACCTTGAGTCTCTCTAGGATGGCGAGACTCGCCGGGTCGAAGCTCGACTGATCATTCTGATCCCATACACAGTTCGCACCAGTGCTCGCACAGAACGAGCACGTCGGCTTGTTGTTGTCACACTTCGTCCTCCTCAGACGGCACACCTGACAGGCCGCAACCGCTCTCTTCCTAGGATATGCTGACGTGCTCCTGCTTGTCGTGAGCTTCCGTTTCGGTGACGCTTTGAACACACTCGGAGTGTCGGGAGTGATGTCGCTTGGGTCTGCCATGGTGGCACTAGCTGGGTCTGGTTGACAGCGCGCAAGGAGCTGCGGTTTTGCGAGAAGTGCGATGATCCCAGGACATCGGGAAGCTGCTGCTTGGCAGAGCTGCATGTGCCAGTCATGCTGTGCGACAGATCCTTGACTGGTGCTTCGGCTAGAAATTCATGTGGTGATGGAAAAGGGAAGGGTCGCGCCTTACCTTCGAAATGGTTAGGCGCCAGCCAATGACCCCACAGACAAAGAAAAGTGGGCTACCTAAAATAGTGCTTCTAAACTTCACGCCGTTTCCATAGCCGATCGCTGTCCACTACTGAGATGACCATTGCCGGAACGTCGTCTCCATCGGGGTGTACCATGATGTACATAATGGCAGCGATTGCCCTGAGGCTACCAGGCACACTGCTGGTGAGGGCACTGTACATCAACCTGTTGGCCGTTCCTCTAAGCCTCCTCGACGCTGACGCTCGCGATGGAAGACAGCACAGCATCAAACACACCTCTAATGACGCCCTCAACCACAACTTCTGATTCAGCGATCAGTCCTCGATCACGGTCTTCCTGACCATGTCACGAATTGCATCTCACGGAAGATCTATTCGGGCTTCGTCGAACACATGGGTCGCTGCATATATGGTGGTCTCTACGATCCTGACAATACGAATGCCACTCTGTTGTCCTCAGACGGTCAGGGATTTCGACAAGATGTGATTGATACTCTGAAACCACTGTCAATACCAATGTTTCGATATCCTGGAGGCAACTTCACCGCTACATACCACTGGCTTGATGGTGTAGGCCCACGAAATGCAAGACCCAGACGACCGAACCTTGCTTGGGGTGGCCAGACCGAAGACAACACAATCGGCACTGACGAATTCATATACTGGTGCCGAGATCTCATGCATTCAGAGCCATATCTGTGTCTGAACATGGGCACTGGCACACTCGATGAAGCCTTGGGATGGATCGAGTACTGCAACGGCACGGGTCCAACATATTACGCTGATATGCGACGCAAGAATCTTGGCCACGATCGGCCGCATGCTGTGAAGTACTGGGCGCTTGGCAACGAGGTCTGGGGACCGTGGCAGATTGCTCAGACGACGAGTGCCGCTTCCTATGCTGAGACAGCTTTACAGTGGGCAAAAGCGATCAAACTACTTGATCCAAGCATCAAGCTGATCATCTGTGGCAAGGAAGGCATGACTAGCTGGGACTATGAAGTGATCAAGCACTGCATACAGCCAGCGACCATGTCAGACCTAGGAGTATCTCAACCACCGCTGATCGACCACATCTCCTTGCATCTCTACACTGCAAGCCCTTCCTACCACGAGAATGTGTTCGCACCTCTTGCTGCAGAACGAGCGATCGAGACAGCATCCAATTTAGTCGAGCTAGCATGTCTTGAGAACGGTGTGCCAGCTACGCAGGAGCGGCCGACGATCTGCTTCGATGAATGGAATGTCTGGGATGCTCGGAGAGCTATCGGCAGCCAAGGCGCTGAAGAACAGTACTCGCTGACGGATGCTCTAGCCGTGGCGGTCTGGCTCAACGTGTTCGTACGTCAAAGTGATAAGGTCGCCATCGCCTGCATAGCCCAGAGCGTCAATGTGATCAGTCCTCTCATGACGACTAAGGACGGCATCATCAAGCAGACTACTTGGGCTGTGTATGAGCTTTTCTGTCGTTTCATGCGAGGTCATAAGGTGCAGCATGTGCTCAATTGTGACGAGTATGACGGCAACCTCAAATTCGGCTGGCACAAGAACATTGCGGGTCTGCATGCGAAGTGGCTAGATGTCAGCGCTTGTGTCGATGAGACTGGCTCATGCTGTATGGCAGTCGCAAATCTGCATCGAGAGCAGGATCTGGAGACCCGTCTAAACGGCGTGGCAGCGGGTAAAAGGGTTGAGGTGTACACAGTGCATCACAATGATGTCCAGATTACCAACATGCAAGGAGAGGAGAAAGTGCGAATACAAGAGTCTTCGTGGAATGCTGTCGAGCATTACGTCTTTCCAAAGCACTCACTTCACTCTACTCCAGATGGGCTGTCTGAGCTGTCCCGGCAATGCGTGAGGTGGAATATACCAGGAGCATAGTCGTTGTACAACATGCTTTGTGCGCAGCCGCGCGAGGGTAACAACAGGAACATGGACCGGACTCTTACGGACCGTAAGCTGCTCGACAGGGCGCCGGCGAGACCAGTCGTCAGCTCATCAGCTCATCAGCTCATCAGCTCATCAGCTCATCAGCTCATCAGCTCATCAGCCTTTCAAAGTTCGTCGCTGGGTCAGAATAAAGCTTCGTTGAAAGGCCTATGATCACCGGTCCTGGACACATTGACAACCCGAGTGAGTCTGGCATGCTGCTACCAGGTAGCCATGTGAGGTGGAGCCGTTAAGCCAGACTGATTGAGGCGTGCGGATTCGAAGAACAAGAATCAGCCTGGTCAGATAAGAAGTATTGTCACTCGGTCTTGGTGGCCAGGTGTCGGGCAACCGAAGCACCACGAGGTCTCTGGAGGTGCACATCATCCGGACGCCTACACGAGGATGCGTTGACAGCTGTATGTACATAATCCTCATCGATGCTATTGAGTACTTGCAGTAGTGGACTCTTCTTCGCCAATGGCGCCGATCGCTCGCATAAACTGTGTCCTCGGCGATACGGTCGACGTTCGTGACTGAGAGATCTCGTTCTGCAGAGCATCCAGCGATTCAGAGCATCTCCGAGCACTGAGACACTTCTGGCCAAGCTTGCTGAGAAGCTCTCGAGCCTTCTGGGCAGCTGCACTGGTGTCGCCAATGGTCGTGTTATGCTTCGCTCCAAGTTCGAATAGCATCAATGAGCTGGTCGCAAGTGTCAGGTTATACACCACGTACCACGGTAAGTTTTCGAGGAGTCCGTTGATTTCCATTGTATTGGAAAGCCAGATGAGTTGCATGGATGCTTGGAGACAGGAACTGCCGCACTCGAAGCCCTTCTCGTCGAAATCTGGATCTTGTGCGCTGCGTAGGATATGCTGCACGAACGGGCGGTAGATGCTCAGCCTGATTGATGCATCGACGACTCTCAAAAGTAGTTGTGCTCTGAGCACTGTCTTGGTGACGCTTCCGGGAGAAATGGGCGGTAGGTTGTCATACCACTTTCGCAGTTCTTCCTCCCATCTTGTGATATTCTTATAGCCAACTGTATAGCTGCCAGATAGGTCCTCTGCACCAGACACAGACTCGTAAGTCTTTGTGACATCTGCCAAGACTTGCAAGAGCCTGCACATGAGAATCGTCGCAACGACAGGCGATAGTGGCTGTTTTGTCACGAGAGAATCGCCCTGGTCGTGCATTTCCTCTTCTGGCACCGAGATCCTCTGCATGGGATCCGGTTCCTTGAGGAGCAGCGGCATGCCGAGTACACTTGATAGGTAGACCTGCGTGAAATTGAGCACAGCAAAGACTGTCCTACGCTGCGTTAGTTCATGAGCGCTGTACTGCTCCCGTAACGTCGCTGATGAGACATGCAGGCCCATTCGAAGTGCAGCTGCGATGCCCATACAAATGATCGTGTGTGCTTTGGATGCCATTGATGCTGATAAGAGGTAATTGGCAAGAATGATGATGGCTCGGATGGAGTCGAGGTGAGAGATGTTGCTGCCGTCGAGGATTGCTCGACTTGCTTTGTAGTAGCTGACACTGCGAGACGTTTAGTAGATGATACTGACAATATCGAACCATCTCACCCTCTAAGGATCAGAGTGCCTGGTTCCGATGGCATTGGAGGAACATTGAAATCGCACTGTCGTCCCAGAGCCATCAGTGCGTAGATCAACGCAAGTGCTCGCCGGTCATCATGAGTGTAGTCCTCGGGATCTCTGGTATACAATCTCTCGATCTGAACCTGGAGTTCGGCTCTGTCAACGCATTCCTGGCAGCTCATGGCGTCGTCTAGAGCGATGCTGATTGTCGCTTCTAAGACTTCTCGTGAAGGGAGCAGGGCCAGAGCAGCCATCTGGTTGGACGTGGGAATGTCCGGGTATGAAGAGTCAAATGACAGTGCTAATGCTCTGCCGTACTGCTGACCAGGGCTACCAGCGACAGCATCACACAGATCTCTGACAGTTCTCATAACGCTAAGGCCGGCGAATCGTCCGTGAAAGGTGTTGAACTGGTCGTCTGGCGAGAGATATAGGTGATCGTCTTCAGGGCCAATCAAAGATTCGACCATGCGGTCTCTCACATCTGACTGCACCGCCTGTACTGCACCTTGCTCGTCTGATATATCGGTATCAGTGTCAGTAGTGCTTGACATGTCTGGCCCCAAGTGTGGTTCCGATGAAGGACGTACCTGTTTCAACCACAGGCTGCTGGAGGAGCAAAGACTGAAGCTCTGCGATTTTGGCCTCGAGATGCCGTGTGTATGATATAGTGGTCTGTCTTGAGGCTACTGAACCGTAGGTGCATGACACGCCAGTCGCTACACAGCGTTGACAAGGTTGTGTACTTGAGCATTTGAGTTTCTGCGCATGCTAAGTCAGCTCTCTCCGGTCCGATGTCCTAAAGATGTATGTACCCTTCGCTTGCAAGAGTCGCAGGCCGAGCTATACTTAGGTCTCGTGTCTGAATCATTGCTGGATGAGGCAGCAGATTGAGGAGGAGGACGAGGCGGTGCGGAAGGGCCGATGGGAAAGGACATGGTGTGTGATCCAACGAGACGCCAAGATCGCTGACCAGAGGCATGGTCTGAACATCGGAAGACATTATATTGAGAGCTCTACCGCTTGGCGAGAAAAGCTGTAGCTTTGGTTGTGACACCCGTCGCCGACCTGTGACGTAGCATCGAATTTAATTAGTAATGTTGAAGATAGTCCTCAGCTTCTTTCAACGGTCTCATTTTACCAGTAAAGGAAGGAAATAAGGCACACGCTCAGCGTTTGCTGTTGTTCTTGCCTACTTCGAAACTCTTATCACCTCGAAAGCACATTGGAGTTGCACCGGAGCGCCGGCGCAGAGCATTCCGATGTAGCATATGCTGCGTGTGGCCGAGCTAGGAAGGAGTAACAGAGACTAATGGTGTCATGGAGAGGATGCTTTTCCAAGCCTCGAAGAACAGCCCTGTCGCCAACCATGGACCGATGTTCACACTCCGTACAGCCTCATGGTCTCAGGTACCATTCTTGGATCACCAGGGCGTGAGATAGCTTGCGTTCTGTGAACGCCATCACCGGCGAACATCGGCGAGTGCATTGAAGTTGTTATGCAACTCGGCTCCTCCGCCGTCTCTTTACTTGCACCTGCATCAATGTCGACTGCCGTCCAGCGACAAGCACCTAGAGCACGCAGGGTCCAGCAGCATGGCTATGTGCATGACCGTCCCTCAAGCGGCCTTTTGAGCTTCAACCAGGATTCTCCCAATGAGTGCTCGTCGTCGTCGCAACGAGGCAGCTCAGAGGTGATACCATGTGACCACTTTGGCTACAGGCGCCATTGACTTTCATCTGAGCCGTTCTCTGAAGCATTGTATTGTGCAGGATGATGCAGCAGCGACAGGCTGGGTGCAGCGCAACTGCTCGAGCTGCAATGAACTCCACAGCTCCACCTCCACGGAGCACTCGGGGTGTGCGCAAGGATCGTTACAAGCTTCGACTGAGCTGCAACATGGGAGTACGGATGTAGTACCATAATAGGTCACGAAAGATCTTTGCGGCAGGCATTTAAGACATCTCTTGCCTCTGCTCAGACCACCACTTGAACGTCATTGACCACGACGCCCGGACCGACCAACAATGACTTCGAACATCCGGACAGTCGGTGTGGTTGGCACTGGAGTCATTGGCTCGTCATGGACAGCACTATTCCTCGCCCGCGGTCTACGAGTGCTTGTATCCGACCCAGGCATTGATGCTGAGAAGAAGCTGGCCGCTGACTTGAAAGAGTATTGGCCAGCTCTTGAGGCAATCGGCCTGGCGCCTGGTGCTTCGCTGAGCAACTACGAGTTCGTTGGTCCAACACTGAAGTACAGATACCAAGAGGTGGACTTCATCCAAGAGGTGCGTTTCCTCATGCCGGAGAATGCCCACTGACTGAGCGTAGAATGCACCGGAGCGAGCTGATCTCAAGACCAATCTTGTCGGCGAGATCGATGCCGGTGCAAGACCAGACGTTGTGATCGCCTCGTCTTCGTCCGGCCTGCCCAGCTCCAAGTTTGTCGGAGAGTGCAAGAAGAACCCTGGTCGAGTGCTGATCGGTCATCCATTCAATCCACCTCATCTCTTACCGCTTGTCGAAGTCGTACCGCATCCCGGCACTGATGCTGCTAGCGTGCAGGCAGCACTCGAGTTCTACAGATCTGTTGGCAAGTATGCTGTCCATGTCAAGCAGGAGGTACCAGGACATATCGCCAATCGACTGCAGGCTGCACTCACCGTAGAGGCGTATAGTCTAGTCGCTAGAGGAGTGCTGTCCGCTGAAGATCTCGGTTAGTCCAGTCGAGTGGAGTGATGTTCAAAGCTGACACCCAAATAGACGCCTGTGTGACGACCAGTCTGGGACCTCGTTGGGCACTGACTGGCCCGATCATGTCCCAGGCATTCGGCGGTGGAGGTGGTCCAGAAGGTCTACGTCACTTGATTCAGCATATTGGTCCTGGTATGCGAGTGTGGTTAGAAGACATGAACGCACATCCCTTCGACTTTGGTGAGAAGAGCATCGACACTCTCGTCGAGGGAGTGCGCGAATCATTCGATCATCATTCTGCGAAGCATGTCGAGGAGCAGAAAGATAAGGTGCTGATTCAGCTCTTGAAGCTGAAAGCTACTGCGCCAGACATCATCTGAGAGCATTGCTCATATGTGATGATGTTAGTTACGAGAGCGATAGCGCGGTAACCACGGACTGTAGTACTTGCCGCATATGTGTCCACAGTAACACTCTTCACAAAGTAATTCATACTTGAGGCTCATGCGTTCTGTTAAAATTACCTGTTTGGGAAGGCATGCAACTACCGAGCAGCACCGAGCCAGTCACGCGACACCGTTGTCCTGCCAGGGTATAGCCAAGCACAATCTCATTCAGAATGTCGTTACATTTTATCTATTGGCGACAGCAGCAGGATTGGTCTGCCTTGCGAGGCCGCTGCTGTAGTAGTGGAGTCGATGATGGGTAGTGCGTGATGGCAAAACGAGCTGTGCAGCCGTAGTGTGCTGCAAGTCCCACTGCTGTCAATGCTAACACAGGCCGTCCGCACACGAGTCTTCAACATCGAAACAGCACACCTGGAAGCACTAATCTCGTGTGCAAGCCCTAGCTGAGGTATCTTGTCCGCACGTTGGTATTGCACGGCCGGACGACGTAGCACGTACTAACAGGACAGCGGTATCTAGGATGCCATCTCGATTGTCTACCTGCCTAGCTACAAACAAGTACTTCGATGGCCGCTCAAAGCAACACCATCAACCACAATAACGACCGTTACCATCTAGACCGCCTGCGACAGGACATGGCACAAAGACATTGACAGCAGGGTCGTAGCCCTGCGTCTGGACGATGAATTTGCTAGTGTCTGCCTTCGATGTGCCCATAGGCACTTGCCACGTGTAGTGGTATCCGGCGATTGTTATAGCTGCTTGGTCGATTGGAACCCATGACCAAGTCATTCCAGGAGCAGTGCCGCTGTACATGAACAGTGTTGTACCCTCAATCATGTAATTGACCATGATATAGTTCGTGGGTGTGTAATTAATGGGCCAGCCAATTGCACCGTCTTGAGCCTGAATATAGAGACGAACGAAGGCGTATGGAACGAGGACGTCGGCGGAGAAGATACTGAGGTTAAAAGTTACCGTGGCGTTGACGTTGACTACCGATCTGCCGTTCGGAAGTGCTGGAGTGGCGACAGTGACCGCATTAGAGTCTAGGGACTCGACAAGCGACTCACTGATAGCCTTGACAGTCAAGTCATGGCTGGTACCTGGTGTGAGCATTCCTACAGTGACCTGACTGGTTGAAGGTAGGTCCAGCGTCTTGACGCCGTCGAGATACACAGCGTAGGCGGTCGCATTGCTGACCAACGACCAGTTGATTGTGACAGAAGTGTAGTCAACGGCTTTCGTCCTCAGGCCTTCCGGAGCTGAGATTCCAACAATTCCTCCATAAGGAACAGCAGTAGCAGCCACAGCCGGTTGTCCACCGGCCACAGCATCCATACAGGCTTTTATGTAGGTGTCGTTTGACAAGATGTTGTACGGATTGGGCTGGATTCCACTCGTGATCTCAAGCAGTCCAGCACCACGCTGACTAGCAAGAGCGGTAACATTTGCGATCTGCTGCTGTGGCACATCATATATGATATGCCAGATCTTGCGTGGGTCTGCCGGTTGCCAGCTGTTCGACACATAGTGGTTCATGTAGGCGTCGAAACTGTTTTCGAAGGTCAAGAGGGTGTCCATCGTGTCCGCAAAGCATTGAGGCATCGATGAGCCAGGGTTGAGCACAGTAAAAGCACCTGGGTGGCTGCGCTTGGTATAATTGTTGATGTGCTCGTAGACGTAAGCGTATGCACAGTCGCTCCAGCCTTCATCGAAGAATATCCCACCGATGTTGCCATACAACTCATACTACTTGTCGACATCCTGCTCGATCTGTGCAATCCAGTCCATGAGATCGAAAGAGTCAAGTCGAGTGGTGAACCGCTGCTGACTCTTGCCGAGATAACCTGTGCGTACATAACCGATGATGGTCTTGCTGTTGGGACAGGCTACTGCTCGGTCGATCACTGCTGTCCAGTTGGCGTCAGCAATCGAGTCAGGTCCATTGAGGATGTTGGCAACCAGTACGCTGATCTTGCGATTGTCGTAACTGATGAGTCTATTCCAAGCGTTTGGATCTGCGAGAGGATTGATGTATGAAGCCATGGCGATCTGCTGCTGGCCAGATGAGGTGTCCGCAATGTCAGGGCAGTCATGTGCTGTGGTGAAGCTGCTAAGAACAGCCAGCAGCAGGCACAGCATGGTGCTGATGCAGAAAGACATAGCGGAGGAGAAAGAATGTCTAACGACGAGCGATGCAGTGGTCTTGGAGGAAGATATTGGTTGTGAAAGTCAAAGGAAAGAGGTAGCATGGAGAGTCTCTTAGTCCTTGAAGCCGAGCAAGTCACTCAAAGCCTGTAGCATACTGTGAGGTCCAAGTGACTGCTTCGCACGAGATGGACGAGTAGCCCGAGAAAGTCGCTTTAACTGGCATATTTGAACCTCCATCGTCTGGTTGCGTCGACATTGCGAAGATGGCATCGCCGGCGATAGTCCAGTGATCTGTCTGCTGATTTCTTATCTCAAGGAGGAGATGATGTTGTACGGCTGATGTGGGTCTCTTGAGGGAAGAGCTCACTCTACCTACCGTTCTTTGAGTCAGCTGGAGCATACTAACAGACTGCAAAGAGCCCAGTGTGTAGTTTTGCTACGAACATGTCAGTTGAGTTCAAGCAAAGTCTGTCAAACTCACTGTGCCTGCATGAGATTCACTACCACCTGTTCAATTTCACCTATCGATCTTCCTAGTGATGGCAACAAACGTCCATTGAGCTTGCCGGAGGTATGTGTTACTGCTGAACTCGTGCAGAACTTCTCTCGTGAGGGTGTGCTCGATGTCGTTCCTATGGTCGGCTGTTGGAGGCTCGAAGTGAACCGTCCTCCAGCTGTTTGACACTGCTTCAGTTGCTGAGGTCGACTCTTCCAAAGCGTACATCATCTTGGCACGCCCAGTATGCAATACCGTTGGGGATTCTTTGTTCAAGCACGGTCTGATCTTTGCTCTTGTGCTCTACACTCATTTGAATCCCTTGAAGAACCCTGCTTCAGGTTATGGCAAAGTACCGTTCCTCAGCAGTGTCAGTCATCACTCGTCCACCTTGCTCTCCCATCAAAAAGGCGACAATAGCAAAACCGACAAATTCGAACGTCGTCATCATCCCCGATGGCCGCAGTATGGCAGGTAATGGCGCGCCGTGTAGTAGCACGACAACGTCTCCAGGCTGTAGCATACCACGTACCAGACCAAGATAGCCGGTCTCCGTGTGGAAGATAGAGAAAGCTGCATCCTCTTGTGTAGCTGAGAACAACGCATAGTCTCTAAGCAGATCATGAGCCTCCAATGCTGTGCCAGACCACCGATACCAGTTCTGAAAGACGTCAAGAAGGTACTGCAGGAATGTCCTCGACCTATGCTTTGATGCGTCGGTCAGTAGTGCCGACTCTCTAGCATTGTTGACGTTAAGCAGTTTCCAGAGCATAGAGGTCACGCGTCGTGCTTGTGCGCTTGTTATATAGCTGTCTGTCATCAAAGAGCATGTCTCGAGATGCTCAAACGATTGTATTGTGTCGAATAGCTTCCCAGCAAGCGATAGAATGCCAAACTCTTCGTCAAGACTAGGATGTTGTATAGCCGGATAGGATGTGGCGTACGTCCAAGGCTCTGGTGCTTCGAAGAGCTTTGGACCACGAAGCTGGTTTCTGACGTCGTCATTTGGGAGGAGGCTGCTGTCACCGAAGTCTACCACCCAAGTTGGCAAAGATTGGTCACGATAAGCAGTCTTCCATGCGTAGCGTAAGATACCGAGGTGTCCACTGCCGACAATCGATGCAAAGGTAGCCCGAGTGAAGACGGCCATGGTCGTGGCGTGATAGTCGGGCTCAATCCACTTTGCCTCGTCAACTGAAATCATGCTTCGAAGACTGTAAGCCTTATCTCGCGCATCAGTAGCAGCAGCTTGGAAGCAGTTCTCTGCAAAGTCGAGGATAGTCATTGGACCATTCCTAACCTTATCGCGGATGTCGTTGAGTCGGTATTGTGCGCTCCAGAAGGATTGACACACACCATCGTGTCCGTTGTAGGCTACCAGCTGCCAAAGAAGTCCTTCGGAAGAAAAGAAGTCATCGAAGCTCTCTTCGAAAGTGCCGTAGCACATTTGTAAGTTTGCAGGCGCTTTGCAGAACTCCTGAACTACCCATGTTCGCTCCCACCAGCTCGGTGATGTGTCATGCAGAGCGCCATGCAGTGCGCATCGTTGCATCTCCGTTGCAGAGATGTCCATGCTTCCCACAGGACGCACCTCCGGGGATCGATACGATCGTGATTCGCCGTCAACAGTCTCGTATAGTATACAGTCTTCTGATGGCAGCATCCAATTCGTTTGACGCACATCTCCAAGCCATACGAGCACGCCAGTAGCGCTGCTGAAGATATCGCCCATGAGTCTGACTTGTCCATTGCGCTCTGCGATATCTGCCTGGTTCACACATATTGCATCCACCCAAAGCGTTCGAGGCTTGTGTTGATGTCTAAGACGTCTCAGCGCTCCTGCTAGGTTAGTCGTAACTCCGAATCCTGCTCTGTCATTTAGTGTCATAGACGACGATTCTCCACATCCCCAGGTGTAAGATAGAGCTTCATATTCTCGACGATTCTTCGAGTAAAGAGATGTCTTGTAAAGCCTACATCGGATGTCTTCGTGTGGGAGTCCTGGCAAGAGATGAAGTACACGGATCTCTCCTATCTCTGACACTATCGAAGAGGCGGCATAGAGCTTGGTTTTCTCCAGCTCAGAGAGAAGACTCATTGTGGCGTCAGGCTGCAGTTCATCTGCCGAGAATGCTGAACGCCGCGTTGGTCGTCATCTTCATGTTGAGTTTGAGTGACCTCGATAGCAGAATGTAACTCTGTTGTGATTCGAAGAAAGGCGAAACACAAGGATGTTCGATGGCGAGGTCAAAGACAACGGAAGCGCCCGCCTGAGTGCACGTGACTCTTGGCAGCGGCACACTCTAGCGCCGACAGAACAGTTGGCCACTTCACACCAACCAACAATGACCAGGCTCCGTCTTCAGTCGATGCAACAACTCCTACTGAGACACAACAGAGTTGTCAAGCAAGCAAGTCTGCTCAGCCTGTCTGAGCTCGGCTCGTCAGTCCTCATCATGTCTACCGAGCCATGCATGATACTGAATGCAGTCGAGCTCACCAGCGACACAATCTTCACCTCATGGAGCGGCGGCAGCATCGCGAGCTCATTGAAATACAATTGCTAACACCTCCGACATGGTGCGTGGTATAGCATTAGCAAACTTGTCTGGAACATCATTGTTTGTTGTAACAACAACATAACATTAGAAACGCTGTAGTATGCAACCGTCACGAAAGGTAAGGTATGCTTTATTTTGTCCTTGCTACCGACGACTACAGCGTACGACTTCCGCTATAAGATCTCTGTACGTGCCTCAATGCTGCAGATACCATGTCATAAGCTTTCTTCACTCTCACATACCATCTGTGTTCGATCATCCAACCTACAAACTTGCTGTACACCCATTCATCATGTCTTCCGAATACACAAACCTAGCTCGGACATTCCTCACGCTTATGTTCACTGCAATCATGTTCAACATCGTCTTCCTTTCGCAATCAGCATCAGCTGCGCCTGCACGTATCATCGAGAGAGATTCCCTGGACGACTTAGCTCTGACCAAAAGATACAAGCCCGGTTGGTGTGGTCTCCACTTCGTACAATATCAGAAGAACGAGGGCCCAGGACCGGCTAGAAACGATTACCGCTTCACAATCACGATCAAGGATGCAGCCGGGGCTGTGGTGGGTGGCACTGGCAACCTCCCAATGCCGATTTATCAGTCAAGCAATCTTCCTGGCGCACTACCGTATTCCTTGGTGATGACTCCTGGCAATGTCGACAGCGATCCATTACGATTTGCCTACGCTGGGCAAAGCTGGAGTTCCAGTGATGGTACCTGCTCTGTTGGTATATACGACCGCGGCTCCCGACAGGGCGATTGTGGTTTCACCTGCTAATGGCTGTGAAAACAAAGAGATAGCATGACGTGCAGGATGGCCTCTGGCAGGCTGAATCGCACAAGACCAACAGACAGGGCGACTTTCCGGTATCGCTTCTGACGATTGACGAGTTGAACGACAACGGTTGTAGATTTAAGCTATACATGAGGTATAGATACAGATCTTGGGTACGATATGACAAGCGAATCGTTTAAAAAGTGCTTTCATAGCTGTGCCTTGATCTCGCTTCGTTGTCCAGCTCTCATCGTTCTCCTTATCGAAGATCATCCTAGTTCTCACCAGTTGCCTCAATCGCTATCCTCATCGTTATCATCGTCGTCATCATCATCGTCATCACCATCAACATCAAACACTCCCCGATCTACCTTGCTGACAGGTATAGCTCGTGGTGCAAACGCACGAGGAATGTGTATGCTATTGCTGATCATGCCCCATAAGCTCTTCGATTGTGACTGTGAGCCCTTGTCAGCGCCTTGCGCGGTCTCGATCGTTTTGCTCTCCTTCTGTCTAGAGGCGATAGACTCAGGCGCATCCAAAGATGGCTCGGCTGTGGCAGCATGCTCGGCCGGAGAAAGCTGCGGAAAGCTTGTGGGATCACCAATTTCGGATCGCTTTGAATTCATCCAATACGATTGTCCTTCACTATACTGGTTGGTGGCTTGGTCAGGGCTCTCTAAGGTGAGGTTAGGATGATTGTACATTGACTCGGTATCATTCGTTTGGGCCGAAGCTCGGCGTCCTCGACGCCGTCGGTGAGTGCGGAAAGATCCTTTGTCGTAGGAAACTACCTTGCTGCCATTATCGTAAGTGTCGTATGATATCGAAGGTAGTTGAGTCGGAGTAGGTCGATACATTGCAGCTCGGGATGTCCAGGTGTTACTGTCACCATGTGCAAGGGAAGGCTCGGCATCTAACCTTGGGTAGCTGTGTTGCTCTGAGTCGTCCAGACCTGCAATGCTCGGGTAGCTGATAGGCGTATCGTCGTGCGCGGTGTCGCTGGGTCGACGATGATTGAGAACATCTTGCGGGTTTTGCCTCTTGACATCTGCGTGTCCATCATGGTCTTGAGAATCGGAGTCGTCGGCCGTGTTGTTGTATGGTTGCTGCTCAAGCGCGTCTTGCGAGACTTCGTTGTTGTCTTGAGAGTCTCCATCATGGTTAGATTGGTGATCAAGGTCGCTGGCCTTATCATGGTGCTCCTCGAGGGAAGCAGATCCTACGCTGTCAGCCGGCTTGACGCTTCGCAGAGACTTGGGACCTTCATTAGTCATTGAGTCGAGACTTTGCTGACTTCCAACATCGTCGTTGTGAACGTTCTGTGCATTCTGCTGCGCGTCTGCTTCAAGCTCGACATCCTCGTCGATGTCTGCAGCGTCATGTACGACACTCGAATGACTATCCTGGTCTGCAAGGCGGGTTTCTTCGTTGCTGACGTGTTCGTCGAGCGCTCCAGCATGAGCATCTCCAAGGATGTCCTCGTTGACCAGGCTCATGTCATCCTCGAGCATTGCCTCAAAAGCTTCATTGTCCTCGGCACTGTTACTGTGTAGGATGTCAGGCCCTGGCATGCTGGAGGTGGCCTTTCGTGAATCGGTGGAGTACGTCAACGGTCCAAGCTCATGCTGCCGTGTCTTCCTCTTCTCGGCGAGTCTTTTCGCAGCAGATTGCACTTCACTTTGAACTCGACCTTTGCCTTTGCCCGTATAGCTTTGCTCGCTATGTTCGCTTTGCGAAGGTTGAGGCAGGAAACTGAGCATAGTCTGCTTTGGCGCCGCTTCGCGGACGGAGACCGAACTGCTTGATGCTCTGGTCTGCGTGCCCGGATGTGACAGCTGAGATCTTGTTGGGGTAGACTTTGCTTTGTGCTTTTGTGCGGCAGTACGTCTTCGTATCTCTATTGGTGAGCTCTGGGTGTCCACGATGTCGTCGCCGGCCAGTATAGAGGTGTCGGCTGGCGACGAAGTGATTTCGCGAAGTAGTCCTTTGTCCCTGAGCAACTTCTTTCGATATCTGATAGCTCCACAAGATCGAAAGGACTTATATCTGTCTCCCAGCTCTTGCGATATCTGCTGAGCATTCCAACCTTCCAAAAATCTCTGCTGCAATAGCTGTGTCTCTTTCAGTGTCCAGCCGGATGATGTGCTGGACTGTGCAGAGCTTTGTAGGACTGCGTATGCATCCTTCTTCGTGCTTGCCATGTCTTTCGTAATGTCGACAGTCCGTGGGTCGTCTGGCGATCCGTCACCAACGTAGTCGCTGTCTGTAGTCGGATCGAATTCCAGAACGTCGTCGTGCACATCTGCACCGCTAGCGGTCGTCGGCTCTGTAGGCACAGGTGAGGCTCGAGGTCGTTGAGCAGATTCTGGTGCAGCTGAGCTCGAAGCTACTTCCTCAGCAGACACTGGTGTGGGTGGAGCTCCAATCTTTGCCTTATGGTTGCGTCCGTTGATGGCGTTGCGCTTAATGACCTGCAAAGCTGCCCGTAATGGAGTGCTGGTGGTATCTCTGCGATCCCTGCTTGAAGTCTCGGTTTCTACGTTGTCATCTTCTGCATCGTGCTGCTCTTCGGATTGAGAATCTTGCACTATCTCGCTATGGAGAGACAGTCGTCTGCTGTATTTGTTGCGTGTCATAGGTATCTTGAAGCCTTCGTTATCTTGTGGCCAGTCCTCGTCGTCTTCCTCTTGATCCTCTTCTGCATCTACTTGGGGCTCTGCATCGTCGTCAAGGGCTCTTGTATTGTCCTCCCTTGACTCTACTGGAAAGTCTTGAATGAATTCGTCGACCGAAGCACCATATCGCTCTTCGTGTAACCGCTGTCGTTTGGTGTGTTGTAACTGATCGGGTGTGGCGAGCGGACGCTTGAATCCTGGTGGCCGCAATGCCGATGTATCTGCTAGAGACCCATCACGGTCATTGGGGTACAGAAGCACGTACAGCTGCAGTTCCTCAGGAGGAGATCGCGGTCCATAGCCCAAGTCGCCTACTTTATCGCGTATGTCGACATCGAAGCCATTGTACGTCTGGATCTTATACAGCCAACCTCTTCCAGCGAGGTGCTCGTAGCACCTCTCATACTTCTCTGTGATGCTAGACCAGACATCTGCGAACGTTTGTTGAGGATTGCAGGGGAGCACGAAGCTCGCAATGGGCGCGGAGGATGAGCTCTTTTTGCTTGTGATCCGTTCGGGCGGCATCACCTTGATGCTGAAGCGAAAGTTGTCCATCATGTTGCTTTGGAACGATCTCATCGCGCTGTTCTTCGTCGTGTGAACGCGAAAGGTGCAGGAGATGACCTCCTCAGTGGGCAGAATATGGATGCGACGCGAAACAATTGACAGGTCACTTTCTGTAGGTATTTTAGCTCGCGCGCTAAAACTCAATGCCGGAACCTTGTCCCGACTATGGGCCCACGACACCTGAAACAGCTCCATGAAGCGTGCAGACTGCCACAGTCTGTGACAATAGAAACAGTCACAATGTCAAACGTCAAGCTGGCTTCATGTAGAGCAACATTGGGCCTTGAATTGCCTACAAGCAGATGTACAGCCACTGATCGCTACTAAAGTACGTGAATCTATAGAACTGATTGAGAAACATATAATGAGTATACAAGCTGAGGCAGCGTGAAGGCAGATGTCGATATTATGCGTACAGCTTGCGTTATAGCTTATCGGTCGTCAGCCGAACACGGTCAACGTTTCGTGGCCAAAGAGCGGGAAGGCTGGCGCGGACGAATCGCAGGTTCTTGTGAGGATATTGGGGCTCGTGTAAGCATAAGCAGAATCTGTTGTGTTCGCCGAGATCAACAATCCACCATCCGGCGCATATACAGCGAAGTTGAACTCTCCAGCGCCTCCTCGATTGCCCCATAATATACGAATGGGATACGAGTACCCTTGCGTGAGAAGCAGGGTGAATGTAGCAGGCGCTGAGGTATGATAGTTGTAGTCGTACGTCTGCTCGATGTTTTCGTTCTGTCGTGTCCATCCGCTGATTGCAGCATCTCCATACCAAACCTCGATGATGTCGTCGGCATAGACGCCATTGAAAGTATAGTAACCAGACACTGGTGCGCAGATATAGAAGGTGTGTGCAACCGCCAAGTTTCCGATATACTGCACCGGCTGGCCATAGATAGCAAGGTTGTAGCCTCCGAAGGGTGATGGGTTGCGTCCGTTCGCCGCGAATCCGATGTAGCTAGTGATGCCCTGTTCAAGTGGCAGTTGCAGCTTGAAGTAGGTTGGATCGAAGCTGCCGTAGCCATTGGAGTACTGATCGCTGTATGGGTTGACATAGATCGCGTAATTGATTCCTTGGTTACCGCAGCTGTAGTCACATGTAGGGTAAGTCTTCTGAATGCTTCCCGAGCCGGAAGGACCGACAGCACTTGCAACAGTCGTTGTCAAGACATCTGTACCAGTGTAGAGGGTTGAGGTTGAGTATGTCTGTGTTGGGGCAGGGGCAGTAGTGCCTGGAGTGAACACAGATACAGTGATTACGCTACCACTCGCACCCAGTGTCAGATAGGAAGTGGTGGTGCCAAGATAACCCAGAGTAAACGAGGTGAAGCGCACAGCGACTGGGGTCGGAGAAGGCTGGTAGTATTGAATAGTACCAGTACCGTCGTTATCAGCTGCTGACAAGGTTGTAGAGGAGATAGTGTTACCGGCATATTGGAAGTACGTCGTTTGGTACGGAGCTGGAGTGTAAGTGATGATGGTTCCAGTGGAGTCTGTGGCGATGCTAGCCGCAATGGTGACGGTGTTGGTGACTGAGCCACCGAAGCCCTCGTCCGTGAATGTGACGGATGAGACGTATGGGTTCGGAGTGTTGATGTAGACTGTGCCCACGCCTCCAGGTGTCGAGCCAGCAGAGCTGACATCTGTCGTCGTCACGATATTTCCAGGTCCGCCATCGTAACCTCTTACGATTGTTCTGTACGGACGGGGACTGGAGGTGATGATAGTACCTGGTGGTGCTATGGAGGCTGCGATGACATTCGTGATCACGTTAGAAACGCCCGGACCAGCATCATAGCCTGTCGTCTGATGGACGTAAGAGTACGGAACAGATGTGACCACTGTTCCAAAGCTTCCAGTCGAAGCACTGATGGTGGAGATGGTCGTATCAGTACCTGAGGGTCCGTCATCATAGCTAGCAGTTGATTGAGCATAGACAGCAGGAGTAGAATACAGCAGGGTTCCAATGAAGTTGTTGGTAGAGGCCGGAGTGATAATCTGTGTGACACTCGCGATTGGTGGTGTGGGTCCAGCATCATAGACTGTGTTGCTTGTCACATATGGATAGGGAGTGGTGAACACAATGGTCTGGCCTCCAGTGGCATCAGTACTGGTTGAGCTGAGTGTCGCTGAACCAGATGGACCTTCATCTGTTCCAGTGTAACTGAGACCGTACTGGTCTGGTACGAATAGCTCCACGGTACCAGTATACAAAGGCGCGGCTGGCAGGATTGTCGTGCTACTGATTGTCGCGGATACATTCTGGGTGAAGTAGCTCGATGTCGACGTAATATATGGATATGCTGTGACGTAGACGATTGTCACGGTCTGAACCTGACTAGTGAAGGCAGCTGTACGAACCAGCGAGGACGAGGTATCGAACTTGTTCGGACCCTCATCGACGCCACTCGTCGAAGCAACGTATACCCAAGGACTGCTGATGACCACGGTACCTGTGCCGTCAGCCGCAGCTGTAGTACCAGTCAGTATCTGAGTAGCATTGACCCCTGCGTCGTAGCCTATAGTGCTGGTAACGTAAGGATCAGGTGTGGAGACGAGATATGTTCCTGTTGGACTTGCTGTACCACCTACAATAGGTCGCACAATGCGCCTGACTGTCGCATTGTTGGTGGGTCCAGCATCGTAGTCTGTGACTTGCGTGACGTAGGGATACGCGGTGCTAATATAGACTGTGACCGCATCAGCACCATCAGGATCAGCGGTCGAGGTGATGTTAGCTCCGCCAGCAGGTCCAGCATCATAGCCTATAGTGCTGGTAACGAAGGCGTTAGGCGTTTGGTAGAGCACAGTGCCGATGAAATCTGTAGCCGAAGGCGTGAGTGTCGTGGTTGTGTTGAAAATTCCATTGTAACCTGTTGTTTGCGTGACGTACGGGTACGGCGTGGAGATGATGACCTGACGATCGCTTCCAGTCGCGTTCTGACCGAGAGTGACAGAGGTAATGTCATCTCCTGACGGGCCTTCATCGTATCCAACTGTTGTTGTTGCGAACGGGAATGGTGTCTCCACGATAAAGGTACCAGGAGCAGGGGAGGTGGGCGGAACAACTATGGTTGTGTTATAGACTCCGGTCCAACCAGTGGTGATTGTCACGTAAACCGGAGCTGGTGTAAAAATCTCCAAAGTAGCCAATGTAGTGCCACTTGCACTGACCAGCGTGGTAGACGTAGTTGTCTGAGCGCTGGCAGAGCCAAAAGCATTGGGGTAAGGTAAAGTCAGCGTGATAGTCTCGGTTTGAGGTACAAGCACAACATAGGTGCCATTGACAGAGCCTGACGGAAGGACAGTGGAGATTGTCGTTGGTGATGTTATGATCGCACCCTGAGATCCGCTGATACTTCCAGAGATACTTCCAGAGATGCCACCAGGGAAGCTTGCAGTAGTGAAACTTGTCACGTAACCAGCGACTGGCTGTGCGACAATGTAGGTACCATTGACGAAGATGCCACTTGAGCCAATGCTTGGGGAGATCGTTGTAATAGTCGTGGCTGCACTGACTGTAGAAACATAAGTAGTGCTAGTGACAAAGTCATCTGGCTCTGCGACAATGAAGGTACCGTTGACCAGAGATCCATCAGCACCGATCGAAGGCTGAATGGTGCTGATCGTGGTCACCGCGGTCACGGTGGGATTCAGTGTCGTGCTGGTGACGTAGTTCAGTGGCTCTGCAACGATGTACGTGCCATCGACCACAGTTCCATCAGGAAGCAGGGTTGGCTGTATCGTGGTGACTGTTGTCGCGGCACCCACAGTCGAGACGAATGTTGTGCTGGTGACGAAGTTCTCGGGCTCTGCAACGATGTAAGTACCGTTGACCAAAGTCCCGTCAGCGCCAACAGTCGGCTGCACTGTAGAAATTGTGGTAATCACAGTGACAGTCGATACAAGCGTAGTACTGGTGACGAAGTTCTGTGGCGCCGCAACGATGTAGGTGCCGTTGACCAATGCTCCTCCAGAACCAACGCTTGGCTGAATGGTCGAGATG
Organism: Peltaster fructicola; assembly: GCA_001592805.2. Lineage (NCBI taxonomy): Eukaryota > Fungi > Ascomycota > Dothideomycetes > Peltaster > Peltaster fructicola. Next base: position 262,031 of record CP051140.1, read on the forward strand.
GTCGTCGGTACAGCAACCGTGTTGACGTATGTGGTACTGGTTACGAAGTCATTAGGCTCAGCCAAGATAAAGGTGCCAGGTACTATGCTGCCATCACCCAGTGTACTTGCAGGAACAGTGCTGATCGTTGTTGCGCTGTTGACGTTCGTGAAGACGGTTGAGGTCACGAAGGGCGCTGGTGCTTCCACGACAATAGTACCGGGTGAAGTACTGCCGTCAGCCAGAACAGTGCCAGGGATTGTGGTAAGCGTAAGAGTGCTGCTGACTGGACCGAGAGTAGTGCTGGTCACATACTGTGCTGCGGGAGAACTGCTAGGGACGGAGAATGAAGCGGGTGTCTGGACCACAACGTATGGCGAGTCACTTCCTGATCCCGAAGGCGTCACGGTGGTCAAGGTGATCGGAGCCGTGCCCGAGCCTCCTGCAGTGTAGCTGATAGAATATGGTGTCTCAACGATAAAGTAGCCAGAGCCTGCAGACGGGTCATACGAAGTGGAAATGGTGGTGGTGCCTTGGATAGGTCCGGGAGTAAAGCGTGTCAAGAAGGCCCTCAGATTGTATGGCACGCCAACTACGACATACGGCCGCGTGGCTGAACCGGTCGGAAAGACTGTTGAAAGTGTCGTGGTGGCTGAGTAGTCACCTGTGACAAAACTGTAAGACGCACTGATTGGTGTCTCCAAGATGACAGTCTGTACCAGGGCCCCAGACGTAGCTGGAAGCGTCGTCAGAGCGAGCGTCGCGCCGAAGTACCCACTAGTCACAGTGACCTGTGGTATAGCAGTTGGTGTGTACTCCACCACAGTTGCAAGCGAGTCAGAAGGCCCGATCGGTAGTGTTGTAAACGAAGTGACGGAGCCGGAGTATCCTGAGGCGAGCGTAGTAGCTGGCACAAACTCAATGACGGTTGGAGCTCCTCCGTTCGAAACAGACAAAGTCGAGAACGACACAGTCGTGCCGCTATAGACACTCTGGATTGTCGTATACTGTGCGGAGCTAGGGTTCAGGCCCGGGGTCTCTACAACGACATACGGTGGCCCAGAAAGTGGTGTAATGGTCGCAAGAGTAACAGCGGCAGTGACAGGGCCAGCTGTGTAGCTCGTGCTGAGGGCAGCTGCTGGTGTCTCCACGACAACGTACGGCGAGCCTGAAAGTGGCGTGACGGTGTAGAGTACGATCGAGCTCGAAACTGGTCCAGCTGTGTAGCTCGTACTGAGGGCAGCTGCTGGTGTCTCCACGACAACGTACGGTGAGCCTAAAAGGGGCGTGACGGTGTAGAGTACAATAGTGCTCGAGACCGGTCCAGCTGTGTAGCTCGTACTGAGCGGCGCTGCCGATGCACTTGCTGATGCTGGTGTTTCAACCACCACGTATGCCGGTCCTGAAGCCGGTGTCACTGTATAGAGTGTTGTTGGAATGGTCACTGGACCGGCTGTGTAGCTTACGCTGTAAGGAGTTTCGGCGAGGACGTATGGCGTTCCGGAGCTTGGCGTCACTGTACTCAAGATCGTAGTGCTTGTGATCGGTCCAGGGCTATAGCTTGTGCTGAGTTGTCCCGCTGGGGTCTCAACGACTACGTATGGATCGCCAGAGCTTGGGAAGATGGTGGCAAGAGTAGTAGGCGAAGACACTGCACCAGGAGTGTAGCTTACGGAATATGAAGCCGTTGAGCTTCCTATAGGCGGAACTTGAGATCCCGATCGCAAAGCAGGAGTGAACACAACAACGTAACCACTGGCCGTTCCACTCGGAAATGCGGTCGATGTAGACGCCGCAGTGATACCAGTGACCGACGATATGACTGTCGCATAACTGCTGGTGTCGTAGGGAGTCTCTACGACAACAATCGGCTGCGTGATCGAGCCACCTGTTGGTATAATGGTACTGATCGTAGTGGCAGAGCTGACCGGGCCTTGCGTGAAGGATGTCGAGTATGCTGAAGGATCGTATGGTATTTCTACGAGATAATAACCACCAGCAGATCCGCTCGGGAGCACAGTGAGAATCGTCGTAGCCGCTGTTACTGGACCTTGAGTGAGACTGGTCGACAAACCTGGCACAGAGGATGATCCCGAAGTTGGTCCGAGTGACAAAGCTGATACAGAGGACACCACGGGCGCGCCCGATGCTGTTGTCGAGGAAAGCGACGATGTAGACACGGACGATGCAACAAACACAGCTGATCCTGATGATGATGATGATGATGATGATGATACCAGTGAGGAAGCAGAGATGGAGGACACCACGGGTGAACCCGATCCTGAGGCTGATATAAACGCGGAAGCAGATGAGGTTGAGGCCAGTGAACTCGAGCTGAGAGTGCTTGACGCAGGTATCCCAATGTATTGTGGCCGGATGGCAAACTGCACTCTCGACGGGGTGGAGCTCACGCCAGAGACTCCTGCCCACAGTGTGCAAGGAAACGTTCCATTGTTCGAAGATACTGTGCTGTCGAAGCTGACAGCCACGCAGCCTCCTGTTACATCACACTGATTGACACAGTCTCGAAAGGTTGATTGCAAAGATCGCTTTGCGACAGGTCCACCATCTGCGATGATTGTACCACAAGTCGGCGTGGAGGAGCAAAGGTACTGATACGGCACCGAGTTGTCGTCGCTACAGATCAGGTTGTCCAGAGCTCCACAAGCATCGAATGCAAGTGTCGCATTACACGCCGAGTAGTCATCACCAACACTACTAGATGTGGTTGGTGTGAGAGGTCCAGTAACGGTAGAGATTGCACAGGTCGAGCTTGGTAGTGTCACCGATGGAGTGATCGACTGTGAGAGATCAACTGAAGCGGCACTAGAGGTTGGTGTAGCGGATGCTCCGGAGGCATTTGTGGCATTGTTCTGGAAATATGGTGGGACGATTGTACTTGTTGGGTTGCCACAATAAGCAAGAACGGTTACTGTTTGCACCTCAGGAACTGTAGTCGTCTATCAGCAGTAGTTGGGTACAGAAGAGAAATGTCGTACTTCCTATCGTTTGAGCAATACTATAAGTGAGTGCTGAGAGAATGACTAACGAGCGTGTCGTGGGCCACAAGCTGGGAGCCATGCTGCATTCGTGACCTGCACACAGAAAGGAGAGAGAAACGAGTGTTGATAGCCGACCAACCTTTGAGAGTGGTAGACACTGATATACTGTCACTCGAGCTCGTGGCGAGGCGCGTAGATTGTTGACAAGAACCCAACGCGAACCACTGCATAGGGTAGCGGTATGTCAATCAAATTGGCCCATATCAGCATGACAGCCGCGACGCACATATCGTGAACAAGCACGACATTCTGTGACTTATCAGTCGTGGCAGTTGACAATGCTCATCGTTTAGACTGACACCTTTACCTTCGGCTAGGCACAGCTTTGTGGCTTTGCGATGGAAGCGAGTTGTGCTCTAGCGATTGATGCTCTAGCGTGCGTCGAGTTGACGGCACGGGATGAGTTGACGACTCCCAGTATTGTGCATAGTCAACTCTGTCAAGCAGATGACAGTGCTATCTTCTTGGTGCTGTTTGCCATCTATTGGTTCCAGTGTCACGCACCTGTTCGCGGAGGAATGGGAGTGCATACCAAGCATGACATGATTTCCAGACCTCCGGTAAAGCCATACTCCTACTCATTGATGATGAGCGGCGCCAGTCTCACACCCTGCCGTATATAAGCTGGATCCCAGTCCATATTGAGTCCTTCAGAGATCATAGCAGATTCTTCGGTAGCCATCTACGCTTATGACTTTGTGGAAGCCGAACTGCCGCCAGCTCAGTGTTCACGTATGCCATGCCGGATCTGCAACGCCATGGAGCTTATATATGCTAAGTATGCCGCAGTCGGCGATTCTGTAGGTGGACGTCGATGCGTGAGAACGAGTAATGATGGGTGTGTCTTGAAGATGGCAGCTGAGTATAGATGTGTTTTGAAGATGATCGCTGACGGCTCTTGGTAGAGGTGCATACAGGAAGTTGTGCTAGTGATGAGCTTCGCCAATGGCTACTGTCACGGCGCCTGAAGTGATGCAATACACAGACCGGCGTGTATAATCAATGCATAAACGCGTGAAGTTATGAGTTTTTGAAGAAGTGAAATCGCGACGAGATAAGAGAGTTAGATAGTGGTCTGTGCGCATGCTGTGTTGTTCAGTACTTATTGTACGACGCACCTTGCCGTACGCAATCTTTTACGACGTACACAGAGGCAATATCTGTCTAGCAAGGCTATTCCAGAGCTTTGCAATCCAGACGTATTGACGTAGTTACCGGATCACTAAGCCATGCGAATAAGCAAGTCACCATTCCCTCCGAGACACTTACCTCCCTGCAACATCTTACACCGCAATCACCACCATGAACACACGATAACACAGGCTATGAACGAAGGCAGCTTGCTGCCGAAGCTGGGACTGGTCTACCTATTTGTCGTATAACAAGAGCTGGCCCTAGGCATGCAGACACTTCTTATTGGTCAGATTTATAGGACAGACAGGAAGCTAACCACTTCTCGTATTGGCATTCACACTAGCCTGAGGATACTCATCATCTACAGGAATGATGGGAGAAGTGTAAGAGACGGTGACACGGCACGAACCACGCCGATACGTGCCGCTCGAAGGCTACATATACGGCCCTCCCAAAGCATGATGGTCTGAAATCACCATCACTATATCCTCCACAACCATCACACGCCGCTCCACAGTCTCAATCCTATCTGCTGCAAAGGATGGACATGCCTCTTGCCAACGAAGCTGCCTGGCTGTCAGGTAAGGGTGCCAACTTCAGTGTTGGGCCTGCTGAGGTTGTCAATCCTGGCCCTGGAGAAGTGCTTATCAGGAATCAGGCATGGGCGATCAATCCTATTGATTGGAAGATGCAAGCCTATGGCATCATGATCGAGTCCTATCCTGCCATCTTAGGATGCGATGTTGCAGGCGAAGTGGCTGTCGTGGGTGAGAATGTCACCAGTCTCAAGGTGCATGCGTCAGAACTGCACTCCGTACACCGCTGATACCCATCACAGGTTGGTGATAGAGTGGCAGCCTGCTCCTGGGGCGTGATTGGGAAGAAGACCATGTACCAAGCCTTTCAGCTCTACACACTTCTTCCAGCTCAATGTGCCATGTCCTTACCATCAGGAACCAGCTTCGAGGATGCTGTCAAATTGCCTCTCGGCGTGTTGACTGCCTCAGCTGGGTTGTACGAGCAGAAGCACCTGGAACTGCCCCTGCCTACCGCCAACAACAAGACATCCGGCAGAACCTTATTGATATGGGGAGGCAGTTCTAACGTTGGTTCTGCAGCTATCCAGCTTGCGGTAGCATCGGGCATTGAGGTGATAACGACAGCATCTGTACAAAACTTTGATGCTGTGCGCAAGGCTGGAGCAGCAGAGGTCTTCAATCACAACGATCCAAGGATTGTCGAGGACCTGATAGGACAGCTCAGGAACAAGACACTCGTAGGAGCATTCGACGGTATGGTCTCATTGATCGTTGTAGCACGCTGACCTTCTGCTAGCTATCAGTTCAGTACAAACAACCAGTGCTGTGGCGGAAGTTCTTTCTAACCTTGGCGGTGGCAAGGTCGCAACGACAACTCCGAGCATGCCTTCGACACTACCAGCCAACGTTGAAGTCAAGCTAGGTAATGATCCCACCGTGAGTGTGTGCGTTTTCTCACATCGATCGCAGTACAAGCAATTAGTGTATTCACTGAGGAGCCAGAGGTAGGAAAGGCAGTCTGGCAGGAGTTCATGCCAGTCGCTCTCAAGACCGGCCAGATGCGATCCCACCTCAACACCATGGTCATCGGTAGAGGTCTTCAGCATATCCAAGCGGGAGTCAACGAGGTCAAACGTGGTGTCAGTAGCACCAAAGTTGTGATTCTTGCTTGAAGAGAGCGAATCGCATTGGTGTCAGCTACGTCGTGCCCAGCTTTAGCTCTTGCTCCCAACGGCTTGCATTCATAGACCTTCGGAGGCAGGCGGTCCTTTGTAGTGTACCCTCGAGTATACTATGTACCATAACCCAGCGATAGCCATGAATCCCACCAGTACCACACTGGCATAGTTCATTGAGACCGCCGTGACAGGAAGAGCGACAGGCATGCTGAACAAGACAAGCTCAAAAGCGATCCATAGCAAAGCAACGACATTGACTATTGGACCAATGATCTTGCCAAGGTTCCACCGAGCTTTGAGAACTTGCTCGCGCCTTGTGAATAAGCTGATGGCGACTGGCACACCATACGCCAGAGCCAGTGCCTGTACACCGACTGATACAAAGGCTGTGAACGCCGATGACGATCCAAGGTTGATAAGCCCAAGCAACATCTGAACCACAGTGATCAAGGCTAGCGACCATATAGGAACTCCTAATCGTTTGTCTACGATCGCCCTGCCATCGTTAGTGGAACAAGGCAAGTCAGAGAACACTCACCAAAGCTTTGCGCCAGGTATGGCAAGGTCTCGAGCAAATGCCCAGGTGCACCGACTCGCAGCAACGGTAATGCTCAAGCTGCAGAAGAGCGTGATCACCAGAACGAGGAACGTGAGTCCTAGTGCTCCTCCTGGACTGCCCATGACCACTGCGAAGATGTAGGGTAGAGCTTGTGAACTAGGTGCATTACTGATGATACTCAATAGTGGTGGTAGAGTTGCGCAGATCGGAACGATAAAGAAGAATCCTGCGAGACCGCCGACAGGCACACAAAGACTGATCGCCCGTGGTACTTTGAGTACTGGGTCGGCGCACTCTTCCGCCATTGAGGAAATCATGCCGATGGCTGAGAATGTGTATGCTGCAGGAAGCAGGCCGATGAAGAATGTGAACCCGCCATACCCTGCATTGCTGTTATCATAGGCACCGAGAGTGTCTGCTGCTGAGTGTCTCCCAGCGGCTGCTGACACTGATACTGCGATCATGATCACAAGAATGGAAACGGCTGTGAATCCTGCACAGATTGTGTCCACCATAGGTAGCCATCGATTGCAGAAAGTGCAGATCAGGAATGTACCTATGCAGATAGCGTAGAAAACTAGTAGTAGCTGCCATGGAGCGAGTACAAACTCAGGGTTGTAGATGGTGATCAGTGCAGAGATGAGACTTGCGAATCCAAAGTTCACTGACAGTGTGATCGTCCAGTTCCCGATGAGCCATATCCAACCAGTGACATATGCGAAGAGCTTCTTGTTCGATGGAGCAAGCTGAAATGCCCAGTATGACATACCACCCGAGGTGGGATACCTGCTCGCAAACTCAGATAGTGACAATGCCACGCACTCACTCAGTATGAGAACCACGATCCATCCGACAAAGATAGAGAGCTGACCACCGCCATAGACAGCATTAAGAAGCGGCGCACCTTCGCCATATGGGATTGCCGCGATGGCTAGTGACTGGAATAGGAGCGTAGCAAGACCTCTGTTGCGATGAAGCTCAGGTTGGTAGCTGTTGTGTCAGTAGTGCAAGTAAGACATTCATCGATCATACCCTAGTATGCCGAGACCATCAGTATCGTAAATGCTGCCCTTTCTTTCATCTGGGCCTTCCGCTTGACTTTCTTCTAGTTGTTTGAGCTCGTTTTCCATGATGCTCATCGAACATGTGTATCAAGCAGTGCAAGGTGGAGCGCGACGCATCAGATCAGATGGGAGTGTGAGCTTACTACGGTCGAATCTGCGGAGGAAGTGTATCAGTCTGCTCACGCGTACGTGTACATCATGCTTATCGTGCGTGTAGTGCAGATAAGAAATCGGGAAGCTGACCTCTGATGACTTTCCAAGTATGAGGGCTATCCGGATAGATTTTCCTTTTCGGGATTTGCCAAGACCCTGCATGAGATGCAGTTTGAGTGTGATCGTGATCCAATTGTGGCCTTTTCACGTCGAGAGCAGGAGACCCAGGAAGAACTATGAGCCCTGTGGTATAGACGAAGCTTCTGATTGACGTCGCGAGCAGTCTCGACGGCCATACTCTCTACGGTCGAGAGTGATCCTCTGTGGCTCTGCCAGGCATATCTTTATGATGCCTCCAGCGCCATCAGGTGGACAGGACGCCCTGGTTGCTTGTCCATTGGAGAACTCGTATGTTGAGTCTCTCTGTAGGAAGCTCGTACTTTGTTCCACAAAACTGCACAGGGCCTGCTGCACCAATCGTAGACATTGTTGGACGGCACCCAGCAGCAGTGAAGCAGATCTGGAATCGCAGATCTCCCTGACTTCAATGCTCTGAGCCGACGGAGACACGATAGGTTGTGATTGTGAACTGTGGTAGCTATTACGAGGTACGAGCGAGACGAATGACAACTTGAATGGACATGGAGTCTACAGCCGATGACATCACCAAATTGGTTGTCGCGTCAACCTTGAAGCTGTCAACTGCGTCGCCTTCGCAGCACCACCTCTTCAAGACATTGCATTTCGTGAAGATTAAAGCTCAATGTAATGTCACATCCTGACACGCCCAACAAGCGACGGAAAAAGAATGACTTCCAGCCATCGCCTCAAGCTGTCCGAAGCTTAGACTTCTTCTTCGGTAAACAGCAGCAGACCGCAAAGGCAGCTGTTGATCGACCGAAAGAGTCCCCTGCCCAGCCTTTGACAGACGAAGAGCTCGCGCGTCAACTACAGGCACAATGGGCCCAGGAAGATTCTGAATCAGCCACACAGCTAAAAGGAACGCAACTAAGCAATGACCGGGAAGCAACAAAGTCAACCACATCGCCTCAGAAAGAAGTAGAGCTTCCAGCTGTCACGAATGCTATTGCTTCCACTAGCGGTGCGAAGAAGAACTTCCTGTCCCTCCAGTCTGCCAGCGCCGAGGAAGACACGACGTCGTACGACATACCATTTGACGAGTCGCCATTAACGTTCGATCCACAGAAGTATCTTCCAGGACTACGAAAGCAGTGGGCTCGAGAAGATAACAATGCAACTTATGCACTTCTCACACACTGCTTCGTGCTCGTCAACAGTACTCAATCTCGCATCAAAATCGTGGACACATTGGTCAATCTGATTCGCACCATTATCGAAGGCGATCCTCAATCACTCCTACCAGTAGTGTGGTTAGCGACTAACTCCATATCTCCTCCATACATCGACCTCGAACTCAACATCGGCGGCAGTGCTATCAGCAAGGCGCTCAAGAAGGTGTGCGGTTTGGACAATGCAGGTTTGAAGAAGCTTTACGATCAATACGGAGATGCAGGCGACGTCGCATTTGAGGCCAAGAAGAGACAGAGCGTGACGTTGAGGAAACCAAAGCCTCTCACAATCAAGAGTGTGTTTGACAGCTTGGTCAAGATTGCGAACGCAAAAGGACATGGTTCGCAGGAGGTGAAACAACGCATAGTCGAACGGCTTGTACAAGATGCAAGAGGCGCAGAGGAGAGCAGGTATGTGGTTCGGACACTCGTGCAGCATCTTCGCATCGGCGCTGTCAAAACGACAATGCTGATTGCCCTGTCTCGGGCATTCCTACTCTCGCGTCCACCTGGCGCAATGTTTGAGATCAAAGATCGTGGAGCACTTGCCAAGCTGAGCAAGCAAGAGCTGGCTGAGGTCTGGGCTCCTGCTGAGGAATTGGTCAAGGCATCCTTTGCTCGACGACCGAACTACAACGATCTTGTGCCCACAATGCTCGAGATTGGTATCGACCGCGAGCTGATGCTGAGATGCGGGCTGGCATTGCACATACCCCTACGCCCTATGCTTGGCGGCATCACTCGCGATCTTGGCGACATGCTTACAAAGTTGCAAGGCAGAGACTTCGCCTGCGAGTTCAAGTATGATGGTCAGCGGGCGCAGGTCCACTGCGATTCCAATGGCAAGGTCAGCATCTTCAGTAGACATCTGGAAGTCATGACAGACAAGTATCCTGATCTCGTGGCCCTGGTACCGAAGATACGAGGCGAAAGCGTCAGCAGCTTCATCATCGAGGGAGAAGTTGTTGCAATTGATCGAGAAACAGGAGATCTAAAGCCGTTCCAGATCTTGGCCAACAGAGCTCGCAAAGACGTCGTCATCCAGTCTGTCAAGGTAGATGTCTGTCTCTACGCCTTCGACTTGATGTACCTCAACGGTGAAGAGCTGCTCAATCGGACATTTCGTGAGCGAAGGAACCTGCTCCGAAGTCTGTTCGTGGAGATTCCCAACCACTTCACTTGGGTCAGGAGCATGGATGCTGTGTCGACAGACGATGAAGCCGTCAGCGAGTTCTTCAAAGAAGCCACGGACATCAAGTGCGAGGGGATCATGGTGAAAGTACTGGATAACCTACCAAATCCAGACCTGCAAGTCGAAGGTGAAGACAGAATCATTGAGGCGCCTAAACCGGTGACTCCCTCGAAGAAGAAGCCAAGGAACAAGTCAAAGCCTGGAGATTCTGTCGAGGAGTCTGTGGTTGAGAAGAAGGGCGGCCGACGTAAGGCACTACTGGCAACTTATGAGCCCGATAAGCGTCTCGACTCATGGCTGAAGGTCAAGAAGGATTACAACACGACCTTCGATACCATCGATCTCATCCCTGTTGGAGCTTGGCATGGGCAAGGTCGCAAGTGTGCATGGTGGTCACCTGTTCTCCTGGCTTGTCGAAACGAAGAGAACGGCACACTTGAGGTCGTGACAAAGTGTATCTCTGGCTTTACAGATGCTTTCTACAAGGCCAACAAGGAGAAATACCACGAGGATGGCCCTAACACTATCTCAAGACCCTCGTATGTCGAATATGCTGGCCATCCAGACGTTTGGTTCGAGCCGCAAGAAGTCTGGGAGATGGCTTTCGCCGACATCACTCTTTCACCTACGTACACCGCTGCCATCGGCCTGGTAAGTGAGGAACGTGGCCTGAGCATGCGCTTCCCACGATTTCTCAAGGTCAGAGAGGACAAGAGCATCGATGAAGCCAGCACAAACGATTTTCTTGCAGGATTGTATCGAAAGCAAGAAGCCAAGGCACCGGCTGTTGTAGCTGATGCTGAAGAGGATTTGTACGATTGAGCGTCATACACGTTGGCCCTTGATGGTTCCCTCGGTCTTGCCATCCTCGAGATTGTATTCCTTGTTGATGCATGACTTGGCAGACTCGGCATACCTCCTATGCCCCTCGTCAGTGGTTTCCGTTCACCACCAGAAACCGCCGTCAGCATGCTAGAACCTTGGTCAGGCATCATCCAGTCGTCAATGAGCAGCTTGCTGTAACCAGGTTCCATTGCATCTCTCAGATGTCGATGCATCTTCTCGTCATCGCCATTGCTCCAGTCATGCACGACGAGACGAAGATTGGAAATCCTACACAAGCTGTCGCGCGAAGCTTTCATAAGCCATACGATACCGCCAGCATGTCTCTCAACAACGTCAGCACTTCAGGAGCCGTCCCACGATAGCCTTGGCGATGCCATGAACGTCACTGGAGACGCTATCGGGGCCTTGGCCGTAAGCGACGGGCATCATTCGCGATAACCCGGTGAGTGTGCACCATGAATGCAGCTTGCAAGCCACCACCAATCCATGTGTAGTTCGCCACAATCAGTTGTGTATAGCCGAGGGACATGGCGCTCAGTATAGGCAATTCTCCGGCCATGATGGAGCCTTGATGGAGCCATAGGTTTCTGGGCACTAAGGCACGAAGGGTAAGCAGCTCTTTGGGTCACAGGTTTCTGCAAGTTGTTCGCGTGTCTGGAGCCCTTCGCAAATGCTGTGAATAATCCGAGCACACCCACTCGGACAACAGCACGATGGCCTCTGAGAACTACTCGGGAATGAGCTGGATACTTAGCATAACGACTTTGCAGACCCTCTGTGTGATCGTATCAGACTGTCTCCTTTCATCCAAGGTCATGGCAGCCTGCCCTTGCGACCAGCGGCCGACGTTTCAACATGCTCACTGGACTGCTGCAGCTTTTCGATGATATCTAGTTTGGCCGTCATTCTTCTGGTGGTAAGATGTCTCACAGCCTGAAGTATCACAAAGCGGGGAGCAATCCTACACGAGATACTGTGTAACCAAGAGGTCTGATGTCTCCAGACTGACACACCCGCCACACGATTTCCAGCTGACGAACTCTATCAGCGCCTTCGACAGCTAGGATTAAGTAGCATAGTGACTCAGGACCGGGTCATAGTACCAGGAATCTGGCAATTGGCTTGCGGAATACACTCCTTGCGAAGTCTTCCTTATCTGGGAAGTTTGCTCATGTGCTCTGGCACAACATACGCAAGGAGGTATATCTCGTCTTGAGACACTGCAGCCAGTCAGCAACACTCGCATTCAGGCCCCTAAAGGACACCCCTGCTTGTGTAAGACAGAGCATCTCGACTAATGACAGCATGTGTGGTACCTGACGACCATATCATGTCTGTCGAGAAGGAATCTTCTTGTCAACAACTTGTTTGCCTCTGAAGACACAACTGCGGAATCAACCACACGCACGCAGGTGTATTGACAAACTTCAGGTAGGTTCCACAAGCCAAAGTCTTACAGACATTCCATTGCCCTGCTGCTTCATTTCCAGACAAATTCTTGAGCGCTTGGCATTGAACATGCTGAGAAGAGAAACATCGGATATAGTGTTTCCAAATGTAGCTATGGGGCTCGAGTGACAGGGAGAACCTTCGACCGATCATTGCGCCAAGCGTACTCTGGTCCAGCGATCTCCTGTTATACCGATGAGATGTTTCTTCGGCAGTATCGTTGCCAGAACATAGCTTCTCTATAATCGCTGGCCAACAAACCTCGACTCACCCTCGTCCGCAGCATCTGAATGCACTCTGATGCTTTGCCAACAAGATGTATCCGCTAAGAACATCCGTTGTGGTCCTTTCACTTATATCTTCGTGCTTCGCCGATTGTCCTTCGACCGTTACCAGGCTCGAAGTAGAGGACATTGTGGCAACACGAACGATCACATCGTATGCTGCGACGCTGCAGATCGTCGATCAAGCTGCTTTGTCCAAGACGACCACGACCGTTGAGTTCGTTTTGGCGTCGAGGGTCTAGATCCTACTGACCTGTGCCAGAGAAGTGACTACAACGACTGTACTTGCGACCACTACATTCACCACCGGTAAGTTAAGCTACCATACCCACAACCTGGCTGACATTCAGCAGACTTGACTCCGCCAGGTCAAGTTGCGGTCACAGAGACTTTCACTTTTCCTGCGCCACCGGGGTTCACACGAGTGCAAGATTCGCTTCTTGGGGCAATATATGTACAACAGAATGAATCTTGTGGACGTTGTACCGTCCCGGATCCTCCGTCGCTCAACTCTTCTGCAGCGCACAAAGCACGAGCAATTGCAAGTTCACCTGTATACTGCTTGACCACGGTCACTACATGCTCGACCACGACGAAGACTTGTGCTACTGTCACCACAACAGTCATCAACACCACTGCAGTGGACTTCTATGCATTCGACCAGACGACAGTCCCGGCGCCTCTCTTTACAAATCAGCCAGCAGTCACGACTACCTTATTCACTACGACCACAGCCTACGCAGCAACTGAAACGGCCGCATTCGCAGTAGGACCAGGGCGTGCATTGCAACCAGTCTATGCTGCATGCGATGAGAAGAACTTCGCGAACTACATCTCGCAAAGCAATGGCTCGACCCGGAGCGTCGGCATGGTGAAGGAAACAGCTGACATGATCATAGCAGACATCAACACACCATCATGGTGCTGCACACAGGCTTTTGAGTCGAATGCTGCAGCCTGGATGCTGTCATACTATATGTGCTACCTGTATCACGTCTCCGAAGAGGCTTGTCTTTCGCAGGATGGATCGGCTGCGCAGTTCCGTGTCGACGAGAATGCAGAGTATGCGGCTGTTGTCGGAAATGGTCCATGTGGTCGGGTGACGTTGCCATAGCGTCCTAGTTCAGTTGTGGCTGTACAGAGCTGTAGTCTGTACGAGGTATAACCTATAAGATGTGTTCAATGCACTCCATAAGCTTTGTCTCGATCAGAGAGTTTGACGAATCGCGCATGGTAGATCAGCTGAGCTCACTGCCTCTTCGCTGTTTTGGTTGAACCGTGAGGATCATGCCTTGGACAACCGTTCAGCTTGCCTCTGTAGGCGATCAGCTAATGCAGAGCTGCTCAACCCTCTCTGAGCAAGTATTGAAGCGTGCTTACCAATATCTGCTCAGAACACTAGGCAGCCTTCTCTGAGCAAGTATCGCAGCGTGCTTACAAACATATGCTTCAGTAGTACACATGTTGCTGCAAAAGTCCGATGCAAGAAAGCATCGCAGGTATAGAAACAGCATATAAGTGAGCCTTGTCATCCGGCAAATCTGAAATCTTGCAGCTTCGAGCAACACCGAAAACACTGAGTTCATTCTCTACCATCCACAAATACAGGTACAATGACCATTGACTTGAGAAATCCAGGACGAAGCCTCCATGTCGGCGTTGTCCTTGCGCAAGGGCAAGTCTCGATGCAAAGCAGGAACTCAGGACTGATAGGACATTAGCATAACGGAGATCCTGGACATTGCGCCAGTTGATCTCCTGTACAGTCTTTCGAATGACTTCTTGAAGCGCTTGTCATATCTTCCCGATGAGCTTCGAGCACAAGGGCACGACATCCAGTTCCATTGGATCACTGAAACTGGCGGTGACGGGCAAGCGACTTCGAACATCAAGATTAAAGCCACGGTATGCGGCTCCCATAGTCTTCTTACCACTGCTGATTAACCTAGGACTCTTTCGCCAGCTGTCCACCTCTTGACATCGTTCTCATGGGCGCTCACTGGTCCGATCATGCTGCTGCAGGCACACCTACTCAGGCCGAGATCGAATTCGTCCGGAAAGCATACAAGGAATGCACTGCGTACATATCCATCTGCGGTGGCATGATGGTCCCACTTCATGCTGGGCTACTGGATGGCAAGACATGTACTGCTCCGAGATTGCTTCTTGACGCAATGAAGAAGGACTATCCTTCGGTTGATTGGGTCGAACGGAGATATGTCAAGGATAAAGATGGAAAGATCTGGACCAGTGGTACCTTGCTGAATGGTCTCGACTTGATGCGAGCGTTTGTGCATGAGACTTGGGGAGGTGCTGGCACACTGGCAGAGCAATTGTTGTACGATGGTGCTTGGCCAGTAAGAGATGCCGAGTACAAGGACGTCTGAGGTCTATTAGCCATATCAGAATATACATATACCTTGCCATGGTCGAAGCAGCTTCTTATGGATATGTGTGGAGCTCATTGTGTTGCGAGTGAACTTTTGGCGGCTTTCGAGGCATTCGCCGAAGCTTTCGCCTTTCGTCACTCAAGGCCATCGTTAGGGATTCTCGCAACGATAATGAGGGATTGCTGTCCCGTCTGGCCTCAGAACGTTGTGCAGTGAGAGTAGACTGTACCCGTGTTGAAGCTTTTTTCCGAACGGATAGCATCTTGCATTCTACGACTGTGTTTGCGAAGGGCTCAGACTTCGGCGTCGTCAAGTTACGAGAGTGACGAACTCTTCCTCAAGCATTCGCGAGAGAATGATGTTGAGTTCTCGATTGGTGTATGCGACGTCAGTGTCGATTCTTCTTCTGTACATGACGATAGTATACTGATAGGCGGCGCCCAACGCCGGTGAAGAGATGTGCGTGACCAGACGCAAACCACCAGGCTGGACCTGAGTTTCTGTAGCCGTGAGAAGACCACCGATAACCATTCAGTGATCGGCATCGTTCAGCTTGCGTAAGATCGTGTTCAAGATGTCAAGTAAAGGCTCAGGAATGGTGTGGAAGTCGAATGCGAAGTAGTCGCTGGTGTAGCAGATTGCGAGACCTGTGGGATCAGTGAGAGAAGCTGCAACATGACAATCTAACGACCATCTACCTTCATGGCCAGTGCCGCCTACATGGAGAGAACTCCTTGTGACAGATCAAGCACGAAGTTTGGACGCTTTCTGCTCGCCATATTGAGGCCTTCACGGCACAAGCGACAGTCTTCGTTGAGCGTCTTCGCTAAGTGTTGAAGCTGGTCAAGTGGTCGTACAGTCGCAGTACTGGTTTGTTGTGTAGGTTGACAACAACAATACGGTTGAGGAGAGACGTGCGGCGTTGGCCAAAAGTGGACTAGCTCACCTCCATTAGGCATCTCCGGCTCTTGGCGCGCGGTCCACCATTCATATCATGCCCGTGTTACTCTCACTGACGAGCAATTTGTAAGCACCGCGATGTAGTGACAACACATCCTCGTGGCAATGAGTCTCCAACAGCAATTGCACTTTGACTACGACTAGCAACCTTGACATAGCTACACTTTCTCTGTGGTATAATCAAGGGAATCTCCACGACGACTCTTGCTTGCGCAAGAGGCAAGACCTTCGACCAAGGTGAGACTGCAACATATCGTTGAACTCTCCGATCCCAGCATAACGATACCCAGCTCTTCGACGCTACCGATCGCTAGTCCTACGGTTCATTGCACCATTCAAACTCATGTCAAGTCAACTTCACCTTCTTCCCTCTTAACACTATGAAGCTCAACATCAGCCAGCTTCTGCGGCAGCGGATCCTGCTGGTCCACGCACCTAAGTATGTTCTCTACTCTATGCTGATATCCTTCGGCGGCCTCAATTTCGGCCTCGACACCGGCTGCATCGGTCCAATCACGACGATGCCGCAGTTCGTTGACTACTTCGGCTCTCTTTCCCCGACTGTGCATGGTTTGGTGGTTAGCAGCATCCTCATCCCTGCGGCGGTGGCATCATTCTTTGCTGGAGGACTCTCTGATACCCTAGGTCGACCCAGGACTGTAGGCAGCGGTTTGCTGGTGTTTGGCCTTGGCTGTGCTCTCGAAGCAAGTGCACAGAACCTTGGCATGCTATTTGCAGGTCGTATCATCACTGGTCTCGGTGAGGGTGTCTATATGTCAGCCATGTCCATATACATTTGCGAGATCGCACCACCGAAGGAGAGAGGTATGCTATGCAGTATCCAGCAGTTTCTCACCTCCCTCGGCATTTGCGCTGGCTACTTCCTCTGCTATGGTACGGTGGAGAGCGGTAAGTCGAGTACTCTCGCCTGGAGACTGCCTTTCGCCATCCAGTCGTTCTTGGCACTGACTTTCTCGGTCGTCGCGTTCAGAACTCTGCCGCAGAGTCCTCGTTGGCTGGAGATGAAAGGTCGACGGGCAGAAGCAGAGTCTGTTTGGAACGAGCTTGGAATAACTTCCGCAGAGCGCGAGAGAAGTCAGCAAGACACAGATGTTGCTTCATTGTCGGAAGCTCTTGTCACTTCGCATGTACCATCCATTCAACCTCCCCAGAGAATTAAGGTGAATCCGCTGGCGATCTTCCACCCATCAGTGCTCTCCAGAACACTCCTTGGCGCAGCTCTTATGACTTTCCAGCAGCTCAGTGGCATCGACGGCGTCTTGTACTACGCACCACTTCTCTTTCAGGCAGCAGGTCTATCGTCGAGCACAAGCTCGTTCCTTGCTTCAGGATTGAGTGCTCTATTAATGCTCCTCATCACGATCCCAGCATTCCTCTATGCTGATAAATGGGGCCGGAGAACGTCTGTTCTAAGTGGTGGAATCATCATATCGACAACCATGTTGCTGATTGGCACTCTCTACGCTGCCGGCGCAGTACACGGCGATCACGGTGTCGGCCGATGGGCAGTCATCGTGCTCATCTACATCTTCGCTTTGGCATTCTCTGCTACATGGGCAGTGAGCGTGCGTGTCTACTCTTCAGAGATTCAACCAGTACACACGAGAGCACCAGCGACATCTTTCGCACAGGCTATGAACTGGCTCACGAACTGGACTGTCGCTTTCATCACTCCTATACTCCTTTCGGAAGCGACCTACAGTATCTACTTTCTGTTTGGAGGGTGCACAGTGCTTGCTGTACTGTTGTCTGCGTTCGCAATGCCAGAAACCAAAGGAAGAAGCCTCGAAGATATCGATCTGGAATTCGAAAGAAGACGAGTCCACAAGGTGCTAAACGTCACTGGTGTGACTAGGAGGCTCGCACGGAGACGACGACAGGTTGAGGAGAATGAGATCGAGCTCATGCCTGTCTCTGCAGGTAGCATGTGAGAGATGAGTTCGAGCTCATACCTGTCTCTGCAGGTAGCACGTCAGACATGAGGCATCTCCAATTTGAGATTGTGCACGAAGATCGACTGATTAACGAATGAAAGACCGTCCATAACTTGCGAATATAACACTAATGAATGTCCTGACGCCCTCGATTTCAGTTCTGATCGTTCTGTATCCATGCTCTCTTGATCCTGACAACGCCAATCCTTTGCCACGTCTCGTCATATCGCCATGATGCTTTGTCTGTGGATGCTACCCATCTACTTCTTGCCCACGAAGTCGTAGCCGTCACCTTTAGAATTGAGCTTGTAGGCATATTTCTCCATGTCGTAAGCCACACCATTCAAGGGGCTGATTGTCTTGGTGCAGATGTCTGGCTTCTTGCTAGACTTGAGGGTACCATCCTTGTTGAAGTTACCATCAAAGTCTTTAAGAAGGTCGTTCAACTTCTTGCAGTAAGGACCCTTGGCACCGTCAAAAGCAGTGATTCGGACCCAGCTGCCCTTGGAGCTGCCTTTGACACCCTTCTGCTGCTTGACGCTGGGTTTCTTGGAGTAGTAAGCACTTAGGAGAGTCTTTTGACCTGTGTGGATGATCAGTGTATGTCTCTCAAGAACATCGCATGTAACTTACGGTTCTGAGCGTCAACTGTGACGGGATACAGGATGGCTGGACGTCCACCTTGTGCTGAGCTTGCTGGAGGCCACTAGAGCTAGGGTCAGCTAGATCAAGGTAGTCTTTCGGCACAATCTATGCTCACCTCTTCAGGAGACACATATTTCTTGAAGTCGTCTGGTGATTTTGTGTCAAACTTCACGTGGTCCTTCTTGAAGATGGCTCGGGACCCAACGCCATTGCCCTCTTTGACACCACCTGAAAGAAATGTGAGTTCAGCACGATAGTCAGATCACTTCTCGACTTACGGTTCAACGAAGATTCGTTCCACCAGCTTCTGTTGAGGGTGTCAGCATGTCTACCTTGTCACCAATTTCTTGCGCAACATACATCGTGACTGGAATCTCGTGGCAGAGGTGAGCCGCGCAGTCAGCGTCGAAAAGCTCCTGCAGACCATTGACGTTTGTTTCGGAAGCTGGGAAATCCCTTTTGATTGGATGGTCCTGATCGTCTCCAGGAGTTGCGGTGGCAACTGCAGTAGCAGTAGGATTGGCAGCGTGAGCAGTGGAAGTGTCAGTAGCCAGAGTCGTGGCAGTATGAGCAGTGGAAGTGTTAGAAGCGACAGCCTTAACAGTGGAAGTGTCAGAAGCGACAGCCTTTGCATTGGCAGCGGTAGAAGTATGAGCATCTGTCGGCTTCACAACGTCTGCACGTGGTACAAATTCTCCTGATTGATCCTCTTCTTCCTCGTCGGCAGACAAGTCTAAGTTCAAGTCCTCAGCACTTGGATAGATGGTTTCTCCCTCGACCACGACTGGTTCGAGGGCACGTCTCAGGCGGGCATCGTAAGAAGTTTCTGTGTTGGCGAGATCGGCGTCCCGGACATCAATGCTTGCTCCAGTATCTGCAGTCGGCAGGGCTAAAGCTTGCTCGATGCCAACGGCAAGCAGAAGAGTAACAAGAGTTTGTGCTGGAAGAAGCTTCATGGTCGATGGTGCTTAGGAAAGATCGTGATGTTCCGATTGATGTTGAGTGAGCGATGATGATGGCTCTGAGCATACTGTACCAGCTTATATAGACGAACGATTGACTATCCCATGCTCATGTTGGTCCATCCGGGCGAAGCAGGTACAATCACAGGATGTGTGAGATGTGGAAGAACCAGGATATGTGTTCTGTACAAGGACTTGATGTCTCTGACACGAATACGTAGCTGACTGTGGAGTGCTGACATGGAGAACGTACTGATGGATGTGTCTCAACGACCATTGGTCTTGTGGCTGTTGAAGGATTGTTGCGACACCTTCGAACGGTACTGACACGGGCACAGTCAGCGTATCTGCCTCGGGTGTATCCCCAGTCCTTGTCTCTTCATCTGTACGATGAGACACTAGGCCTGTGATGCGTTCACGAGCTGAGCTGATGGAATAGAGTCTCGTTGAGAGGGTTGCGTGAGCTGACTCTGAGGATCCTGCTCCGGTACGGCGAAGTGCAGGTCTGACAATCGAGGATCTCGCTCAAGACATCTCTGAGCATGGTTCAGATAGTCTTCGACACCACGGCAGGTGTTGTAACAGCATCCTTGCTTGGGCGATGGAGAACAAATTGCCCGTCCCGGAAGCCGTGAACATTGCTTAGCACACAACAACGTCCTAGTTGTGTTGCCAGATAGTTTCTTTGTAGCCAT
Organism: Peltaster fructicola; assembly: GCA_001592805.2. Classification (NCBI taxonomy): domain Eukaryota; kingdom Fungi; phylum Ascomycota; class Dothideomycetes; genus Peltaster; species Peltaster fructicola. Next base: position 282,387 of record CP051140.1, read on the forward strand.
TCGTTGCTGCAAAAGAGACTGATTGCGTCAACTCGAGCAGTAGAGGTTATCAGCTGATACATGATAAGCACAATTATAGAGCAGAGAGTGACCAACTATGGCTGAGCATGAGAGCGACAAGGGCTTAATGAACTGCTCCTTGGACATCGACCACTGACATGGCATGAACAGCCAGTTTCAGCATCCTGTACAGCACAGTTGTGGATCTTGCGGACGATTGACCTGAAGTGAGGCCGCCTTTGTTGGTCGCTGAGGAGAACAAGGTACAGGCAGAAGGAAGTTTAGCCAGGTGGCGGTAATAGCTGGCAATCCCATGTTCCAGATCATCCTGTTAGTGAGGTACAGGATGCACAGGATGGGTCAAGTGCTGATCTTCTGTGACGACACCTGGTCTAACGCAGGGCTGCAGTCGCATGTGGTAGCATCGAGGCGCCAATGCCGCTCAAATTGTATCCTGATGTGTCGATACGAGGGAAATGTAGCCGGCTCGTACTCGATTATATCGCTGATGGAGGGAGGACAGGTGTGGTGAGGCTGAGTACGATGTTGGCACGATGCCATTCACGCTGACGTCGCAGGAACAATCCTGGAGATGCCGCCAAGACTTTCAGCTCTGTACCACCATGCTCGTCGAATGAAACACCTTCGCAGAACTGCTTTGAGCTTCTACAACTTACCTCACACAATCAATCACTGGATTCAGAAAACAACGAACATGTCGACCAATCTGTTGTTTGTGACAGCAAAACTATCTGTCAAGGTAAGTGGAATAGAGTCTATTCAATGTCTCGCTCACGACTACACAGAGAGTCAATGACTTCTTGACAAAGGCACCAGAAGTCGAGAGAGCTATTCTACCAGACAGCATCTTCTTCTTGGTCGAGGATTCTCATGTTCCATACGAGAAAATCTTCAATGAAACTTCAACCGAGCCACCTGTCAGCGACTTCCAGTCAGGCTTTATCGGTGCAAGCGATGATGATCTCTGGAAGCAGCTCGAAAGCTACAGCGACGCTGAGCGGAAGCAGGATCATGCTGGCACCTTGCACGAGGAGATCATCGTCGTACTTGACAAGGAATCGGAGAAGGACGATACTGTGTCGATGTTGTATCGTAAGCAGGATGGCGAGAAGACCAAATGGCGTGCACCATTTAGGTTTGCTGTCCCTATCATCATGCAGATGCCATTCGATGATGAAGAGCCATGGCTCAACGGTGTTGACGATGATGGGGCCATTAGGATGACCGAGGTGTATAAGGCACTGGACGTCGATTGGACTCATGGTGACAGCTGAATAGAGCATCGCTGTAGAATCTGTAGTTGATAGTGCTATGATATTGATAGAGTATTTGCCGTTACCTCTTCCACCTCTACAAGTGCTTGGAATGTCTGCCAACATGGGTAAGGCTGTATCCACCGTGATATCCTTCATGGAAATATGTCTTTCGTGGTGATGTCGCAGGCCTCTTGTGCTTTCATACCATCCGCTGACCATGGATGTAGCTGAGCGTGGAGCCCGGTCCTGATGATGGTCATCCGACGATGCATCCACGGATATCGTTGTGCTCGATGGTGAATTGATCCAAGGAAGTATACGATGGTCCACGCGCCTTAAACGACGACCATGCTTGGAGTGATATGTTGATACGTAGAATATTCATTATCGTTCTATGCTTTCGCAGCTTGGTCTTATACATTCTCCATGTGCTTTCGAATGTCTCGTAGGAAGAGAGACGCAACGATACAAACAGCTCCGAAAGCAATCGAGATCCAGTATGGCCATCTGTAGGCACTGGCGAATGCTGGCTGAAGGAGAGTGATGATCGTCTCGTAGGAGCCGTCCTTGATCAACACCTTGTCGCTCGTGGCGATCAGATTCTTGAGGTCTGCATACTGTGCTTGTCCAGCAAGCGTAACCAGCTCGACCAAGGTTGGGAAGTCATATGAGATGCCGGCAAGAGCCACCTGGGTACCTACTTCAGTCGCGAGGGCATAGAACTTGGCGTAGAAAATGTTGTAATACGCTGTGAAGGCGATTGCACCTCCGACGTAGCGGATTGACAGCGTGATGGCTGTGATCGTTCCAATGAGCTCAGTTGGTGCCACGATCTGAGCTACGATCGACGCTGGAATGATGACTGCTCCAACACCGAAGCAGGCCAGTGTGATGATAGGGTAGACGACTGGCACCAAGTTCGTTGTCTTGGCTACTGACATGGCGCCAGTGAAAGCTGTCATGAAGCAGCACCAGAAGAAAAGCAGCATGGTAGTTCGTCCTTTGGTGACACCGATCAGAACTAGTGAGACAAAGGCGCCGACGATAATACCGAAACCAATTGGCAAGGCTCGGATGCCGACTTGTGTAGGGTCAGATCCCCAGACGTTGTAGCACTGTGTTGGGTAGAACAGGAGTACGACCAAGAAATTGCCTCCGCTGAAAAATGTAATCACCAGGATTGCGATCATGGAGCGCTTGTCCTTGGAGAACAAAGCCTTGGGGACCATAGGGTGTTTTGCGAACTTCATCTCCCAGACGAAGAAAGATGCGATGAGGACGACACCGATCAAGAACGGAGCCAAGACCTTGGCACTTGTCCATGGAGTGGTCTGCGCACCAAACTGCATGCCCATCATGAAACAAACCACTCCAGCAATACTGAGGAAGCCTCCAATGTAGTCGATCTCTTTGAGAATCTCCTTCTTGGATCGGTGGGACATTTTGCTGGCTGGGTCGGCGTAGAAAAAGAGAACTAGAAGAAGTCCGACGAAGTTCCAGATTCCAACCAGTGCACCATTCCAGCGCCAGTTTGATTGTGCAGAGATCAGCTCAGCCCACAGTACACTTGGGCAGAATGGTAGGATTGTAGCAACGACGGCTCCTACGTATGCAGGACGTTTTGCAACAGGAACAAGCTCTGAGGTGCCGGCAAGGGCGATAAGCTCATTCAAGCCAGCGCCAAGACCACAGACGACCATACCAGCTGTTTCCAAAGTCAGTATAGCTCTCTAAAGATGTATAGTCCACTCTTACCGATAGCTTGGTTGATATCCTTCGACGTTGAGACGATAATTGGGCCGATCATTAGGAGGACTTGACCGAAAGTTGCAACGGGCTTACGACCGAACATATCCGATAGAGCGCCGACGAAAGGACACAACGCAGCATTAGGAATGAGATATCCGATGATCATCCACAAGTATGTTCCATCTCCGCCCCCAATGTCGCTGTAGATCAAGGGTAGAACTGCGCCGTAGAGGTAAAGTGGGATCTGTGAGCCGACCCACAGAAAGGACATCGCTGTGAGTGAGGTAAAGAGCTTGAAGTTCATCTACCATGGCGGTCAGTATGTTAGAGAGATGCAAAGACGAATTGCCCGTGAAGTGATAATCTACCTTATCGTGAACAAATGCCTCCTCGGTGTGCTGCTTGATGCCGTTCCTGACAGCGAGATCACGTCGATCGTCGCCATAACCGAGTTCCATGTGCTCGAACTTCTCGACGAAGTTGTCATGGCCATGTGCATGTTTTGTGTCGACACTGCGCCGTGCGGTGGTATGTTGAGGTGTCGATTCCATGATGAGTGATTCGAGCGCGCTCGAAGGGTCACTTGTCGAAGAGGAATGTAGGGGGAAGAAGAACAAAGAGATGCACAATCAATCAAACCTATAATTGACTGGCCTTTCACGTGGTTGCACCACTAATGAGCACGAGGTCTGGAGCGGTCAGTGGAGACTCGACGACCTACCTACAAGCGGATATATGACTGTACTCTGCTATTTCGCTTGCCTCGGTGAATTCCATATCATTGATGGCAAATATCGGTAATCTTGGTTCCATACTTCTCAAAGGCGATACTGGGAAGTGAAGCAAACGGCATGGATCGCGGGGTATAAACTATTGCGTCCAGGCTAATTCGCATGCCAGGAAGCGATGCTTTCGGCTAATGCCATTGCAGCGACTAGATTGGATGATCTCTTCTGTTGGTATGCTGTGTAATTGGCCATGGTGACGTCCTCTGCGCCACGAGTGACTAGTCATTGGCAGATCGCTTCGCAGCGGTTTCGCGCAAATGGTTGCGCACACAGTCCGTCTCGAGTGCTAGAGGTTCCTATCGCTTGGCTCGACGAGATGGCCGAGGAGCAGGATCCTCCGCGCTGACTGTATTCTTGTTGAGATCGCCTGTCGTCTTCCGGGCGAGCCTACTGAGACACGAACTGTAGTGTCCATCGCGCAATCGCATATGAATGACCCAAAGATCTTGTTCCTTCGAAAGAGGAGAAACAGGATCATCGTAGCGTTACGTGGTCTGCGTCTTCCCAAAGAGGTCCACGTGGCCGTAAGAGCTATTCGTCTGATCAGCAGATGCAGATCAGGGCGCGGCACTCTGTCTGCGAACGGTCTGTGTCCGATCACAGATCAACAAGCTGTAGAGCATGGCGATCCTGCGTACCAATTCGTACCAACACTGCTTGGCGACGAGGCGCAACGAGTTTCGGAAGTCGTTCATCTCTTGCCCAGATGAACCAGCCTACATCTTACGATATCTGCTTTTCCCAAGGACTCTGGAGGTAATATCGCTCGATGACAACGTCTGGAACGTCTGGTGTGCCAAGTGAACCGGATTCCGAACGTCGACGATTTACCATTAGATCGCACTTTAGCCAGTGTGGAGACTTGAGCAGGACAGAAAGAATGGTACTTGTACGGTGTAGCCCTCCTCTTTTGAGCGTGCTGCGCCTTTCATGAGTCTCGGGTGTGACAATTGCTACATGCAGCTGTAGCTGTGCGGCGCAGCTGGTAACCGATGACATGCATCCATCTCTTCTCGCACATGCACTATAACTGTCGCATGCAACTGAGTCTGAGGATCAAGTTGAGGGTGTAGTCTCCTGCTAGGCGTTGTTGTACGCGTCAGGAAGCTGTCCATCCCTATGCTGCTGGTACCTTTGAGACTCGTGGCGCGGTCTCTGCGAATGCAAGGTCCGACATGGCTTGGCAGGATACGCGTCGAGCAGGTTGGCTCTCAGCGGATTGGCGATGTGATTCTGCGGTCAATGGAGGATGAAAAGAAGAGGTGATGTAGATGATTGCCTGAAGCTGAGAAAGTGAGAATCGTGCCCACCACTGATCTCAGCCAGCCCGCCACAATTCGACCCTCTTACACGGACATGCTTATCACTGTTGTTGATCGACAGTATATGCTCTTCTCTCTACTACCACTGCCAAGCGGACGCGGCGGAGCATAACACGCATCATTGGCTCCTTCGAAGCGTTGCTGCCAGCTGCCAGTGTTTGTGACAGGCGGGATGGAGATGACATGTCAGATACTGATGGACAGCACTCCTCTCCATTCGCTGCAGCACTGTCGCCAGTCGTGGTGAATAGGACCGGCATATCCCATGGCAATGTCTGGCCAACAGCTCCAAATCATTGTCGGTGTTAAGGAGATCAGGCTCGATTCAGCAGAGATGCAAGACTACAGTAGCGACTGGCGAGTTTATGGCCATCTCACTGAGCACATCATCGGCACAGGAATCTCTGCATATGATGCTGTCAACGCAGAAGGAAACATCTCCCTCGCTCAATAAACGCCTCTTGGCAGCTGCTGTCTATCGTTGCTGCGGCCAGGAGACACCTCAGTACACATGCGTGCTAAACGTCTGAGCACATTTCCAGACGTCCTTGAATACAACACGAAAGCGATATCCCCAGATCAAGAGACTACCTCTGGTCATGAGCAGCCATGGACTGAAGACGCCACGGTCGTTGAGCGTCTACGATGTTGTGATAAGATGCATTCTATGATGAGCTTAGTCAGGCATCTGGAAGAACTGCCAGGCATGCAGTGCAATATAGGAACACTGTCCTTGCAGGCAGCAGATCATACAACAATCCCTTACCTCCGCTGGCTTTCTTCCTATCGCTCAAGCGAGGAAGTTTGTAGATTGCCATCACTGTCCGATACACCGTGGCTGATCTTTTGTCTGTGAACTTTGACGAACTCCGGCAGATTGGAGAGCAATGGCACGCTATTGTGTGAGTGGACATAGAACACAGCTTTCATTGATCCTGAATTACGAAGTACGATTCGAAGAGCCTCAAATGCCTACGGCTAAGGCAGTCTTATCGTAGCCTTCGAGTGGATTGGTCAAGGTTGCTCTCAGTCTCGTACAAGCAAGGTAAACATCCATGGTTGTAGGGCGGGTATCGATTGTAGTGATCGTAAAGCAAGTTGTATGTATGTATATGGTCGCTCCTTGAGCATCTTGCTCTATATAGTACAGTATGGCTGTCGTCAGTCGACTGCTTAGATCAGTTCTGCCAAAGATAGAGATCCAGATACTCATGCTGGCAATACTCTTGCTGACAACTGCTTCTATTGCTGAAGCTCGAAAGCACAGCCAACGCAGTGCAACATGGCGCGTGTCTGGGCGTGCATTGTATCCTGATCGAATGTTCGTTTTCAATCGCCGTGATTCGCTTCCAAAGGTTGTGCTGGGTCTGCAGCCTTGGACTTCTCTTTCTCCTCCTGCTCGGCCTTTTCCTTCTCCGCCTTCTCCTTAGCTTCTTTCTCTCTGTTGATCTTGCCATCGTGAGCATCTTTCCAACCCCAAAAGCCGTTGAAATGGTGCCACAGCAGCTGCTCCTCGTTGTTCTCCCCTTTGGAATTGGAATGCGCCTGGCCGGAGCCGAATGCGCTCACAGGCAAGATCAGGACGTCGCCGATGAGCATCGGGCCTGTGAGCTTCGTGAGGGTGTCTTCAGTGATATTGCGTTTCATTTGTTCCGTCAAGGCTTCAAGTATGGCGTGGCTGAAGATCTGGTATGCATTGTTAGCAGGGATGTCTAGATCGTGCAAGGGCAAGAAGCTCACTCTCGGACCTGTGATATGCAGCACATCATCGTTGGAGCCACATTCGATCTTCCCTCCATCTGGTGCCAGATTCTGCAATGCCTTGGTAACACGATTGACGATGTGCTCCAGCACTTTGTTGCCGGGCTTGGACATGAAAGCCCACTGGCAGAGCTGGACACGATCCTCGAAATCAGATCTAATACCGTCGTCCATGGCATCGTATTCCACACCCACGACAAAGCTCGTCCTGTTCACGTACTCCAAAGGAATCCAACTGTCGATCGGCCGTGTGCAGTCCGTATCCATATCAACGTATGTTCCTCCTTCTGCCAGCAGCGCAAGGTATCTAGTGTAGTCTGCGCGCAGAATTACATCCTCTGTTCGAATGTATGTGTCAATGATGTCTGGTCGGTTGTGGAAAGTCGTTTGCACGAATGTCATGGCCGTGCCGTCAGTCAGCAGCTCGTATCTGTAGTCCGGGTTCTTCTGTGACCAGGTCTTACTCCAGTCTCGGTAGTCATCGCTGAGACCTTGTGGAGGATCTCGCCATGTCTGCCAGATCTTGCGCGGTATGCTGTGAGGTGCAGTCTTCGGCTTGACGATCTGGAACTTTGGGATCTCAGGTATATGAGGTATTGGGTGATAAGAATGAGTGACAAGCGCAATGCCGGCGAGGAGAGAGAGGGCGACAGCTGTTGTTCGCATGCGCCTCGACATGATGATGTTGGAATTGCCGCGTCACAACGCAGCGCTCTGCCGTGGCCTGCAGCAGATGTATGGCGAGGAATCAATATCAGCAGTGAATGAATGAAAGGAGGTGAGTACTGATGGAGGAGAAAAGGATACGCAAGAGGGAGAGAAGCGAAAGAGAGAAAATGGCATCGGTGAACACGAGTAAGGAATACGAAGCATTTTAGGCTTCGTGAGGAAAAGAGCTGACAGCGCCCGCCGTTACGCGGTGTCTAAGGGCGAGGCGAGATGCACGACCGGGCAAAAGTGTCGATTGCGAGATGATTAGGGAATGTGGCTTTGGTGTACGTGAGCTGAAAGCAGCCTATGCATGTCCAGGGCAAAGCTTGGCACGCTACCCTTCGTCCGTTCTTTCCATCGAGCAATCTGTTCTTTAGATAAGGCGGATTCCATGGTCTATCAGATCCTGATCATCGCAGTCGTTGGTCTTTGTGGTCGTTGAGCATAGCCATGCCCTTGCATGGAAGATGCAAGCCTGGCAGTCGGGATCTGCATAGATCTGTGCCTTAGCGGTCCTTAGAATAGCTTATGAGAAACGGGCTGTAGCAGCCAAGCCGTAATTGGTCGATAGATCGACGGTGAAACGGTCGACCAAAAAGAAAGCATGTTCGATTGTTCCTGGTAGGACATTGATGAGCTTCTAGAACTTGGCATCTTGAAGAGTCTACTTTATTGTACGTCAGCGGGCCACGTATACAAGCCTCTCTATACCGCGACGACCCGCCATGCAGGAGCCTCGCTGGTGACGACCGTCTCAATGGAGTATTGCTGACGACGACCATGAGGAAGGATGGCCTAGATGCCACCCATGCCAAACAACCTGCTGCACAATGGGTCGGGTGGTCAGATCGTCTCATGAGTACAATGAACAACTGCCTCACGTCACGGTGCTCTACCAACTCTCGCATAGCGTCTTCAGCGTTCCATACGCATCAGCACAACGGCTCATTTCACTACTCACTCAGATGCACGATGTGGACCACCACAGCTGCACTTTCTTGCCAGCCCTACCACCTCATCTGACGCATGCCTTCATCGGAGTGCTCCCAGAACCCTTCAGCATAGCTACCGACCTCTGCCAATGCCAGCTCTACGACGACTTGCGCACCATCTGCCGGGTCCTTTGTCCCTTTGAAGCCATTGAGAGCAGTTGAACAGTGGCCAGGATTGGCACACTGAAATGTCACCTGTGGATAGAGCTTACGCATCTCCAGCGTCAGCGCATTGACTGCTACCTTACTGACTGTGTAGGCAAGCACTCTTGTCGGCGGCAGAGTCCCTTCGACGAGCGCATGCATGCTGGCTCTTCCTGATGAGATCGTGATCACTTGTCGATGGCCGCTCTTCGTCAGCAGTGGTATGCATGCTGCTGTCAGTAAACCGACAGATGTGACATTTGTGTTGAGCGTATCGTTGAAGGACCGGCGATAGTCAGTCAGGTCGCTACTTGCTACCGCGATGCCGGCGTTATTGATCAGGACTGTATGTGTGTGGTCAACGATTGCATGTCGTTTGAGATGTCGGACTACCGACCATCTAAGCGTCCGAACTGATCACCTATCGCTTTCACAGCAGCTTGTATGCTGGCATCCGATGTGACGTCCAGCTCGATAGGGTGGAAGCTACATCTGCTGAACTGCGCAAACTCATTGACTGCTGACCTTGCTGTGGCTAACTGACGTGAGGCCACTAGTATTATTGCGCTTCCATCTCGAGAAGCCAGTCCTCGCACAACGGCCGCACCAATCCCTCTGTTGGCACCTGTGACGAGGATGATGAGCTTGGTCATGCTTTTGATAGAGTCGCTCGGGTATGCCAAAGACGCTCCATCATTTGTACTCGAGCAGTGCTGCTCTCTGCTAGTGGGACTCGTCGTAAATACGACATCTGATGCCGCTATCACTCTCGATTGACGTCGGAGATAAGGTGGGACAAAGCCGCGACCTTACTCTACGTTGTGTCTCTGTCGACATCAAACTCAACAGATCGCAAGCCCGGATCATGATCGGCGAACGTCGAGTACATACACGGCTGTCTGATAGTGCCGAGCATATGCGACGAAGAGAAGTGCAGAAGCCACTCGAAGGAAAAGGTCTGGAATACAAGCTGCAAGGCTCATTTGATCGACATTGATCAATGACTACCCAGACTAAGGTTGAGCTCTTGGCACACGCAAGACTCGTTGGCATAAAGGCTCGCCAGTACCGGGTCCACCATAGAACTTGTCGATGCACTGCTCGAACGACCAAGTGGTGGGCCGTGTCCAGCTTACATCTGCTGAACCACTGGTTGTCATGCGGTGCCGGAGTCTGGCCACATAGGACGATCTGCAGCCAAAGACGGGCGGAGGATGACATGCGAGGTTGTTGGTATAGCTCATGGAGATGGCGATCCCGCCGTCGGAGGCATGAATCCATCGCCGCCGCTTAAGCCGTCGAAAGGAATTGTTGTCTGTTTTGGTGAACTTCAACGACAATGATCCACATGAGAGATACGCCATCCAAGAGGTAAATAATGCTTTGTTGGTAACCTGTCGGCGATTTGCAGCACTCAACATGCTCAGCCGATGCATATGTTGTGTATGCAGCCACCCTACTCCCATTCCTATTACGGGGATTATCGTCCCAGCTAACACTCTCTGACTGGATCGTATGGGAGAATGACGGGCCGTTGGTCCGTACTCGCAAGGGTAGCATTTTGCGCACTCAGAAGACTGTCTTTCGATATCCATGAAGCTCGATCGTGCTGCTGCTGCTGCTGCTGCTGCCGCTGCTCGGCGTGGTGTGTGGTGCCAACGATGACAGTGTGCCGCGATTTCTTTCGTCGATCCCGATCTCGAAAGACATGCCACAAACACCATCGAATGACCCAATTTTCGGCCTCGGTGCTGTCTGTGTTCTGCGCAAGATCGTAGCAAGGTCGTGTCTCTGCGGATGCCTGACGATATACGAGCATGATCTCGCGGTGCATAGCCGTCTCGCTAATCTGACTGTTAGAGAACGGCGGCTGAATAGCTGCATTATGCTGAAGGTTCGGCAGGAGAGCACTGCGATCGAGCTGAAGACGCTGCCATGCTTCCACTGCTTCGGCCTAGTTTTTCGTGTTGTGTCAATCAGGGCAGGCTAGCAATGTCTTTCTTCGTTACTAACCTTCATCAAAGCATACAAGTGCTGTCGATCCGACCTGCTAAGCTCGAGATGGTCGATGAACCGTGACTTAGCCTCACTCGGTGCCAGTGGTCTTAACACTGGAGGCATGATGGATCGTTATATTCAAAGAATTCAAGAGACTGTCGATTATAAGAAGCAAAGAGAGAGGACTTGTATATGTCCGACGGCGTGTGGTACAACTTACCAGATGAACGCATTCCTCGCGGTGTTGTATCCTTCCAGTCCACATTGAACAGTGACATCGACAGCACCGGCGAACGGAGTAAGCGACGAGAACGGTTTCATAACGGGTGATGTCTGCAGCGGCAGGGTTATACACCATCAGATAGCACTTCTGATCCATGTCGTGCTCCCTGGGAGGCACCAAGATATTGACACTAGAGTCAAACTCAGTGCTCCACCTGGTGTGGTGTACTTCTAGCCTGCTCTGAAGCCATGCTTGTGGCCGTTGACGGGTGCTCGACGGGCGATCGAAACGACCTGTGCGCGCACAGCTTTATCAGAGCCTTCATCGTGGGTGGCTGTTCGTAGGTCGCACAGCAGTCGTGGTCCACAACGGTGAAGGGTCCGTCCCTTGTACATAATCTGCCATGCTCGTCTGCATCTAGCCGCTTTGAGTAGGTACTGGAGGATGACGTCGAGTCTGCCTTGCAAGCACATGAGCAGTCGACATGTCGCTTCTATTGCTCATAAGTTGGTCCGTAGGTGACGCAAGATGAGGGAGGGTCGTTGTGGGGAGGATCTGGTTGTTTCAATACGCCGGGAGGAACCACCAGTACTTCTTCGATCGCCAAGCCTCCCAGGCATTAGTCGCAAGCCACATCGAGCCTCACCGTTGATGAAGGTGCGTCTACAACGTCGCAACGGCGTAGCGGCGAGTTCTTGAGGTATGGGAATGGCGGAGAAGATAAAGATGTAGGACTGGCTGACAAGGTGTAACGTTATGAGTAAGCAAGAGAAAGGCAGGAGCAAATCAAAGGTAAGGCGCAGCACGCGAATTTTAGCGCTTCAGCGAGCCCCGTGCGTTCCATCTTTGACCTGCTCTATTATTACTACTATTACTATGTGCCTCTCTCTTCAGCCTGCTTCTCACGAAGAAGGATCACCAACACAACAAGAAGCAGCAAAAGCTTCTGCCATTGGGAATGTTGGCCGGGCTGGGCAGTGCTCCTAGTGATGAGGCGACCTACAATATTATGATGCCTGGCATGCCAGAGCTCTCTGGCATTCGCGAGCGTCTCAACAGTTTCGTGGAAGAAATGCATTCACCATCAACAAGGGATATGCGGGAACCGCTCGCTGTGGCAGTGCCACTATACATCTACCCTGGAGAAGGCTGCTGGGATGCACTGTACAATGCGATGGTCAAGCATCCATCAGTCGAGTTTCACGTTGTCATCAACCCTGCCAATGGGCCTGGAGGGCGAGTCCCAGACGCCTGCTACGTCAAGGAAGTCGCTCGTTTGAACTCCTTCGACAACTGCAAGCTCTTCGGATACGTGCACGTCAGCTGGGGAGCACGGAAAGCTGGACTCGTTACTGGCGATATCACGACTTGGGCACATTGGAAGGACTACTCTGCTGCTGACATCCACGTCGAGGGCATCTTTGTCGACGAGGCTCCTGCAGACCTTGACAAGCTCGAGTATATGGAGGATATCTACAAGCACACGAAGTATGTCCTCGGAGACAATGCTCTAGTCTGGACGAACCCCGGCGTGGCTCTCGATGAGCGCTTCTACGAGGTTGCAGATCTGGTTAACAGTCATGAAAACACTCACGAAGGCTGGAAGACATGCATTCACTCGAGGAATGTGAAATCAACGGCTATGATTCACACATACGATGGCGATCTCACTGATATGCGTCGTGACATCCAGGTTCTTCGCAAAGCAGGCTATCGATCAATACTCATTACGACGTCGAACTGCTATGTCAGCTTCTCGAACTACCTGGAGCAATTCGTGGAGGCAGTTGAGAGCAGCAATCAGTGACGATAGTGGTGGGTGTTGATTCGTGCCCGGTGTTTAGTGGGTATACAGTCTGCAACATCGGTTGTACATACAGGTGTCACGTCGAGGTAGCCGAGGACAATGATATATGACGATCGTGATGAGCATTGCTTGTATTGGGTATCAAACCTGCAACGTTGGTTGTATATACAGTGGCTGCCTGAATGACGATCTGTGTCAGATTGCCCTCGCAGACAGGCTTGGCAAAGCTCTCCCTTTACGCAAAGAACTCGCCATCACTGAGCACTTCCCAAGAAGAGCCAGTCCGCCACACCGTCTCCATCAATTCCCTGCCTCTGCCGACATGTTGCATGCCCCAACCTTCAACAGCTCTCATCCTGCGCAGAAAGATCTCCTGTTCAGCTTGATCGATGCATTCGCAGCCAGCAGTGAACATTGGGAAGAGCAAGCATGACTCTGCAGTAGAGTTCTGTCTCACCCGAGCCAAGGCAGCAAGAACTTTCTTCACGCCAAGTTGCACTTCTGGCGCTTCTCGTGGCAGAGCTAGCACACGTCGTAGCAGGTGGAGCATGCCTGCCCAGTGAAATGCTTCGTTTGTTGCCAGCATCTCATCACGGTCGGTATCAGACTTGAGACCTCCTCCACCAGGAATTTCTTCTTCGGTGTGCATGCAGCCACCGGACACGAGGCCAGCACTGACAATCAGACGTTCTTGCAATAACCGAGCTTGTCGCTTGACATCCTCAGAAGGCTGCCAGTACGGCCGTTCTCTTCTCGTTTCCGGATCAATGCGCTCTTCATCACAACCTGCAGCGAGATCTGCAACAGCCGCAAGCAAAGCTATGCATCTTCCGGAGAAGCCGAAGAAGCAGTCAATTCGGTATACCTCATCGTCGTTGCGATTGACCAGCCATGAGCCACCTCCATCCTCAAGGTAAGCACCTCGTAATGGTCGTCGGTACTTGCCTCCACTCAGACTGCCGAGTACATCGAGGTAGGCAAACCATCTTGAGACAAGGAAGACGGCTTTGTCACGTGTGGCAGCTTGTGGAGCTAGGCGGTGCAGACCTCCCTTAGATACCAGGATCCTACGAGCGATGTCGAGATGGTTCTGCCAGCTGATCGGCACAGCAAATGTGTTCGGAGAGATGATCTCCAGGCTGGCCAGCATGATGGCAGTAGTGAGAGGTGCTAGTGAGTTCAAGTCTTTCGGATCAATAGGCTCAGGATTCTCATCGTCAAGCGCAGTCCTCAGCGCCGGTAGGACATCACTCATCCAGTCGGCGATTCTGTTGAGAGGCTCGGCATGGTTGAGCAATCTCGCGCGATGAGACGCAGAGAAAGCAAGCACGAGATGCAGAAGCTGTTTGTTCTTGATAGCCATTTGTGGTAGTACTCCGCGCAAAGGGTTTTCAGGACAGTCGTGAGGCACCATGATACGTGCGGTGTGGTTGATGAAGTGGTGGAAATACAGCAAGTTCATGTTGTTCATGGTAAGCTCTGATGGAAGTGGCTCCAAAGTCCTGGGAATCCTGACTGCAACTGGTTTCCCGTAGTAGCCTCCTGGCTCGAAGACTATATCGCGCTGATCATGTTCTAACGACGAGGTACTGATTTCCGAGATGGCAGCGCTAGGACGACGCAAGTCAGGAGACTTGTGTTGTATGGCAGCGCGGTCGTCGTTGAGCGGTATGTCAAGATCTGGCTGACCATGGTCATAGCCATATGTACGACAGCCATGACTGTCTAGCCGTGGATATCGTGGTCGCTCGGGCTCTTCGGTAGGATCTGAAAGTAGGGATTTGACTGAGAGTCGTCTCAGATCAGGCTGCTCTCGGACGGCCAGCTGGGGAATAACTGGGAATGGAGAGCCCGAGTTGATGCTCGACCCTGGCGTAGCGGCTGGGCTGTGCACAAGACTGTCTATACTAGGAGGAGTGAAGTTCGAGTTAGGTGATGTCTGCTCGGTCGGGTAAGAGAACAGAGGCTGCGACGACATATGTGGACTCGTTCTCATGCGCTTCGCCGTGCCTCGCGGTGACCAGTTGAGCGGCACAGACGTCGGCAAAGTATGATAACGAGGTAGAGGCGGCGTAGGCTGCAAATGAGAAGTCTGTTGCATGTCCGGTGTTGGTGGAGTCGCATGTCCACTGGAACGGCGGGCAGTAATGATATGCTGAGAGGAGAAGACATGCTCATGCGCGCCTTGCGCGGTGGAGACGGAGCTTGGAGTAGCGACAAACGCGAAGCCATTTGGATCTGCCAATGTGCCATCCTTGTCACGCTTAGATCTTCCACCCCAGTTCAGTCGTATGCTGTAGTCGCAAACCTCATTACTCTTGAGGCAGTTGGTACAGGCTGGTCGTTCTTCGCCGCATTTGACCTTGCGCCCCTTACAGGGCCAGCATCCTGTACGACTTCGTTTCTTCGGTTCCGTACCTAGCACCTCTTCTTTCTTGACACGAGGCATTCTGTCTGCTGTTGTGCTGTCTTATCGTCCACGGTGGACGGACATTCTGCTCGTGCTTGCAGTGTGGTATGATCGCGAGGCGCAGGATGGGTGAATCGACGCTGAAGGATAGGAAGGATGTCTGAGGACGCCCCAATGTACTCAGCGACAATGCGCTTGTTGTTGAGATTTGCGACGATAGTGATATGGAAGACGAATGATCGCAACCTTGAGCCGCGGGGTCTCAGATGCATCTCTGTAAGCTCTTGTTATGCAGCCAAGGGGTATGTCGATCCGTAAATCGGCGGATGAGAAGTTGAATCTCGACCATAGCTGCACCTCGTTGGAGCAGGTACGATGCGTCGATCAATGCTGATCTTTGTCGCTCACAGAAGGGCGACAAACCGATGATCGTACTATAGCAGAGCAGGCTGTGCATCTACGGTGGCATCTCGGGTGACAATCGGAGATCTGTGACTTCCGATCATGACGCAGGAGAACACGAGATATTGCATGTGTAGCACACAGCTTCCTACATACACCATTGACGACAAGTACTGACATCGCTTTACTCCTGCAGTTGTCCCAAAGACACCTCCTCTATCTCACGCGCCCTCTTTTGCGTAGCAAACGACTCTCCTGGGTCACCTTCACTCACCATGATCGAAATAATACCTTGTACTAAGTTCATCTCAGAGCTCAGTACCAGACGACTACCATCCATTGCATCACGACCCGGCCTTACACGACGATCGCATCGACAATTCGGTGTCGCAGCACGATGTCTAGCAGCACCAGCGCCGCCACAGCAACAACAACAAACACCACCACCTGCAGTCCCAGAATACACGCCTTCTGTCAAGCAGATCGCAGCGTATGCAGCAAAAGTTGGACGTAGAAGCTCAGCTGGCGGCATCCTAGCTGCCACCACGGAGACGTACGCAGCATACGGCACGACCGAACAACTCTATGGAGAATGTGCTCGTCAGTGCGACTACAGTGTTCCAAGCAGACTGGAGAAACCGCCACAGCCTGCGCCCAAGAATGCTGCAGGAGAGGACACTGGAGAAGGACAGGGAGCATGGTTCGCGCCGAGAAGTCAAGGCGGTCTAGGGCTGCCTGTGACTTTCTTCTCCTGGGCACAGGTCATGTACTTGCACCTGTACATCTTGACTGTACGACTGAGGAGGTTTCCACCCGAGCATGTGCGGATTTGGGAGCAGCATCTGATGGATCATTTCTACTATGCTGCCGAGGACAAGATGGAGAAATGGCACGGCATGGCAGCGAGAGGCGTCCGCAACAAGAACTTGAAAGACCTTTGGCTGCAATGGAGAGGAGCATTGCTTTCGTATGATGAAGGTCTCATCAAGGGCGATGCCATGCTCAGTGCTGCTGTATGGAGAGCCATCTTCAAGGCGGATGTCAATGCCAACATAGAAGACGTCGCTATGGTCACGGCATATCTTCGACAAGAGCTTCAACGAGTCGACCTCATCACTGATGCTGACCTGGCAGTAGGCAAGGTCAAGTTTGGCGATCTTGGTGCTGTGAGGCCTTTCCTCAATGGTCAAAGCACTTCGATGACCAGATCATTCAACCAGGAAGACCTGTCGCAACTGAAAGCGATCGAGGCAGAGGCTGCAAGGACGAACAAATAATCGCCGGCCTACAGTCGATCGACAATGAAGCAAGGTCAGTCGTAAGTCGAGATCGGTCATCTGCACGAGGACGACATGGCAGTCCAAATGAGAGCATTCTGCACGCGTTGAACACAGCTTGCAGCGCCATCGTCATCAAGTAGACACGACAGTCTGAAACGAACTCCTCGTATCAAGCTCAGCGACCACGGAGCGATGCATAAGGCTTGTTCCCAGGTTGACGTCGACATGGAGGCCATTCACAATGTATGTACTTTGTACTAGTACCTGTATACTAATCAGAAGCACTCCCGCCTTCCATGAGGTCTTCGAGCCTACTACTGTATCGTGAGGGCGACAGCTCAGACAATCATCTCGACATTCTTTCTACGACTTCCTGCTTGGTACTCAGCTGCACTTCTTGCCAAAGTTGCAGGGACTTCTTATCTCACCGAGGAAGATCTACACTCCACGAGTATGAGATGTTGTCAAGGTATGTTGTCGTCCATGCAGCTCAATTTGCTAAGGAGGAATGAGATTCACAGCACAACGATACAGACCAGCGTGTTATGCAGTAGACACGAGGTCAAAGGAGTGGCCCATCTTCGATCATGAGTGAAATCGGAATTGCGTAGCTGCGCAGTTCCAGCACGAGGCACCTATAGAACTCTATACAGCATAACGATCCATCACATATACAATCATGCATAGCACATGCGACGAATGACGTCTGACAGCAGTGTGAGCAGGGTTGCTCTACTGGAATGTCATGGCCTATCAGAAGGATCGTCACCATGAAGCAGTGCGAGCACATAACTGTGCATCGGAGTGGTCTACATGAGCAGTGAAGCACAATGCTGATAACAGAGGATTTTCCGCTCGTTTCGGTACTCTTCTCCTGCTATTGCCTCCACGCTGTCCTAAGCGTGATGAACAGGTCATTAAGGTGGCATCTACAATACTTTACCATCATCGAAATGAGCTGCACTCTCCTCACAGAGCTTACTACACTCCTCGTACATGTCATGCTGAGTAGGCGGCTATTGCAGCCAAGAACGCCCTGAGCGTCTTCACTGCTCCGATGGAGTGCGTGATCACGATCCTGTCTGGATTAATGAGTGCTGTGAGTGAACACATTGATCGCCAGGTAACACTTGTTGACACTTACAGAATGGATCATCACCTCCCCAATCAATCATGGCGTCTGCGACCTCAATGGCAGTTGCATTTGCAGTGTTGATCTGGCTGTACAAGGTCGTCAATCCCTCCCCTCCCCAGGACGAGGAACTTGTAATGTCAAGTATGTCAGGAGTGGCAACGTCAAAGAAGAACGAGAGATGGTCGCCATGCCCATATTTACATCTTGTGATGTGACTGAGAGCATTGTGCAAAAGGGCAACAATCCAGAAGCGGCAACACCTGGGCAAAAGTGATTCACCAACAAGACAGCCATTCGTCGACTCTGTAATACCGGTCAGCAGCAAGTTGATCATACTCGTGATAAGGAGGACTAGATGCACGCCGTGCGGCCTCAACTTAGACGGTGTTGTGCTAAGGTATGCTCATCTGCTCTGGTAGGAGATGGACGGAAGTCCTTACTATGCGTTCATAGCTCCATGATCAACGTAGCTGTCCACTCTACCCCAAAGCATTAGATAGAAGACGCTCGTCATTTGTAAGTTAGCTGACGATTGATGATTACATTATAATGGCATGATTACTCCTCTGGTCTCGTGTTGAATGACGTAATCAAAACGGCACGTGACCTTCGGCTGAGTCGCGTGCGCCACAATCGTCTCTAACGTCGGCGGCAACCTGCATCAACTCCTGTAGGTAACAACAACACAACATATCTTGCAGCCGCGCCATCGCATTCATCACGACAAGATGGGCGCACTCTTGTCCCTGCCATTACTGGCGATCCCGAGTGTCGGTACGGTACGTCAACCTTCGCACACTCGAACGACGTCCCACTAACGTCTCGATCAGCTCGTAACCTTTGCAGCCTCATGCTGTGGTGCAGCAACGTGTTCAGCCGTCTGCAGTGCGTGTGGAAAGTGCAACAACAGTGTTGCGACTCGTATCGCTTATGCGCTGATCCTCCTCGTCAACTCGATCATATCATGGTTGATGCTCACTGATTGGGCCATCAAGAAGCTCCAAGGACTACTGCTACATTATGTTACTGTCGACTGTGGTGGACAGCAGTGCTTTGGTTATGCCGCCGTGCACCGTGTCAACTTTGCTTTGGGACTCTTCCACGTTATCCTGGCTATGCTCCTGCTTGGTGTCAACAGCTCAAAGGATGGTATGGCTTACTCATTGTTTCAGAGATACCTTTATTGACACACCACAGGACGAGCACCTATCCAGAACGGCTTCTGGGGACCAAAGATCATCGCCTGGCTGGGTCTGATCGTCGTCAGCTTCCTCATCCCGAATCGTTTCTTCGAGATATGGGGAAGCTATGTCGCTCTCGTTGGAGCTATCCTCTTCCTGCTCCTCGGACTCATTCTTCTTGTGGATCTTGCACACACCTGGGCAGAATACTGCGTCGAAAAGATTGAAGATACCGACTCCAACTTGTGGCGCGGCCTCCTCATTGGCAGCACACTCGGCATGTACCTTGGAAGTGTCGCCATGACGATCATCATGTATATCTTCTTCGCCAGCTCAGGATGCAGCATGAACCAAGCAGCAATCACAGTCAATCTCATCCTCCTCCTTGGAATTAGCGCCATGTCAATTCATCCTGCCATCCAGGCTTCAAATCCGCGGGCAGGACTGGCGCAGGCTGCGACTGTCAGTGTTTACTGCACTTACCTCACGCTCTCTGCTGTGGCTATGGAACCGGACGACAAGTACTGTAACCCTCTGGTACGCGCAAGCGGTACACGAACTGCTACGATCGTCCTGGGAGCAGTGGTCACATTCATTACCTGTGCTTACACCACAACTCGTGCAGCTACATACGGCCTCGCTATGGGCTCGAACCGAGCAAATGGCTACTCAGCTGTTGGTGACGAAGACGGAGGACATGGCTTGATTAGCACCCAGCCCGAATCGAGACGAGCTATGCGCCAAGAAGCTCTGCGACGTGCTGTCGAGTCTGGCTCATTGCCAGCTTCGGCACTGGACGACAGTGATGACGAGGATGACGATGACGAGCCAAAGCACAAGAACGACGATGAGAAGAGTGGCACACAGTATAACTATGCCCTCTTCCACATCATCTTCATGCTCGCTACGGCATGGATTGCAACGCTCCTCACACAGAATGTTGGAGACGACAAGAATCTACAACACCCCGAGGATGCATTCGTGCCTGTGGGCCGGACATACTGGGCCAGCTGGGTGAAGATTGTGAGCGCCTGGGTATGCTATGGTATCTTCGGTTGGACATTGGCAGCGCCAGTGATACTGCCTGATCGCTTCGAATACTGAGCTTGTATACTGTCCATTTGACATCAGACTGATGTTTTTTCGCGACTCGCCATCTGAGTGTGCACTTCGCTCGCATAGACATACATAGCGCTGCCGCCTCTACCCTCGACATGTCGTGCTGCCTCAAACTCTTCCCACTACCCTCCTGCGGCGGCCACCTCGTCTGCCCTCCTCTTCGATATCCTCCACCTCATCCTTGCCCTTCTCAAGTCGTCCGTACTCAACAGGATCGTACCAGTCCTCGCCGTCGCTCATCTCTGTGACCAGACCGTTCTTACCATCCAGCACGAGATGTCCAGCAGCCTTTGTCGCAGCGAGGACTGACTTCCGTAGGCGATCACCCTTCTGTAAGCCAGAGTAGAGCGAATCAAGTGACCGAATGATCTGCTCCTGCTTCTGGCAATAAAGGAGCAACATCTTTCGTGTCGTCTCCGCCTCATCGGCGGGCAAGCCTAGATCTCGATCAGGCAAGCTGGAAGAGGGTGCGATGAACCAGGGATGGACAGCAGGGACTGACGCGGAGTCTGATGGGGAGGGTGAGGGCGATGCTGAAAGTCGAGGAGAGCGTGCGCGTGCTCGGGTCGTCATAGCATGCAGATTGCTGGCCGATGTCGACGCTGTCTCACTGTTTGGGTCTGCTGAGGCGCGTCTCTCGTCAGATGGATCGTCTTCATTCTCCATAATGGTGGTCTGTCCATTTGCCGCTTCTTGCATATCCTCACTCTTGACGTTGCTCACAGCCATGTCCTCGCCGTTTATGCCCTCGATCAACATCTGATTCTGCTCTACTTCTTGCATGCGAGCTGCTTCTATCGGCTCTTCTCCTCCATTTTGTTGGTCGTGCAGTAGTAGACTAGCATCTTCCTCTCCCTCAAAATTCGCACACGGCACCCAATCCGCGTCACCTTCAAACCTCTTCAGCAGTCGCTTTGCGCGCCAGAGATTCTCACGCTCAGTTCGTAGCATCGCAGCAGCTTCAGCAGCCATTTGAGTCAATGCCTTCTCCCGGTATGCCACACCAAGGCTGGGATGATCAGCGAGATCCTCCAATGCGGTCAATGGCTTGAGCAGCGTTTCTAGTGGTGTCGCAGCGAAAGGATTCTCTTCGATTGGTGCGAAGTTTCGTTCATCGCCGCTCGATGTTGGTGAGCCCGGTTCTCCTTCTGAGTCGTAGAGGGTGGGATTCGTGGATATGATGGCGCGAGTGTAGCCTGCGTGGTTGATCGTCTTCTTGTACGCCAATCGACCGGTGTTGTCCAGTCGCCCTTCTCGCACATATCGCGCACTTCTTTTCAGCTTGAAACCTCGATTCGTTTGCGTCTGGTAGTCATCACCGCTGTCTGAGTCTGCCACATGTTAGCTCGTGCCTTTGTGCTCGAAGATGTCACACACCATCTGGTCGACGCTTGAAGGCAACTTTCATTGCACGGATCGTCTCAGCGATCTGAACCTGTTGCTCTCGCGCAGCCATGTTGGTGAATGGGCCTTCTCGTCAGTGTGATAGGGCTGTCAAGGATCAAACAATTGGGAATAAAGTTGAGAGCTCCTCGGGGCGCGTCAGTGACGCTGGCCAAGCCGGTCATGAAACGCGTGAACAGACCCTGGGTAGGAGCTTTCGTGGGGCATTTATTTTAGGTGCAAGGCGCCACGATCCAACTGAGCACATCGACAACACTTACAACAAAGGATCTCTGACATCTGACACACAGACAAAGGCTGTTTGCCTATTTTTAAGCGGATTGCAGCATTCTTCAATTCATAAGAGCTGGAAATCTGCAGTCCTTACAACCACCACCAAGGAGGAAGTCCCTCGTCTTTCACCTAAGCGCCTATCACCCTTCCATCATGTCACAGCCTTCGCCTCTAAGGATAAGCAACTTGCCTCGAGCAGGGGCAGAAGAAGCGGCCGCCACACAATCTCCGGCTCGAGGTGCTGAGATGAGAGATTTCCTGCAAGCAAGACTTCAACGAAGCCGTACCGCACCTCTCATACACTCTTGGGTCTTCTACCACGATCGACAAGATCGTGTTCAGCAAGAGAAGGATGACTCCCGACCTGATTATGAGGCTCGGCTGGTGAACTTGAGTGAGATAGACGATGTGAGGTCGTTCTGGACCGTCTTTAATAACTTCGACATCATGGCTCTTCCACTTCGAGACAGCATACACCTCTTTCACAAAGGCGTGAAGCCTATATGGGAGGATCCTAGGAATGTCAAAGGCGGCAGCTGGACATTCCGAGTGCCCAAATCTCAAGCGGCTGAGTTCTGGAAAGAGCTGTGTATGATGGCGATAGGCGAGAAGCTGCAGTCGGCAGTCGAGAGCAATAGGACGACCTTCCGAGATGACATATGCGGTATAAGTCTTGGAGTGCGATTCAATAGCCACTTGATCCAGGTGTGGAATCGTGATTGTGAGCACACAGCTGGTATCGATCGGATTCTGCAGGTCATTCTTGCAGAGCTGTCGGTATCGCTAAAGCCAAGAGAGGGAAGCTACTATTACAAAAAGCATAGTGAGCACGCTGGTTTTGCAAATGGCGAACCAGAGCCAAAGAGTTGAGAGGAGTGTGTCCAGGAGGTGATGCAAAGCTTGTCGGTTAGATATGAGTGCATTCCACTCGACAATGTATGAAGACAGTTGCTCCGTGCATGCTGCTGTTGACGGAAGCTTGGGAGAAGATGTATCTTGAATGTCATTCTCCTCGATTGCTGTGCTTTCTCCGTGCGAGCTAGACGCGCGGTCCGCCAAGATACTATGGATCTCATGTCGTAGGAGCATACTCTGCCTGGTAGAGCTTACAGTATGTCGAAGATGATCGGCCGAATGAGGTGAGCGTCGACTGTACTCAGATTACCACCGCTGCTCAACGCGGACTGCGAGATCTGAAGCTCTCCGTCTGCTCACAATACGCCAAGACTGGCATGCCTCCTGTCGTGGCTCCATTGAATTTCCCCAGCAGCCAGTCTGTAACATTGACAAACTTATTGGTCTTGTCCTCGTAGCCGCCGTGCTCGGTATGTTCGATAACATGCTTTTGTATGCGGCCATTTTCGTCGAAGTCGAAGATGAAGATGCCGCAGAAATCCTCGTCTGTAAGCTGGTCTTGCTGCTCTGGGACGTCCTTGATGGAGCTCCGTAGAAACTTCCGAATCCTGTCCTCGGGATCGCTCGAGCCGATCAGCTTGTCACGGTACACTCCTCCGGATGTGTCGCGGTGGCCACCTTTGCCTCGTGTCTTCCACTTCACGATGAGCTTTTCCTCTCCAGAGTTTGACCGGCATCCACTTTTGACCATCCTCTCGGACAGGATCGTAAGCTTTACATTACCAACCAGTGGCACTCGTCCCCATGCTACTGGTGCTGTCCATAATGCTGCAGCGTAGGCGATGCGACCGGAGACGGTTGGCAGATGTGGATGGGTGGAAGGGAAGAGGTGTAGGGTGATCTGCGGAGACAGTATATCTGATGGCAGTGGTGTCTGCAAGAGAGTCGGCAGGCGTTCGTGAAGCTCTCGAACAGCTGCACAGGTTAGCAATGCTTGTTACTGCTACCACTTTCACCTACTCCTCCCGAGTTGGAGAGTCCTCTGGTCTGGTGGCTCATGATCACCACCTGCGGAAGGCTGCAAAGAAGCTCGCGGAGCGCCGCTCGTAAACCACAGCTCGCGCTCAAATGGATCGAGATCTTTTACGACCGCAAAGCTGCGATGAGGCAGGCATCGCAGTGATAGTTGAGCTGCCGAAGATCGCAAATTTGCGCTCTTCGAGCAGTCGTGAGACAGTGCGACCACGTATAAGCACGTGCATCATGTGCCGCTGATGAATCGTTCTTCCATGGACGCTTTGATGATAGCTGGTCAGAAGTAAATGAGCTTGATGCTGGATCGCAACCGGAGGGGGGATAAAAAGTTGTGATATGACGCAAATGAATCAGCTTCACTGCCCGGATTTGAGCCGAGACATGGCATGATATCAACATGCACTGTACAGTCTATGAATGTGTATCTGGAGTCGCTTGATATATATCTGTGCCGTATGTCGAGTTCAATGACACGCGACCGACGACGTCGCCGGTTTCCAGCCTGATCCATGTCTCCAGCTCGAAATTCTTCAACGCATCAAGGGTGAGATACAGCTGACGAGAGCCTCTCGTCCATGTACCATAGCCACCATGACCCGAATGTTGGCCAAAGCACAAGTTCATGCCATTGCCTTTGACTGGCATACCTGGTAGCTGCTTGTCCCACTTGTAACACCAGGTGTCGCCGTGATCATGGCCTGAGAAGAGACCCATAAGACCAGGAGTCGATGTGAGCGCTTCAAGGAATGGAATATCCTGGCCACCATAGCTGCAAGTCCCGTCGTTCTTACCATCGGCACACCAGCCTTGTGCTTGCTGCGCAAGGCCATAGTCGTCGTTGATGCCAGGTTGACGATTAGGATCCACTCCCACCTCCAGCTGGAATGCTTGTGACGCATTGGTGGGGATGTGAACGAAGGCTAGCGACGGAATGACAGATGGGTATGCTTTGGCAATCGCCGCGGATGTATTCGTATACCAGTCCACGACACTCTGGTCGACCCAATTTGGCTGACCTACGCGATTTCCAGAGGCATCACGCTCTTGGTAGTAGAAGCCACCACGGCTATCGAAGAACCAGAGAAGCAGCCTAGGCGCACAATTATTGCTAGTAGCCGTACAGTCGTTGCCATAGACAGGCAAGACGTAGTTCGAGACGCCAGCTTCTCTGCCAAAGACCATTTGACGGGTTCGAGCATTAGGCCATTGCCGCTCTCGCGCAAGGATGCCTTCCCTGGAGATGTTGTAGTCGCTGTCGTGGTTGCCATAGGTCGATGCCCATGTGAGGTTGCGAGCAAGTAGTGGTGCCACGATCTGGTCGACATAGGTGGTAGAGTTCTCCTTGAAAGTGTTCTCCCCAGTGATGAGGTCCCCGTTGAGGACGACCAGCTGTTGTGACTCTGTGTCGAGGATCTCATTGATGACCTTGACAGAATTGATGTCTTGTATAGGTCCCCATGTGTCCCAGGCATCTGTATGGATCAGTGTGCTTCGTGAGAGGAATCAAGCCCACATACTCTCTCCAAAATGAAGATCCTCGAAGATACTGATCTGGAAAGTGCCCGCACTCGTGAAGCGTAGCGGTGGGACCGTCGTCTTGTCCTGACCAGCAGGTAATGCTGCAGTCAATACATTGACAGCCAGCCATAAAGTTGTCAGTATCGAGACAGACATGACCAGCAGTCTATTTTGTCCTTGGGGAGGAGGACGTGATATCTGAGTCGTACTCCATCTCTTATGCATTGCCTGCCAATGTGGCCACACTTGGGGCCCAACTTAGCCTGGCATTCTCTCACCCGCGAAGATCGGCGTTGTGTGGCAGCATTCAAGAGGCGCTGTAGCGCAAGGTACACATGGTGTAAGGTTTCGCATGTGTTCCTGGTCTCTAGCTGATTGGGCAAGCCGAGAAATGTGCCTGGGTGAGCTGATGGAACGTGGGAGACGTCGCGATCACCAGAGGTTCATTCTTCCTTGCCACTGACAGGGATAACTTTGTGGTTGAAGAGGGCGTGTTGCGTGATTGCCTTATGCTGAGGATCCTATCACAGGACTACGACACTGTCAGTAATGCCTGGATGTCTCGAGATTTGACAGATTGAGTGAGATGTTGTGGAAGAAAAGTGAAGCCGGGTATCACGGCCTCAGGCTCCTACAACCGTACGCATCACCCATTAGCAGCCTATTCAATCCCATCTGGTCCACCAACTCTTGCATATACCGTCCGTTTGACGACATGCTGTGCAAGCTGTGACACTAAATTTGCAGTCGACTTCTAGCTCACACATCACATGCAGCAAGCAGCCATATGGCAATACATTCGTTACAGCCAAGTATTCATCCCACAAGAGGTCATCGATGAAGCTTGCAAAGCCGATTGGCCTGCTATACTGTTCACTTAAAGCTTGATGACCACCTTCTTAGCACTCACTCCCTTCTTGTTCTCATCGCAACCCTTCTGAACCGCCTCAAGACCTGAGCCGACGACTAGTGGAGGTGGGATAGCTCTTAGCTTGCCAGAAGCCAGTGCCGGCTCGACGAAATCGTTCCAGACAGGATCTGTGGTCTTGGTGATGGCGAAGACATTGCCTGCCTTTCCAGACTTCAATGACTGCTTGGGCGGCGGCAAGGTGACTGCGAGGTTGCCCTTTCCAAGCTTGTCAAGGATGGGCACCGTGATATGGTAGCTCTGATCCTCGAGGGATATGGCATCGTACACACCGACGAAATCTCCGCCGAGCTTCTGCACAGCATTGACGACCTTGTCGACCACATCCGAGTCCTTGTAGTCAAAACCTCGACAGCGCCAGCATCACGGACGAACTGGAAGTTCCTTTCTGATGCCAGCGCTATCACTCGAGCACCAGAAGCCGTTGCGAGTTGTATGGTGATCGCACCAACGGAGGAGCTGCCTCCATACACAACCAGCACCTTGTTGCTAGGCTTCGTGTCAGCTGTTGGGTATGGCAGACCAAGCATTCCCTCAGACGCCGACTTATACAGTCCATCCGCGGCAGTGCTGATCGCCAACGGCAGGACTGCAGCCTGCTCGAATGACATCGAGCTTGGAATCTTGGCAACACGCTCTCCTGGCAGTACAGAGTACAACTGGTAAGCACCATTCTTGTTGTCTCCTGTACCAAGAGCAGTGCAGTGTCCAATGACTCTATCGCCAGCCTTGAATTTCGATACACCACTGCCTACTTCGGTGATCTCACCGGAGATGTCACAGCCTAGAATCACTGGGTACTGCTTGATGAACCAGCCATTGTCTTGTTGCTTCCAGTCGACTGGGTTGATCGCGATTGCATGGTTCTTGATCACAACTTCATTGTGGCCTGCCTTTGCCTCTTGTGCATCACCTACGCGTAGGCGACTTCCTTTCTCGTCAAGCCAAGCTGCTTGGTTGGTCATTGTCACTAGATTGGTTAGTGTTTTGTTGTATTGCAGACATGTCCCGCGTCTATGATATATCTACATCGATCGGCACCATCCAGTGCTCGTCATTGCGTGGATCGCTTTCGTCTTTATGATGTAAGAAGTCATTGTCAGCACCCCGAGCATCGGCCGAAGCAGCATCGTCATGTCAAACACCTAGAGACGAGAGCGTATAGATCGTCGTGTTGTGAGAGCTCGTTGTGCACACAGCTTGCGAAAGATCGTGGAGAGTGTTGCCAGAACATTCTCCAACAGAAGTACATCTCAGTCATGTCTACAGGAAGATGATGACCCATAGTGGCATACACGATCCGTAATGCTGATGATACTTGTATATCGCTATACTTGCGCCATGCTCTCTTAGATGACGACTGGATCAGGAACTGCATCTGGCACGTCCGTATCATGGTGCCCTGACTCTCCCTGTATATCTTCTGCGGCAGCCAATGCCTGCGCTGCTTGCAAAGCCTTGGACTTCTCAGCTTCTTCAGCCTTCTTCTCCGCCATTTCAGCTTCTTGCTCTGCTATAGCTGCAGACTTTTCCTTCAGACGACCTCTGGCTGCTGTCAGACCATTCACTGCGCTGCTGATCTTCTGACGATCCCACTTATCTTCTGCACTGAGTACCATCTCTTTCAACGACTTCACAGCATTGTCAATCTCATCAGCCTCATGATTGGACTTGCCCTTGTAGAAGCCGAATTCAAGCAAGTCTTTCTCTCCGGCAAAGATGGCTTCATGTGCTGATGCCAAGAGCACCTTGTGACTCTCCTTCTTGGCCGTCTGTAGTTGAGTTGAGACAGCTTCAAGCTTGCTCTTCAGAACGTCCATGCCAGCCAGATCCTCCGAGTTCTCTCCCTTGCCCATGAAATCGCCGAGAGCAGACTTGGCTTTCTTGATACTATCAAGTTGATCGCCGCTGAGTCTCTCGCCAAATGATCCGATCAGACCGTCGACCTCAGTCATCAGCTCTGTCGCAGCCAGTCTTGCCTTGCCGATCTCACTTCTTTGACCCTCTCGCGCTGAGCGAACGGCTGCCCAGAAGTCTCGAATTTCCTGTGGATAGCTTGTCGACTTGTATGGTATCTCCCAGTCGTCCATATGTTCCTCAGCACGATCCAGCCAGATCGCCATGAACTTGTCGCGCTCTATCACGCCAGCGAAATGAACGAGCATATCACCTCGTCGTATCTGATGTGGTGCTAGCGTTTCGTTGTGCTCGCCCATGTATGCGTTGAACCACCGTTGTGGCAGCTGTACGATATTCTTGGAGAACTTGGGCTCCTTCATCACGATGTCCATCGCACTCTGCTCACGGAATGTGAGGGGCTCGTCTGGTCGGTAGTACCTGAAGGCAAGAATGGCGCTCAACAACTCTGCAGACCACTTGTTAACTCTGATCGGGAAGACTCCACTATTGAGACCATTCCAATCGTTGCTGTACAGCAGATGGACGTGCTCGAACTCAGATCCGGCAGGTGGTAGGAACGCTTCGATGGGGATATGCGGATTGAGAAGGATCGTATCGGCGTCCACCCACAGCAACCATTCCAGCTGTTCGCTTTCTGGCTTCGCGAGCTCGCGAAGGATGAGACTAAGGATATATGCTATTTTGTTCCAAACACCGTCGAAGATCTCCTGTCGCAGCACATGCAGACGGTAGCCGTGCAGCTTGTTGTGTGCTTCGTGAGATTTGATGGCCCTTTCCCAAAGGCTGTTGCCGTTGAACAACATTGTACACTTGCCAATGCGCGTGCGAGCGCCTAGTCGCTCGTCGTCGGTTTGTCCATCCAGGATGTATTCGCCTGTGGAGAGCGTGGTATTCACCTTCGGCTCACTCAAGGCCGAGACGTTACTTGGCACGCCATTATGAGGAGTGTGCCCGCGCCAGCCCGAGATCTTGTCACTCATCGCCTTGTGTAGGTCTTCAAGAGCACCTTTTATCGTCGGGACTTCCGACGCATGCTGCGTTCTGTTGCTCGGCACATCAGCGCCGAAACCTGTCGGATCGTTAAGGTAGCCTGTTGAAGCGGTATATGTGTGTTCGAACGGCTGTTGTGGCGACTCTTGTAACTCAGGACTGAGCATAGAGGTCATGAGCCAACCTAGCATGATGCATCCCAGAGCTGCAAGCAAGATCTTGTATTTCCCAGGCGGGATCACAGCTTTGCCTTTGCCTGGTAGCAACCATTGCGGTAGGTTTGTCGGTGATATCGGGACCGGTGGAGTAGCAGGCGATGCACTTCGATGCGACCTGTCAGATGATCGTCGCCATGAAGTCATATCTGTGCTGTCGTAGTCAAGATGCTAAAGACTATTCACGAAGCCACGCCACCAAATGTACTTTAGCCGTCCGATACCCATGCAAGGAGTTTACATACCAGTGACATCGTCTGCAAGGCGTCATACTCATTTCCAGCTTACCTGAGGCATTGCCGTCCCTGGCATGCTATCCTGCAGTCTTATACTTACTGAGCCTGCAGTCCCTCGGATGGCCCTAATGAAGCGCCACTCTGAGCTGTGCACACGCTCTACTGCAAGATGTGTTGCAGCGTGTCTGCATGACATTACTGTTGATGTTCAGACAGACGGAGACAGATGTGAAACAAGGCGTGGACTTGACATGAGGCTTGGCACTCGTCACTGTTGACAAGCGCGTCTCCCGCGTCGCGTCTCTTGATCGCGTGCTCTCTGTATGCTACCTTCTTGTTGCAGTCGAGCACAATCCTGCGCACCACTGTCGCAACATGGCTCGCTGGCTGTGTATACGTGCCGATTGAACGGCACAACCGCCGCAGAACTCTACGAAAGGAGACAGTCTTGCACAGTGAGTACCGCACGGGCTATACTGGGATAGCAAACACAAGAACAACTTCACATGCTGGACAGTCCTTCTCGCGAGACCTGAGACAATTAAGGCGTGGTCTTGAAGATGGACATCGCTTTGCCATCATCTCCACCACCTCTACCCGAAGAGTCGTTCTCGTCCTCGCCACCACAACTACCTTGTTATCGAGTAAGGAGCCGAAAACGACGACTGTCAGCATCGGCAGGCCTCAGTAGCGATCCATTGTTCTCAGAAGACGCATCAGATCCTGAGCTTGACGATGGCGATCTTCCCCAGCGCAAGCGACTGTTCAGAGGACCGTGGTGGACCGTGACTCGCCGCAAGAGCGCTGTGATAGGCTTGCGTCATGAACTTGGCCGTAGAGGCTTGCGAGTTGCTGACAGTGGTGTATGGATGCCAAGCGACGATAGCGAGCAGGAGAGGGCAAGTGTCGACATTTCTTCCGATCTGGAGACCCCCGAAGACATTCAGTACAAGGCCATCAACCTCAGATCACCTGTTGAGCATGAGGATGATCAGCAGGATGTAGCAATGAGGGTCGTACATTTGGCGCTGGAACAAGGCAGAGAAAGCATTGATCTGTCGGGCCTGAAGTTGGGCATTATCAGCAATGCCATGCTTCGTCCTCTGCACCAGCTCGTACGACAGCCACAAGACCATGGCGCCTATCGTTCATTGATCCCGGAGCTACAGCTTTTCATGCAGGGCAATGAGCTCAGCACATTGCCGACAGAGCTCTTCAGCTTCACAAACATTACTGTCCTTAGTCTGCGGAACAACAGGCTACGTGCGTTGCCGCCAGCGCTCTTCCGACTACCACAACTCACAGAGCTCAACGTCAGCGGTAATGAGCTCAGTTACCTGCCTTGGGAAGCTCTCTTGCAGACACACAAGTCCGGGGCTTACAAGATGATTTGTGCTCCTAATCCCTTCCACGAAGTGGAACTTGATCCAATATATGAGAAGCGTCTCACATCAGTGATTCTCACTGTGCTGGGGCATATGAAGGCCGGTCAAACTGCATCATGCTATGTGGCTAGCTCGACGATTCAATGGTTCAACAGTCACGGTACACCTATATCGAGCCCAAGAGCGGAAGCTGACTCGATAGCAACAAACTCAAGGAAAGACTTCACCCCTACACTCTTTGAGTACGCCTTACGACGAGCACAGAAGGCTCATGCACTTCCCGAAGCCATAGCCATGCTGCCAAGTTATGTTCCGAGAGGTATCATCAATGCTTTGCATGACGCTTTGACTGCGGGTGAAGTTGGTAATGACAGATGCGCGCTTTGCGATCGAGAGATGATCATCGCTAAAGCTCAATGGGTCGAGTATTGGTCGGAGTTGAGCTCGATAGACCCTCGAGAAGACTGTCTGCCTTACATGCGAAGAGTCTGTTCATCTGCTTGCGCAAGACCGTCAACAATTGGGGCGCACATCGTCAGTGGTCTTGGCTTGCGATCTGTGTCGCCCGATCATGTCGAAGCCATCACCGAGTGAACGCCATGCACATACATGCAGTACACTATCTTGCCTGTAATGAACGACATAAGAACGGCGACCACACGACACGAAGCGTCAAGCTTACAATGCTCTTGACCATGACGTTAGCAATAACTCTGTTTATGCTCTACTAATCAAGCCTCCAGCAAAAAGTTGAGGGATTGACTATGGCCTATCTGGAATTAGCTTAAGCAGTTGATCTACCAGCACTCTTCGACGTGCGGCCAAGTGGCCACGACTTTGCGCAGCCACCGGCCCTGCGCGATGGCTGACGAGCTATTCGACAACTCAGGGAAAGATGTTCTAAGAGTGCCTGGTCTCCCTGGAGTACCCTTGGAGTACGAACTGCCCTTCGGAGAGCGCTTTGCTCACAGTGCTCATGAATGGTGCCAACTGCCAGGCATCACAGCTCGTGAGCTTGCTATGACAGAAGCTATCAATCGAATCACAGACGAGCATGAATGGCACAGACACACTGACGATCAGCAACACGTTTCGAGCTGGGAGACGGAAGCTCGAGAGCAGCACGAGCTAATCAATGACGAGGCCTGGGAATGGTGTCTGTCAGAACTGCGCGATAAGGCCAATGACTACAAGGACAAGCACTTTGTCCGTATTCTGGACACAGGGTCTTGTGTCTGCAAATCGGACGAGCTGCTCAGAAACACATTCGCAGCTTCACTGAAGACCGAGCTCGACCCACTGTTCGCTCGGCATAGGTCCTCAGGCTCGAGATCTGATCTTGTCGATCCTTACATGTTTCCTCTGAAGTTTGGCAGAACTAGGCTTCTTTCACGCGGCTGTGTCAAGCTCGCACATTCAGATGTCGGGATTGAAGACATGCTCATGTCAGAGTTGCAGACGACATTGACAAGATCACCAATAAACGCAAGACTAGACTCAGACTATGTCGATGCGCTGTGCCAGCAGCATACATACTCTAGACATCAGCTACAACATCAAGATCTCAGACAGCCTAAACGATACTTCTGGTCATCAACCTATCAATGCCTTCCGTGCGATGTCCATTTCACCGGCTCTGATACAAACGTACGCATCATGTCTTATGTCAACAACCTGCACCCACGTCATCAGTCAGTTTACAGTCATCTAGAGACCTTGTTAGCAGCAGCTATCAAGATGTGGAATGATTGTCTCATCTCTGGTCCAGAAGGCCGGCAGGATTGCAGCCGCACAGGCAATCAGCGAAAGAGAGGAGGGTTTCCACTTCGGATCATCGCTGACCAGAGCATCCCTGATGACGTGTATCGAGAGACACTAGAATACTGTGAGATACACAAGCGACAGGCCAAGTATCGAAGGGAGGCCCAAGCTATCGATGCGATTCTCCACCACCATCCGAAAAAGTATCGCTACAACCATCATCGGAGCGCACGATCGCCAGTGCGATCGCCTCTACAGATCTGGCCGAAGCTGACACACGTCAAGCCTGCTCTGGAAATTAGCGAAGAGATCCTCAAGACTGCAGAGGATGTCTTAGACATAACATTCATCCACAAAGAACCTGACGACTCTCTTGATGGCGTATGGGACGATCTCGAGGATGAGATTGAGCAGCGTAGTCAGTGGCGGCAGCCAGAGGCTGGACACGCCTTCTCCCACAACCAGTGGAAAGCAGGCCGTAAGCAGATCAAAACTAAAGCTAGGGCTTTGCATAATTCATATCAACCGCTACAATATCAACGCATAGCTCCTGTACGGCAGCCAGAACCTGTGGAGCTCGAGCAGGCGTTCCGAGACGATGGTCTCCAGGTCATCATCAGGATTGGTGAGATACGGCTGACTCCTGGCGAGAGATTCGAGCAGGACTGGCAGCTTGAAGGTCACCTCAACGAGCACGTTGTTGCTTCAGCTATCTATGCGTACGACGTGTCTAATGTCGATTTCAGCATCTCACTGCGTCAAGAAACGCCAACGCCATTCAACTCTTACGAGTGCAGATCAGCAGCCAGAGAGTCTGACGGCCGATCACTGCTTCACCGGCAAAGATTCGATAGCCAGTCTCTTGCTACACTGATGCCCTCTGAAGCATGCACGTCAAGTCGTGACACCGGCGGCGACACAAATTCAATGCAGACCATTGGTAGCATTAGCATGTCTCAGAACAGGCTTGTTGCTTTCCCGAACACGGTCGAGCGCTACATGGAAGCAAAGACGACCGATATGTCATGTCCAGGCTACATCAGAAGTATAACTCTACACCTGGTCGATCCACACTATCGCATCTGCTCGACACGCAATGTACCTCCGCAGCAAAGCGGCTGGTGGAAAGCAGCCGTCTCACGAGTGTTGCTCAACAA
Organism: Peltaster fructicola; assembly: GCA_001592805.2. Classification (NCBI taxonomy): domain Eukaryota; kingdom Fungi; phylum Ascomycota; class Dothideomycetes; genus Peltaster; species Peltaster fructicola. Next base: position 316,363 of record CP051140.1, read on the forward strand.
GCTACCAGCTGAGCTGGTGAACCATATTCTACTATACTACACTTATCCTATGCCTGAGCCAAAGGCAGAGAAAATACGAGAGCAGATCATCAGAGAACAGCAGTGGTTCACACTCGCCAGACATGCCGAGATGCGCTGAGTGGTAAGTCACAGCCTGAACCTCATGCAGAGGGCTTCAGGCTACACAACGCATGTGGGTTTGTCCTCCCAGCAGCATCACATTACGTTGTGATTGCAGGGTTGAGTATTGAGTCAATGACTTTTGCATGCAGCCTCAAATCAAAAGGACAGCCGCGGTAGCCGCCTCTGCAACACGACTCATGATCATCCTGCAAGCTGGTGTTCGACAGCAGGATTGCGATACAATGCACGAAGATGAGCCTTGTCGCCCGTTTTGGCGGCAACTGTTCTCTGTTCTGGCCGCGCAAGCAGTGTCAGGCCGCTCATTGTGTTAAGCGCCCTCTCCTCCAAGCCTAGCATGACGAAGCGCCCATCGGAGGATTTGTGATGGAAAGGCTGCGAATGTTCTCGCACTTCCCGTACAGCCTGTGCGAGGCGCAGCCATGAGTCTGCGTCAACAATAAGACAATATTAGGCTGAATCGCACGATCGACAACACTCATCCATAACAGTTTCGAGCGTCCAGATGGCAGAAGCAACTACGGGCAGGGAAGTGGGAGTTGTAGGACGATTGTACAACAGGACTCGGCGAGCAGCAGGCTATCAACTTCCTTGTAAGATCAGGCTTCGCCGATGATGATCCTGGCTCATTACGATCAGCTCCTCCAAAACCAAAGTATGTCATTGCCGTCCAACCAGGCCAACGTGGCATAGAGGATATACGCGTGCAGCCTTTCGTCGAATCGCTGGCAGAAGTTGAGATTCTGCTGTTCAGCATGTTCGATCCTATTGTCAAAAAGGCAACATCGGAACTCAAGGACTCCAGCAGCTATTTCGCCGATCGCGCCCTTGAGATCCTGAACGTCCTTAAAGACTGCGGATATGATGAAGCAGCTACCTCTGATGTTGTCTCACAACTAAGACACATCATGAGCACTCACGGTACCTTCGACCGAGCATATCTTCATGATCAGACGCGTTTGGCGTTATATGAGCAAATCGCAGCCGTCGTGCGTTTGATGGACACCAACAACATCGTTGTGAACACAACACGTGGCTTGCGTGCATCTGTCGGACAAAGATCACAGCATCTTTGCGAGCACTTTTTACGAGCAGCCGCAAGTCCTCTCATAGACAGTGAAGCGACGACTTGTTTCAGACGTAAATGGGAGGTTCTTGTGACGATGGTAGCGGTCCAAGATCGTCATGACCGCGAAGGACGTCAGTTGTTGATGTGGTAAGAGCAGTCGGATGGCTTGGTGTTGAGACTTGCTTGCTGACCGCTAGAAAAAGGTACAACATCGACGACCGAATGCCTAAACTACAACACTTTGCCAAAGAGGCTACCACCGCATATCCCACTATAAACGCCAAGCAGGACATGATCGCTGTGCTTTATCTGACCGGCATCGCCGTTGTCATCAACATCTGCTTCTTCGCCGTCGCCTTCTCGTATTCTTCTTCTGAACCAGGCACGTCTCACGATGCAGACTTCTGGCTAATGTGGCAAAGCACTCTCACCCAGGTCTTGTCATTCGCTGTCGTGGGATACAGTCTGTGGAATGATCGCAGCCTGCCACGATGGTACTGGATGGCGCCGGTTGTCACTGCATACACCTGCTCGCTTGGTGCTATACCGATGTATGTCCATCTGCCGGTCGGTTGGAGTGCGCTCCTGACGACGATCAGCAGCACTGTTCAGGCATTTATAACGTTACAGCTAGCTCTGATGGTCAATAAATAGTTGAAGTCATGATATATTCCTTAGGGTATACAACTGCTAAACAATTCGCGCCTCCCACTCCCATCTGTGTGGTATAGTTCCGTCTTTTCAACGCCGCCAGTCATGCAATAAGCCCATGCAATGCCGTAAGAATCATATCCACCATCACATGACTGTGCCGACGCCACTGATGGCTCGCAGTCGTGGTCCGTAGATATAGAAGACGAAAGGAATAGGCATCATGGCGACAGTAGCGAAGCCAAGAGTGCTTGTGGCCCAGCCAATACCAAGGTTCTCGTACCTGATGTATGTCAGTATGTGGCATGTATAATGGAAGCTCTCGGAACTCACATCTGAACGATGAAGAGAGGAAAGCATGCTGCGAGAGAGTAGCGAAGCAGTCCGTTCGCTGCCAACGCAGATGCACCATTGAGAGGTCCATAGACATCAACAAGATACAGCGCGGCGCAGATGAAAACGCAGACATTGCCCCAGGCGAAGAAGATACCTGCGAGGGTTGGAACGATCCAGTGTATGTCTGGTCGGCTAGTCCATGCGAACCAAAAGAGACTGCCTTATGTTAGTAGATGTACTAGCATGTACCCACTAGTTACTCACCCGATAGGAATGCCAAAGCTGCCAAGCTGACCTACGAGGAGTCTGTATTCTGGGTTGCAAGGTTTGCCTTCAGCAAGAGCAGCGTCGTAGTGCTTCTGATAGTACAACTGGTCGACAATGATAGCGGTTGGGACTGCTAGAATGACTCCAAGACCAACACCGAGGAAGGTCAGGCCATATTGCCAAGTGTTGAAGCCATAGACGGTGATGTAGACGTATGGGTATGCCTCGAAGAGAGAAAATAAGATGCTGAAGCTGAGAGCGTTGTACAAGGCGAAGAGGCTGACGATAGGCTCTGTGAAGATCATGCGGATAGGTCGGAACAGGGTGATGGTAAAGAGCAGCTTGAGCTTTTCAGCTGGCTTGAGTTCCTCCTCTGTCGAGACGATACCAGCCTTCAGAGCACGCTTCTGCAAGATGATCTTCTCGTACGTCTCGTGCATTGGCAGGACGAGGACCCATGCGACCAGGCTGATGAAGACAGTCACGTACTGACTCCATTGCCAAGTCTGCTTTTCGAAGGCAACGAATGATCCAATTACAGGACCAAGACTTGGGCCAAGGAACGGCATTAGGACGAAGAATGCTCCAGCAATTGCTCGGTATCGTACCGAGAACATGTCTGCATTTGTACCGGCGCCGATGGCCAAGACTGGTCCACCTGACATGCCTGCAAAGAATCGACAGGCGAGGAGACTGGAGAAGGTCTTGCTGAAGCCAGCTCCAAGAGTGAACAGCATGTACACTATCGATGTTGAGATATAGACGACTCTGCGGCCCTTTGTCTCGCTGATCGGAGCTGCGAGCATAGGTCCAAGTGCCAGTCCGAGAACGAAGACGGTGAGGACGAGGATAGACTGAGTGAGTGTGACGTTGAAATCAGCCATGATGAAGAAGGCTGAGGGTGTGATGAGTGAAGATCCGCATGAAACCGAGAAGGCGAGGATGGCGGCTGCAAATGAGTGGTATGCCTTCTTGTAGAGAGGCCAATTCATCGGGTTCTCTGGATCGATATTCCATGCCTCTGCATCGGTGAGCTCAGCCTTCTTCTCAACATCCTCGCTGTCTGAGGAGATAGGTCTTGCTGTTACTGTGACCTCTTTAGACTTATCGAGTATCTTCTCGATGTCCTCGCTGTTGGTAGACATAGGTCTTTCTGTCACCGAGATCTCCTTGGACTTCTCCGTGGTGATGCAGTCTTGTGATGCTGATGCGCTCATAGTGGAAGAGCTGCTGGATCCTGTCAGGCACCCTTTGAAGAATCGACAGAAGAGCATGAGTAGACCAAAGACCAGTGAAGATGTCGAAGAACTCGTGAAGCAGAAGAATGAGAATGACTGGGATAGGACGATAAGGAAGCCATACTGTACTTATACGCATGCATGTGTCTCTCGTTGACATGTGTTGTGTGCAGCAGCCTATAGCTGATGTTCTGCACTAGTTTTGTTAGTGTGTGAGCGATAGACGTCCAGCTTCGTAGGGAGCGCAAGCCACTCAAAAGCCAGCTCAGCACAAACGACCTCTTCCCGGATGTTCTAGCACAGAATGATTGATAGGCGTCAAGCCGCTTGCGATCTTGCTCGATCGTACGGATACCCCTAGAGCACACGGAAAGCAGGAGAACATCTAGCCCAAGCTTATGTCTTAAGCTGTGACTTTTGGCACATCATATCGCGAGATCTTGCAATTGCTTTTCGGTGGGCATTTCATAAGTTGTTCATGACAAAGCCAGAACGTAATCTGCTGTCCGGATCCCGTCAACTTGCTGCTGCCACATGGTGGTGATAGACGGTGTACAATCAAGGGAGGAAACCAGCGCAGTCTCAAAGGAAAAAGCGTTCGCTGGTGTCTCTGATTAAGCTTCTGTGGCGTCGGCAGATCCGTGAAATGTGCGCGAATGCCACGCGTGTCTATCGATGATTTTTGAAGCTCTCAGCCGCGAGGCTGTCGAAACTAAAGACTTGGGACGACCCGTTCTGGACTGTTGAACTCCACGTGTGTAAACTTATGCAGTCTAGGACCGCCCTGTGGGAAGTCGGACGCTCACACCGAAACTCAGTCATCCGCTGCCAGCCCTATACTTCCAGATGTCTTCTCTTTTAGTGTGTGAGTGCTCGAGCTGGTGATGGTGACTCCGATAGCTACCAAGCCGGAGTCGAGATGCAAGTCTTAAAAGCACGGATGAGACCGGCACGATCTGTCAACAGTGGATCTAGTCCCAGAAGAAAGCAGAGTGCGGTCTAGGAGAGCACAATCTCCTGGGGCTCAGCGCTCTCGATGTCCAAATATAGCAGGCTAGGTCGAGCTTTTGCATGTGGTTATCACAAGCCAATCTTCATGCTGTCGGGTGAAAGATTGTTGTCTCGATCATGTGTACATGATAATGCAAGCAAACTTGCTGCCAAGATGCTGAGTGCTTGATAAGGACAAACTCGCTGTCCAGCTTCTAATCGTTGAATGTGGCGTATACTAGTGTGCAGAATCGGAGGTTTTCCCAGCGAACCAGCGCTGCGGCAATGGTCACAGGGAGCAGCTGTGATATGCAAGGCTATCTCGTCGCTACCAGATCGATCTCTAGTAGTCCAGTACAAGAGTGATTGCTGCCCTATGTGTTGCTCGGCCCACGCGATACTTGTAGCTGACTGTGTGCCCACGTGGAAACCTTCCAATCCGCAGATGTCGTCAATCTGTTCTAAGCTCATCGAGTGTTCAGACCAAAGGGTCTAACGGAGCTTCTTCGACTATTCAGACCAGGATGTCCTCAGGTTGCAGGTCGCAGGTGGAGGATGTCATCATGGACTGCTTTAGCACCTCTCGAAATCACCACCAGCTATCCTCTTGAGGTGAGCTCAAGACTTCATTTTGCAAGTTCGATGATGTTCCATGCTCTTTCGTCCATTAAACCATCTCTTCGATCGATATTCCATGCTCTTACTGGTTGTCGTACGCAGAGGATCGGTCCAGTATGTATACTGCTCGAACATAGTAGCCGCCTTGACTTTGCTGATAGATACAGCGAAACATACGGTGATCGAGGACTGCAAGCGAGTATGAAGGCACATTGGTTTCGTGTACAGGACTGTTGTCAGCATGGATGTGCTTACCGCTGCCTTGCTTGAGATCAGGAGTCGTTTCCTCGCAGTGCGCTACATCGCAGTCTGGCTGCGACAGATCTTGACCAGAGTCTAGTCCTACACTTTGGCCTGTGTCTCATGGAGAGCAGCATAACCAGGTTTAGTACTTTCCGCAGGCAGTAACGCAACGCTCTACTTGCTGGTAGCTGCCTTGATCTCGACCAGAGGTTGGGCGTATCGCGCTACAATAACTGAAGATGATTGCAAGAGAGGTACAATGACCTAAAGCATGAAGTATATTGTGTCGTGAAGCAGTAGTATTGAAGAGTGCAAGTCGGACGGAATGCCCAAGATGAGCCGAGCCCTAGGACCCACAAATCTGTCACCACTTCACTGGCTTGGCAGTCTCGTGTCTTTCGGACTTCCTTGTCATTACTGCATCGCGCCATCATTTGCCGCGAAGCTATCTGTGCCGACTGCCGCGTCGATTTTGTGCGCACGAGCACTCAAGACATCTGCTTCCCGGCCAACCATCTCTTCCTGCTAGAGGTTACCAGACGGTAGCATCGACGTGCAAACGACTGGCGTTCTTACATGGGTGTGCATTACGCCAAGACGCAGGATCTCGGCGCCTACTGATGTGCTCCGCCGTGTCTGCTTATTGCAGGAGTTGTAGGTGGATTATGGCGAGAATCAAACCGTCTTTGGCACGCCCGGCTGCCACGAAGGTTTGCTAGGCTTCTTATTATGCTGTAGTCTCGTCTGCTATTGCCCGTTCCGACACATGGCACAGGGGCCTCTCAAAGCAATTCTCCTCAAGCCAAGCCGAGTGGCTCATGCGCTCTCTCGTCGCCATCTGCACGAGCCCAGACATGGGTTGCGTGCCGCCATGTCGTAGGCAATCGATCGACCTATCGCAAGCACTGAATGGCACACTGTGGACCAGGGGCGGATCATGCTGTACGCAACATGTGATTGATAAATCTGCGGACCTCAGCCACGCAAGGTCGGCACTCGTGCGAGCTTGATGCTTCTACCTTATCAGATATGAGGCTTTCACGACATGGCTTTGCCAGGGCTATTTTCGGATGGACGCCGGAGGAGCACAAGATCTCAAGCACATCATGGCTCGATGGCGTACGAGGACTGGCCGCCTTCCTCGTGGTGATGTCGCACTACTCCATGGAATGGCTTTCAACCTACGCTGATGCTCCTTTCGGCGCACTCGTCCTCAAAGACAGAGCTGTCGACGACGTCTGGTACTTTTACGAGGGTCAACGTCTGCTGGCGCCATGGCGACTCCCAATCCTTCGCGTGTTCATGTGCAACGGCGGTGGACAAGTCGCTGTCTTCTTTGTCATCTCAGGCTTCGTCTTGACATGGAAGCCTCTGAGCCTGGCGCAGGCTGGCAACTACGACAAGCTCTATACATCACTTGGCTCATCGACATTCCGGCGCTGGTCCCGCTTGTATATGCCCTGTGCAATCGTTACGCTCCTCTACCTTCTAGAGACACAGATCAAGCACTACCAAGGCTTGAGACCGTTACTGTACTCCTTCTGGGAATATCTGGGCGATGTCGAGATCTGGACGAATCCATTCAAGACGGTTGATGAGAAGTCATTCTCAACGATGCTCGGCTTGAACGGCGTGGTCTGGACGATTCCCTTCGAGTTTGGTGGGTCCATCTTCGTCTATGCCTTGACTCTGGCACTAGGTAGGGTACAGAACTTCCCTCGACGGATACTTTGTATAGTACTGGTCACGATCTACGCTCTATTCTCACTCCAGTGGGATCTTTGGCTCTTTGGCACCGGCATGGTTCTGGCAGACTATACTCGTCATTCAATCTACCGCACCAAACAGCTATCTCGATCGAAGAGCACGATATGGTGGTCGTGTCTCCTGTTGGGACTCTTCCTGTTGAGCTTTGTGCCACCAGAAACTACGTACAATTCATACACCACACCCATCTACGATCTCTCAGTCTATCTCCCTCTACCACCCGGCTGGAGGGAGAAGGTTGGCGAGTTCAGGTTCTGGTGGGGTGCCGGAGCTACGCTCATCATCGCAAGTGCTTGTCATCTGAGACAGGTCCAACAGTTCTTCGAGACCGCATTCCTGCAACACCTTGGCAAGATCAGCTTTATGCTATACCTGATCCATCTCCTTGTTGGTAACCTCATCAGTGGAACGGTGAGGCCTTTGCTCTACGCAGCGTTCTGCAACTACGAAGCAGACCCAGCTTTTGACATCCAAGTGTGTCGAATCAGTCCGCTACTCAATACAGCGATCATCATCAGTCTGTGGTGCATCACTTTGCCACCTCTCTTTGCTGTAGCACACTTCCTCGAAGTCTATGTCGACAGGCCAGTTACGCTTCTGGGAAAGAGAGTGGACGACACACTTCTGAACGGTTGGCAATCGTGGGGAGGCGAAGAAAAACAGCACATAGAACAAGCACTTCTTCTCGAATCTCAGGATGTTGATGAGATGCAGATGAGGCCCTGATCATCTGCGGAAGCTACAGAGATCGAAGACAAGTATATGTCTGGAGGTACGAGGGCTCTCTGCCGAAGAAAGACACTGGCTCGAGAGTCCGACCAGATGTGAGGCGTTCTCAGTGAAGAACGACATCATGTCGAGCATTCGGCCTAATGTGAGGCGTCTGAGACGAAGAACGACATCGTGTTGCGAGTCCAGCCAGTCGTGAAGCATGTCTGGTGAGACACGGCATCAATTCGGAAAACCTCACCACGCACGAAGCATGCTTACGGAGGGACATTCTCATGCCGTGAACAGAGCCATTTTGTCGGATGGTCAGGTGTCGAGGTGCTCAGCCATTTGCGTGAGCAACAATGACACGGCTCCATCGAGGCAAAAGTCATATCGACTACCAGCCATATGCGATGGCTATAAAGATGCTGCGTTGTCAGCGCACGACTCTGTGACTTCGCCTGGAGGACCGGACCGAGAGAGTGATGCAGTTTAACCCTTCCGATATCATCTCGACCGCCTCCTCCCAGGCTTCACATGATGTTGTGGTGCCAGGAGCTACTTGTCCTTGGATATAGCGAGGATCCAAACTACATCGTGAGGTTTCAAGCTGCTCTCTATCGCTTCTCGTGCCCAAGCATAGTGAACATCGTAGGAGAGATACATGCTGTTTCCAAAGTAGTCCTCGGTCATGGCGCCGTGAGCTGGCAGACTTTGACAGGCATGATCACATATCAAAGTTGCGATCGTGCGCGCTGGTTGCGCGAGGATCACTGGAGGAAGTCATCTGATATTGCGAGAGGCAGAAGTAGAAGCGCGCAACGTCGCTGCGTGAGATCAATCTTCCTTTGCTGTCGTCATGTGAACTGATGGTCAATGCACGCACACTTCTCCAATGCTGACGTGAACATCATGAACACACCAGCACGCGCGCAACGACCTACGATACTGCTGGATTGACCGCAATCTCAGTAGTTACTCATCAAGCATTCCCTGTAGACTGTTTGTTGTCTATTTAGGCTGCAACTTGCACATTCGGAACCACTTTGGTCCCTATGGAACCACGCTATACCGGTACCATGCACCACCTCGGCAATCGACTACTCGACGGCAATATAAGGTACCACACTCCTATTCTCTGCTTGCGGTCCAGCACATATCCCTCCCCTTGATAGCTTCGATCACAAGAGTCGCAGACATGGCTTGGCAACCCTATGAGAAGAATAGCAATACCAGTTTCGATGTGGTCATTGTCGGCGCTGGTATCTCAGGTATCAACTTTGCCTATCGGCTACAGGAACGCCACCCAGAGCTTTCGTACGCCATTTTAGAAGGACGACATGAGATTGGTGGTACATGGTCACTCTTCCAGTATCCAGGTAGGTGCACAGATCGAAGTCACTATGACCTAACTCACATGATGTAGGCATTCGATCAGACTCAGATCTCTACACATTCGGCTTCAAATGGCGACCCTGGAACGACAAGGGATCGATAGCGAAAGGTGATCTCATTCAGCGATATGTCAAGGAATCGGCAGAGATGTACCATATCGATGAGAAGATCCATTTCCACCACAAAGTCAGGTCTGCCGACTACTCGACAAGCGATAAGCTATGGAGTTTGGATGTCGATGCCAATGGACAGTCAAAGACATTCAAGGCTCGCTTTATGCTCCTTGGTACAGGTTACTACAACTACGACGAGCCTCTCGAGACAGTCATTCCTGGTATCGACACCTTCAAGGGTACTGTTGTCCATCCACAATTCTGGCCTGCAGACCTGGACTATACCGACAAGGACGTCGTTGTTATTGGCTCTGGCGCAACTGCGGTGACTGTGCTCCCAGTCATGGCGAAGACAGCAAAGCACGTCACCATGCTGCAACGATCACCAGGCTATATTGTCTCAATTCCTTCTGAGGACGGGCTAGAGAAGCTCGTGCGCTTCGTCTTTGGCTGGTGGCCAGCTGCACAACATCTTATCTTTCGCTTGAAGTGGATCTGGGCATCTTTCTACATCACCACATTGTCCGCACTGATACCGAAGATAGTCAGAGCTCAACTGCTCAAGCGAGTCACGAAAGTCCTGCCTCCGAATATACCTGTCGATCCACATTTCACACCCAAATATAACCCCTGGGAGCAGCGCATGTGCCTGTGTCCCGATGGAGATTTCTTCGACGGTCTGAAGTCCGGCAGGGCCAGTGTAGAGACAGGCATAATTGACACTATCACACCCAACTCGATCAAGCTCAAGTCCGGCGCAGAGCTCCACCCAGATATCATCGTTACTGCCACAGGTCTGAAGCTGCAGTTCGCCGGCGGTATCAAGATCTCCGTCGACAACAAAGCGCTCAACCTGTCAGAGAAGTTTATCTGGAAGGGACTTATGATCGAGGATCTGCCGAACGCTGCATTCTCGTTTGGTTACGTTGACGCTTCCTGGACACTCGGCGCTGACGCATCAGCACAGCTGATCTGCAGACTGGTCGCAACCATGAAGCAAGAAGGTGTTGTGGAAGTTACACCTCGAAGGAGCGAATTGGAGAAGCAGACACTGCAACCAAAGAATCTGCTTCGACTCAATAGCACATACGTTGAGAAGGCTTCGAGTGTGACACCGAAGGCTGGTGATAGAGGTCAGTGGATACCAAGGACTCACTACATGCGCGATCTGTGGAATGCGAAGTTCGGCGACATCAGGACGAGTCTAGACTGGGTGAAAGCATGAAGTGTTGAAAGAAATACATCAAGAATATAGCCCATAGATGAATGACTAATATTGCGTTCGCATGGTATGCCAAAAGAGCTCCTGATAGATAGGTTACGAGACAGTGAAGTGACTGCACCACGAGCAATTAATACCTTGACTCAATCACTGTAACAGACTATGCACAATGATTTCTCCTTCCTGATTTCGAATGTGATGAGACAGTAGAGTGACTTCGCCACAAGACTTCATACCCTCTACCACTCACTGTGACAGGGTGTAGACAGTCATGCCACCCGGACCTCCGCAGAGAAGAAGTGAGTCGCCTCCACAAGCCATCGAGCACTGAGTAGAAGTCTGAGCGGCATTACGCTGGTCCAAAGTGCCGCAGTAGCACTGTGTACCATACTCGATGCCAGCGACAGGATAGTTGAGGTTCGAGCAGTAGTTGATGCAAGTCGAAGGAGTTGCAGCGGATTGATCAACCTCGACAGAGAAGATGCGGGAATTGATGCTGTCGGTGTAGCAGTTGTCGTACGACCAGCCTGTTGGAAGACCTGTGGTCTGCACGACTGGCGCTGGTGTGGCCGGTACAGTAGAGATGCTGCCATCAGCATTGATGTACGCATACATGGATAGTCGCTGATTGCCACCGCATATCTGTGTACTGTTGCCAGCGCAGGCGAAGGAGCAGCCTACCGAGCCGTCTGTGGCAAGGTCTCCACCGTTGTTGAATGAAGAGCCGCAGAAGCACTCATTGCCGTATTCGAGACCTGCGTAGGCATAACCTCCAGCTTGACAGCTAGCCTGACATTTCTCGATGGTGACGTCTCCAGAGATTGTGCCGGTGTATGCGAGAGTTCGTTTGTATGTCTGGTCTGAGTAGCAGCCCAGCTTTGTCCAGCCAGCGCCGGTAGCATACAGACTGAGCCTGTCACTCCCTCCGCAGGTCTCACCAGCATTACCATGGCACGCCATGTTGCAACCGGCGTCACCGTCAGCAGCGAGACCTTGGTTGTTCTTGATGGCGTTGTCACAAAAGCATTCACCACCGTACTCAACTCCAGCAATGGAGAATCCACTGGAAGAGCATTGTGAGATACACCATTCGACGGTCATACCACTGCTTGGCTCTGCGAAGTAGTTCATGAGGGCGTGCTTTGGGTTGTTGTCGGTGTAGCATCCCAAAGCTGTCCATCCTGATGGCAAGGTCGGCTTCACAGCGGCTGGAGATTGGACCGGTGCAGTATTGGCCGGAGTTGCATCACCTAAGCTGTAGAGATTCATCCTTCCAGGGCCACCGCACTGATAGCGTCAACGAAGAGCACTCTGTGAGCATGAACAGACTTACAAGAGTGCTGGCGTCGCCATTGCAAGCCATGTTGCATGTACCCTGATCAGTAGCCAAGCCCTGGTTGTTTGAGACGGTGTTGCCGCAGTAGCACTCATTGCCATATTCAACACCAGCCAGAGTGTAGTTAGCGTTGTTGCAGGCATCGATACAAGTAGCAGCTGTTGTACGTGAGGCACCGCCAGCAGTGTCGAGCTTCTTCGCGAGAGCACGAGCGTTGACGTCGTCTGTATAGCAGCCGACGGATGAGAAGTCACCAGAACCAGGTGAGACGATTGGTACGATCTTCGGTGGTGCATTGGTGACAGTACCGTTCCAAAAGAGATTGAGCCTATCAGGGCCGCCACAAGGTTGAGTTGAATCACCAGTACATGCCATGTTGCAGTCTGAGTCGGGCTTTTTGCTTGCGAGAGAATTGATCTTGTTGTCACAGTAGCACTGACCGCTGTATTCAGTACCGGCGTACGCATAGCCTAGCTGCTGGCATTGATATTGGCAGTTGGTATCGGAAACATATTCGCCAAAGTGAGCCGCAAGTCCAAGTGTACGATTTGACTGAGTATCACTGTGCTATGTCAGTGATCGAGTTGGCAAGCCTGGAGATGCACCAACCTGTAGCATCCCAAGGATGACCACCCGCTCAATGTTTGGACCTGGAGGCTGTCACGTTTGAGAACACTGGCGTGTGCAACAGCTGCAAGAGCTAGGGTTGACAGTGTACCGGACCTCATTGTTGCGTTGCAGCGACGATGACCTTGGACGGACGGTGATCGAGAACGTATTGATGAAGGGAAGAAGCTCATTTTCTCACCTTCCTGGGCAGCCTTTAGTACTTGTCCGTAGCCTGCTATCATGGACAGACGGCTGGCTTCAGCACCGCCATTGTCTACATGGCTTGACCCGGCCTGGACAGTCCAGGCTTCCAAGATCACCAGACTCATCTGACAGAAAGGCAATCGGTGCCTCATCAGAGATCATTTGCAGCAAATTGGAATGAGGCGCACGTGGAAGCCATGCTGCTCGATTGACTGCAGACACAGGGCTTGCAATGTCAATCAGTTCTGGCGTTGACTGGCGTTTGGCATCGGTCTCTTCCCGTCAATGGTTCGACAGAAGAAGGTTTAGAGGAGATGATGCTTAGAATGCGGAGGATTGCTGGTCAGGTTGAGTTTCATGTGGTGTCCACGTGAAGTTATTGTAGCTGGCCCCACTTGTGACAAGCCACAGATTCCCCGAATCGGACGTCATAGCAAGCCATGGCTGTCATGAAGGCCGAAGATGGCATATATTGCTACTAGCTCCACAGACCCGTGGCCTCAAGGTTCGAGGAAGATCAGGACACACAGCTCCGCCCAGTGTACGGAGATGCCGCAGTGCTGAGTTCAATAGAGCGATGGCGGTCAAGAGGTTCTTGATGAGGATGATACAACCTAGCCTTGTAGGAGTGCGCCCTGCTTTCAGATACGCTTGAGATGCATTGTTACGCGTTGATCGTGTGCACACAAGCTGAAAAATTCGTATTGTCTCACCGATCGAGAGTCATGCGGTCGATGGCTGTGCCTTCAATGGCCGCCGGTGTCTCATGGTTGTCTGTCCGCACTAGAGATAACGATACTGCAGAGACGTGAGCCTGCAAGACACTGGTACGTGCGCGAATTCGACGAACAGGTCTTCTGCTACGAGCAGGTATGCTTGCACAAAGGTCTAGGCGAGGTTAGCAGCATTGTTGGCCACCGTTCAAACTTAAAGACTACTCCAAGCTGAAGTCTGTCCTTGTTTTGCGATGACAATGAGGTCGCGTGTCTGTATCCCGCGCAGTATGGAAGTCCTCGATATTGACATGTGTCATGATCATGAGCACAAGCAACACGAGCTGCCAACACTGTACTCACTGTAGCTAACCCTTCGTGCATCGCGGAAATCTGCGATCGATTAAGGCTGTCGTTGGACTCACAACTTCTTGCGGCGCGCGTGCCTTCCGTCATTCTCCTTTGTATCTGCAAACTAGCTCTTGACATTATTGTATTCCCTCTAGCGCGTAGCTATATCGACGCTGAAATGGATGAGACTTGCTGATATTGGCGAGGAGATAGACGTTTATCAGGAGCTCTAGTCGCGACAAGGAAGCTGTTGAAGCCGGACTCTTATCCTGTATCCAATATAGCTGAGCACTGCAACGAAGCCACAGCAAATGAAGTGCTACGTTGAGTAGATCGTATAGGTAGAGCTCGCGATCGGCCTCGACGTGGGTGGTAGACTTCCCCTGGCTATAACGCACTGCGGACTAGGACAGACGCTGGAGAGCACCAATGCCAGGCTGCAATCTTCTTGGTAGACAAACTCATTGAGCTGATGCAAGTAATATGCTCAAGCATTTTGAGAACATTCTCGAAGCTGGAAAGAATAGCGTCGACAAAGCTTGGCGCGCTAGTTCTACTGAACAGTTATACATAGTTCAATGCCGATAGCGGGACTTGTACTTCGAAGGGCGTGACTCCACACCTGTATGACTGAGATGTCTTGGCATGTATGGCCGCGATCAATGGTAAGCAGTACGGATACTAACATCAACCACCTCTTTCGCTCAATCGCGCCCTTCTACAACTCCTTTCTGCACGACCTTGTTGTCAGGCTTCCAACGATCGCCACAGGGCGCACATTGTCTCACAATGGCTGGATCTCGCAGCGATGCCCTGCACGATCTTGATTTGTCATTCTTAGATGACCTTCCGCCTTTGTCCATAGGCGAGGACCCAACTACGCTGCAAGAGTCGACATTAGACTTCAGCATAGACCCGATCAGCCAGCAGGCACTGGATCTTGACGAAGAGTGAGTTTGCTGCCTTGAGCAAGCATTATCTTCTAACACATCCAGCTTCGATTCCGCAACATGGGCTGCACGACTCGAGCAACATGTGACTTCGGAACCAGACTACACCAACTTCGACAGCTGGATTCCAGAGTATGTTATGTGCTGGTGGCAGGTGTAGATTGCTGATCCATACCAGGTTCCAAACACCAGCAAAGCCATGCGACTATTGCAGATCAAAACGACTAAACTGCTACTTGGGAAAGGGACAAACCGACTGCTATCCATGTATGAGCCTCTTCCGAGAATGCAGCCTCAATTCCACTACAATGGAAGCTACAAATTACGCTGTCGACGATCGAGGCACATTCTTCGACGCCTTACACACTGTCGGAGAAGATGCTGCCATCGAGCAGGGCTCACGCACGATCGCCAAGTATCTGAAGTCGAAGCAGACTGATCAATCTGTCACCCAAGAGGATGCACCCGGTAGCTCACGACGAAATGGCATCAGATTCCCACAGTCTGCCGTCAAGATCCTTCGAGAGTGGTACCACGCACATCAAGACCATCCTTATCCGAGCGAGGAGGAAAAAGTCAGACTCGAAGCGAGCACAGCTCTCAAACCACATCAAATTGCCAATTGGCTTGCGAACCAACGACGGAAAAACAAGGTCCTGGCCAGATCACGCCCTCGACGGGCCATCTCACCATCTGCCAGATCGCCAACTCCAGCTATAGACATTGTCGGTGCTGAAAAACCATGGGAAGAGCTCAATCCTTTAGAGAGATGGCAGCACTCTCCACCTGAGAACGAACCGGCTGCTTTCGAGAACATCGCAGAAGCTGTTGCATCGTCCGACCTCCCTGATGGAGCATCAACACCGTCTAGCACTGGTGTCAGACGACGCAATCGGTCGAGCAATGGTTCCGGAGTGTCTGGTCGCCGAGCTGCATCCACGACATCTGCAGAAACCAGTCGAGGCAGTTCATTGTCCGCACCATCTTCGGCTGCGCAGTCCAACAGCTCTTCCCACGGCTCGTTTGGCTCTTTCAACTCAAGTCTGGCAGGGAAGAAGGATAGAAGACGACGCAAACGTGGCATGCCACTACGACAGCCGACCGACGAGAAACGACGCACTTTCCAGTGCACATTCTGTACTGACACCTTCAAGTCAAAGTACGACTGGACTCGGCATGAGAAGTCGCTGCATCTCTCCCTTGAGAAGTTCATTTGTGCACCACTAGGTCCGTGTATCATTGATACCAATACTGGCGACAGGATCTGCGTATACTGTGGCTTGCACAACCCCGAAGAGGGCCATGAAGACACACACAACCATCGTGCTTGCGAAGAGAAGGGACTAGAATCACGTACATTCTATCGCAAGGATCACTTGCGCCAGCATCTGCGTCTGATGCATGGCTGTGAATTGATACCTGGTATGGATGCATGGAAGTTCACGACAACAAACGTCAACAGTCGTTGTGGCTTCTGTGCGCAACGATTCGCGCTTTGGCAAGACAGGGTGGACCATCTGACTGTGCACTTCAGAGCTGGTACCCGCATGATCGACTGGAAGGGCTGTCGTGGTCTGGATCCAGCTGTCGCAGCCATGGTCACAAACGCAATGCCACCATATCTCATTGGCATCGAATCTCTCAGCCCAAATCCGTTCAGTGCCACGAACGAAGGTCCCATGCATGTCTTTGATGATCAAGCACATGCTGTAGCGTGCGATGCGCAACTTCCAGCACAAAAGCAACAGTCGCCTGAAGGTCTCTCCCCAAAAGCGACTTGTTGGGAGATATTGACAATCGCCCTTGGCAGATATGCTAACGAGATGGTCACGAAAGGCATAGTACTCACTGATGAGATGCTGCAGTCACAGGCTCGGTTAATATTGTACGACAGTGATGATACGTGGAACCAGACAGCAGCGGATAACCCAGAATGGCTTGATTTGTTCAAGAAGGGCCACGGTCTTGACCTTATCCCGTCCAAGATTGGCGGACAGGGTCAAAAGGTGCCAGAAGATCTGGAATGGTACTCAGATCTCGGCGTCCGCATACCATTCTTCGTCCAGCTTGAGCAATACAACAGAGTACAGAACGAGGAGGCGCTTAAGAATGGTACCGGTGGTCGAGCACGAAAAGAATGTCGAGCACGAAAAGAAGCCGTGACGAGCGACATGATGCGATCTGTCTTCCATCAGCTCACACAGGAGGGTGTCCTCCATAGTGCAGAAGTGGCATGCCCGCACGAGACGTGCACACAGAACACTGTCGACTGTGACTTCATGGATGAAGGTCAGAAGCTTCAACGTCAACTTCGATGGTGCAACAGCAGCGTCACATCCTTAAATGCTGCACCTTTGGCCAAGTTCATAGGCCTCGCAAAGTCTGGTGTGCCTGTCGCCGCCACGACAACGACATGCGAAGATACTGCTGCTCTTCGTGCCGCCAAGGCCCGGGCGAAGTGTCTTGAGAATCTTCAATGGGGAGAGGTGGACTGCTGTCCCTTCAGAGAGCAGATTGACATCCTTGGCGATCGACGAGACGCATTTAATGCGCAACAAGCACAGTACGCTGCTCGAAAAGTACACAGTAAGGGATGCCTTATGGAAGATGCTGCGAATGGTGACTCGTACTTCCCATACCACCGTGCGGAACTGCCAGCTGATCGAGCACGCAACTTCGCAACCATCACTGGCCCGTGGGAGGACTCTGGTGTAATGCCACAATCACTATCGACTGTTGAACAGCCAGCGACGACTACCGGAGCCATGATGGAGTTTCTTGGGCCACTGCTGGGACAGGGACTGCCATTCAGCACTGATATCGAGACCTCCTCAATGACGATACCGACGACTACAGCTATGCAAGATGATATCTTGCAGGCTACCGATTTTGCGATGCTCGACACCATAGGCGATCTGCCTGATTGTGAAGTGTTCGAGTCTGCTCTCAATGATCAAGAGCTGGTGTCCGCTCCACGCACAATGGAAGAGACATCCGATCGTCACATGCAGGATGAGCTCAACTTCGACGAGGTGTTCAACATGGACATAGATGCTGGGACTAATTGAGATGAGATAATGCTAAAGCAAATATTAGTACAATATATGAAGATCACGATATTGATCACGAAACTCCTTTTCTCGTGCTGCTCTACAGGACCACTCTGATTGTTTTTGCGACAGATGGTACCCCGTCGACAACAGCAAATAGATAGTAGGCACCGGGAATGAGCACACCGCTGTCACTTGGCAATTTGATCATGAAGCTCGAACCGTTTCTCGTGGCTGTCACTGGGATGCGGCGTTGATCCGTATTGACCGAATGTGTTGAACTCCCAAAACGAAGCAGTGCAAAGGTCGCAACTTGACTCTTCTTCATGTTCACGGTGATCGTGCTGCCGACTCGGGGTGCGGTGTTCGACACAAAGCTGATGACTGGCCGAACCACAGCAGATCCATCAGCTTTAAACAGATATGGCGGACTGAAGATCTGACCATCGGCGTGATCGACTGTCCTGTCGCAGGACGCTGGAATATAGGTTAGTGTGGTAGTTTGGACGTGAGGCTGTGCACTCACCATCAGAGTTACCAGGACCACGGGTGTAGCATAGACCTCCGCCACCGCTCCAGACTCTGGCATCAGGAAGGAGAAGCGCCTCCGAGTGATAGTTTCGTGGTACTGCCTCTCTGGCCATCTTTGTCCAACCGTTTGTGGTTGGATTATAGATCTCTGCTGCCATTGCACCGTCTGTGTCCGTGAAGACGAATGATCTTCTCTGACCGCCAGTGACGAGTACGGTGCCATCAGGAAGGACGACTGCGTTAGTGAAGCCACGCGCGAAGTTCATATCGGCGATACGGTTGACTGATGAAGGAGTGTCTGGGTCGCCAATAGATGTGATGTGTGCAATGGATACAGCGTCACTGTCAGTGTAGTTTGCACTACCTATGGCTTGTTAGCTTTGCGTCCGATCATTAGAGATAGTACTCACCTCCAGCACTGAGGATCTTGCCAACATCAAACATGACGTTGACGCCACACATCTGATCATCGGAATCAGGTCGAGTGCCGGCGAGAGTCGTCGATCCGTTGCCCGCGGTGCCGTACCACTGTGAGGTTGTTAGCACGACGTTATGCAAAGAGCTAGGCATGCTGACATGTTGACTCTTACTAGGTCCAGCCTGGAAGATGGAACCGTTCTTCCAAGCATAAAGCCATGCATGGTTATCTGTCCTCCAAGGTCCTCCCGCATCATTCGTCAACATTGGCTGGACCTCACAGCCATTCAGCAGCGTCCAAGTATTGGCCTTTGGATCGAACACTTCGCCATCCTACCATGGAACACCGTTTTGACCAGTGATACCACCTGAGTAACAGCCACCAATGGTGAAGACATGTCCATTCGACAGAGTCGCGGAGGAATGATATCCTCGAGGGACCTGCATATCTGGTCCACGAGTAAAGCCATTTGTGGAAGGGTCGTATAGACTTGTGACTTCAGCATTGGAGCCACCAGTGATCATGATACGGCCCTCCTCGACTGTGCTCATGCCAGGACAGAACATATCGTGATGTGTGTTGAAGACAGGCCTTTGTGAGATGTCACCAGTCTTGAAGTTGTAGTCGGCGTACTGTGTATAGCCTGGTGCTCCTCCAAAGTCGTAATCGCTGCAGGACGGAGAAAACCAGTAATCAAGAGGAGTCTGGGTAGGAAGGCACAACATATGCTGCCACCGAACTGACTGGTAAGCGGATAAAGTCAGACCAACTGCTCTGCTTTAATCGATCAATCGTTGGTGTGATCTAGATGGTGGTAAACTGCTTGTTGAGCGCCCAGATGAGCGTAGCATTAGGGTTGAGGTCCTTTACATGGCACACCTTGTTTATCCTGCCGTACACGGCTTTGATGCAGCCTTCGACCGTGCTACAAAGCTGTGCACAATCATTTAAGCCCTGGATGTTCTGGACTATCTGTGCTGAAAAGGCAGTCTGTGCCTTGACAATTTGCATACCTGGGATCGGAGGCCGATGTGTAGTTGCTCTTCGTGAAAGGGCATGTCGCGATGACAGTACCCTCCTTCAAGGTGTTATTGAGTCGGATGGCATCCCATCGTTTGTCGGATGCCCATATGAGATCAGCCCTGTTGTCCTTGATGTGACAGTTCTGTGTCTGTGTATCGTACACAGCTCGAATGTACAGCCCATCGTTATCACACGTACTGGCGCACTCGGTTGACGACGCTATGTTGCCTATGGACTTCAAGGTAGGGGCCTGAAAACCTATACCAGCGCAGACAGCGTACGTGCCTCCTGTTGGACCAGTCACAGACTTCTCGGCAGTTGGACAAGTATCCAATGCTGAGATGAATGCGGACATAAGGAAAGCAGCCAAAGCGACTGAGCGTGCAGCCGTAGTGAAGGATCGGAAGGAGAAGACGTAGGATCGATTGCTCATGGGGAGTATCCAGCATATAACACCACTTACACATCGTGAGTACGAGGTCTCTTCATTTAGCTCTGGCAAGCACTAGAACATCTCGTACGAGGTCGCTCGAGAGCCCTTGAGCGAGATCACTGGCATATCAGGAACTAGCTGATGATGCCAAGAGCACTTTGGGGCACTGCAGGAGACTAGAGTAGTTCGACACTGGTGATGCTTGAGGTGGGATCGTGCTTGGATTGCAGTCGAGAGCAGAACGTCAAGCATTCTCTCATTGTCTTGGCGCAGGAACTATCGATGGTGGAGATGATCAATTGTGTTGAAAGGCGCAAAGAATTCGAAAGGGTCCCAAAAAGATCTCAGCCGCACATACCAACGGTCTTCATGTGGTCCCGACTTCGTGGAAGCTCATGATCGCGCAGGAACGCTTTTAGATGCAATCAGGGCATGAAGAATATTATTTTGATCCATATCAGATTGGGAGCTGATAAGCTGTCCGAAGGAGAGACTGGCACACTGCTGGTCAGCATGAGGTTCAGAGCAGGGCTGAACGGGAGACCTGCTGTTGGGGCAATAGTTCGGACTACCTATCGACTGCTTCATTCTGTCCTTTGATGGACATGATATCATTGTTCATTGCTTGTCGTCTCTCATGCGTGTCGTCCGTAATGCAAACCCTCGTAGAACACCGCGCTATGCATCCTGGCAATCATTCGTATCGTTGATTTAAGTTATCGTCTGCTGACACCACACCGGAGCATCATATACTCTAGGTCATCATTTGCTGGGACCACACCGGAGTCTGGCCCTTCGGACTGGCCAGCTCCAGTCGAGCCAGGGTGACATTGATCTTGTGGAGTCTTTGGAGAAGTGTTTGTTCGACCTCAGCAGCTGCAGCCAGGGCATCGACCTGTGTCTTTGTCCTACGATCGTGCTGTGGAGCCAGCAATACTCCGTTGACCACGTCCAGACGAGCATTCAGAGAGCCCTCATCGATCATAGAGATGAGCTCGGCTTCTAGCTGCTCTATAGGCGGCATACTACCCGCGAATGGTCCGAATGTCTCGACCAGAGAGCTCAGCGAAATCTGCGAGAAGGATGAGAAATGCGAGATGATGCTCTTCTCACGAATCTTTGCAAACAGGCGATCAACGTGAGATCCCTGTGGTGTGCCATATCCAATACCCAGGAAGACATCGAGATTCCAGTCCGAGTAGTATCGGCCCAGAGTGTCGAGTGCTGCTCGGTACTTGCCAGTCGTGAAGAGGGTAATGGCTTTGCGAATGTGTGGTTCTAGCTCGAGAAATGATCTGAAGCTGCCTCCCAGTATATCGTTGGTGAGCTCTTCAACCGTAAGTGACGCAAGTGCAGTGAGTCCACCATAGATGGCAATGTCGTTGGCTGATGCACAAGTACGGGTGAAATCGAAGCCCTGCACAGCGCCGCCAGAGGCGAAGCTAGAGTTCATCTGTGCAAACGATAGCGCGGCATCTCGATACTGTGACTGTCCTAAACATGCGATGCCCTTGGATGCCAGGATGATTGGTTTCAGTCGTGCTTCTTCTTCCGTCTTCACCCCAGAACTGCTCAGTCGGCTTGCTTGTGCAGTCACTGAGCCGAAATGTCCTTGTGGTGATCCTCCAGACTCTGATGCGGAAACTGCTTGTACCAAGGCTGTGAAGAGTAGGCGTAGTGTCATGCCTGCAACGTGTGTAGGTGTCGTGCAGAAGTCCCGCATCTTGCCAAACGCTGTGTATGCAGCGTGGTAGCCATACTGTGTCTGCGCTGCCTGCTTGGCGACCGACTCTTTACCCTGTGGTATTGCAGGTCCACCTGTGAGTAGCAGGTGTGTGGCCAAATCTTCTTGACCCATGCGTATGCTCTCTCGAATCAGGTTGTTCTTGTAGCCTCGTAGTTCTCCCTCGAGCCTTGCCAGCTCGCGTTTGTTCGCGTCATCTTGGCGTGCAATCCAGTCGTCGTCGATGTCTACAGGGTAGCCGAGTGTCACGGATAGCTCGATTAGGCTGCGATACATGCCGACATCCTTGCCAGCCTTTGCGGCGTTCAGGGCGAGTGTGAGAGCCTGGTGGGCTATAGCAGGGCAGTTGGCGGCAACATGGCGGAGACGCAGGGCGAGGAGTGGTCCCGTGTAGTTGGATGACCAGCTGTCGAGGTCGAAAGTTGGCGGTGCTAGGACGGCAGGCCTCGCCATGGTTGTGAGGTAAGTTTCGTGATGTATGAGCAATAGCTACGAGTATGTCATAGAAAGTGGCTGCGATTGAGGTCCGTGCTTAACATGACTTCACTGACAATGGGTGTGAACCAGGAGTGAATGTCGCCAAGGCACACGCTGCTTCAGCAAACGCACACACATCGATCGTAACATCGAGAGTAGCAGTGACGGTCCTGCTGCTGCTAGGAACAAGTCTTCCGTGTCTGCCAGCCAGAGACCATCCCCGCCTCAATGTTCACTATCATGATGGGCACACCAGAGTCATTTAATGGCGCCTCAGAAGTCGACCTTACCACGATCGTACATACCAAATATCGCTATGCACCCAGTCTACCTCCTACACAAGATCCGGCTGGTCATAATTCAACTTCCGTACACTGTCATCCTGCTGTCATCAGCCTGGCTGACTTCGTAAGCTCTACCGATAGCATAGCAGCGCAACAGGTCCGGCATACGCTGTAGAGGGTGAGAACGAGAACGCCATGATTCTAACAGGGTCTTTCAGCCACGATCGCGATATGAGGTAGTGGTTCTAGCAATACACTTTATGAAGATCTATTTGATCCATATCATGTAGTGATGCTCCTCATAAATCATCACAGCAGAACACCTTTTGTAATGAAATGCAGTGATATTCTCGATTGCACATGCCGATTAGAGCTTGCGGCGGTTTACAGCAGCGAAACTGTTGGCACGAGATGCTGAAGGAGTTCCTCTTGGCGTACCGCGTGGTGTGACACGGTTCTCGCCAAAGAATCGGTTCTGCTGGCTGTATCGACGTTCAGTCATACCAGGACGAGATGCACCTGTAAAGTCAGCCAAGAGTGGAAGCGGTGACGACTCGTACTCACTGCCTTGTCTGTCGATCAAAATATGGCTTGCACGACGACCAGGGTGCTCGCCATCCCCTCCTCGTGCGTCTGCAAGCTGTTGTGCAAACGGTGAGCGCTTGCGAAGAACAGGACCCTTCCAGTAGATGACGTAGACTGCGATGACCAGGACGAACGAAATGCAGAAGAGAATAGTGGAAGCGTATTCTAGATTCCTGCCAGTGTCTGCTCCGATGTTCGAGAAGAACGGAATGGCTGGTACTGTGAGGACACCTGCCAGGAAGTCACGAGACCAGCCGTTACCACCTGTTGCCGAAGCCGAGTATGGTCCGTAAGCACAGATCATGTAGTCAATGGTAGCCACTATCGACTGTTAGTGTTGTATAAAGTCATTGTCGTTCGACTTACTGTAGATAGAATAGTTTGCGATACCGACAATTGCGGCAAAGATCATAGAGCCTATCCAATGAATTGGCGGACCTTGAATCGTCCAGGCAAATCCAATGAGTCCGATAGGCAAGCATGGCGCAGTCCAGAGAAGGAATTTGAGACGAGATTCGTACTGAGCTCGCTCGTCCTCGGGATGCTCTTGTCTCTCTTTGATGTTGCGTTTGATAGCAGGAATGAAGAGGAGCCATGCAATGATGTAGCCAACACCTATAGAGATGAAGGATAGACCAATCTCAATGGTGCCGAATCCCCACTGCTGGTACACTAAAGCGAAGGACTGGATGAACATGAAGATCAGGGCGTCGGAGAAGCCTGAAAGTAGAGAAAGGACCAGGACGATCGGCTCAGTCAAGAACATCTTAAATGGTCGAATCCAGGTAATGAGGATTTCCTTGGCAGAGAAGCGATCTTTGTATGGCACCAACTCGTCAGGACCCCAGATGTTGGCGTTACCTTCTGCTCGTCGCTTCTTGGCGATCCTGTTCATGATCCTGGTAGTACGTGTCTCTGGGACAGTGAAGAAATGTACAGCCTGCACGAAGCCACCAAGGATGAGCTGGATCCAGATTGACCATCTCCAGTTGAGGAACTGCTGGCTGAAGCCACCAACGATAGGGCCAAGGACGGAGCCGCCAACTGAGGAGAAGACAACGTACGCCACGGCATATTGCTGATGGTCGGACTCCCACATATCAGCAATCATTCCGAGAGTTACTGATCCGCCAGCTGACGAGAGACCACCCAGGGCGCGACCAACCATGACGGTCGCAAAGTTCGGTGCAAGAGCTACTGGAAGCTGCCAGATGTTGACGAGGAAGAGAGAAAGCTGGATGATTGGCCATCGACCAAACTCCTCGGACCATGGAGCCCAAAGCTCGCAGCCAAAGGCGTACAGAACCAGGAAGATCATAGCACCGCATCGTGCGGCCTGTTCGCTGACATTGAACTCTTCGGAGATGCCGGGAATGGCATTGGAGTAGAGAGAGGTGTTGAAGTTCATGGACACTTGAATCCAGAAGATGACAGTGAGAATATACCACTTCTTCCACTTGGGAAGCAAAATCCAAGCTCTTCATAGCAGTCGTCCTCTGTGATCTCATACTTGTCGTTGGTACCGATCTTCTCGAGCTTACCGCCGTCGCTTCGCTTGCGGGCCTCAGTATCTGACAGTGATCGATCTGAGCTTCCCTTCTCTTCGTCTATATGGTCTTCGAGCTTCTCATTGGGCTCTGTGATATCGTTTTGGTTGAGCACTGTGGCCGGCTCATCGGCGAAGTGTGCAGGCATGTTGTGAGCAGTAGCGATGGAATGTAGGCGTGAATATCGATCAGTTGGTGAAGAACCGTAGACTCTGGGCTCAAGCAGAGGATAATTATACCAGACCCTGTTCACATGAGAATGAAGAGGTTAGCAATGATGAGAAAAATCTTTGGACAAGACCAAGAGCTTATTGTGGACCGGTCATGAGTGCAATGCGGAGGAGAGTGAATACGATGACGTCGTTGGTCGCGCTTGCTGTACCGAGCTTACATTATAACGTCGTCTCTGTGGCTAGCATCAAATCCTGCACGACTGAAGCAGCAAGTTTTCGACAATCACGGCACACTAAGCGCAGAGAGAGCTTGGCGAGCGCGAATCGCATCGAAATTGTCTTTGCATAAGCTTGATCATGAGATCACAAGGCTTGTCTGATCATCACAAGACATGTATGCCGAAGTACTCATCAACCATACGCGCCCGTTAGGGTGACAATACCATCTTCGCCATCCTACGACGCGACGACGAATCCTTTCTCAGCCTGACAGCCGCTTGCAGCTTATCTCGCAGAGACTTGGCGCAAAGTACCACCCATGTAACAGCAAGACACCCCGCACCATCTTCACCATTGTGTGTCATCACGATTGTGCTGACGACAGAGGAGCAGGCTGCGTCTGCACGACAAGTTGCCGCTGGCAGGGATGATAAATGCAGTCTGTGGGACTATCGGTCGCGCGACAGCAAGAGCCCGTCACTTGAAAGACATCGAAGAGATGAACTTGAGGAGCATGCGTTGTCCACCTAGCTACGACACTCCATCTTGCGATCTATATCAGCGCAAGGAGTACGTTCAATTCAACTTGGCCAGTATCTTTGCACAAGCTCGACTCCAGGCTTAACCCAGTCGGTCTCCTATCAAAGATGTTAGCCCAGGCAACACAATACTACCCATCAGCTCACCAAGGTCGCTGGCAGTCCTGAAGATGCATCATGGTTGTCAAAGCCGTGCATACCTCCTTCGCCGATGGAGAGATGGAACGGTACCTCTGGCAACTTGCTCTGGAACGCCTTTGCAAACTTCCTGGTTCCTTCGACTGGCACAACATTGTCTTTATCACCATGCAAGATCCACAAAGGCGGGAAGCTTGATACTGTGTCAAGTTGCTCGAGTGGGTATAACTCGGATTGCTGGCCGAACATGGAGCCAAATCTTCCTGACTGGAAAGCTATGAGAAGCAGCGGCACACCTTCAGGCGGCAATCGAGACGTGATCACCTCCTTACCAGACAGTTCCCGGATGTGATCATCCAGTAATCTTCGGTCGAGTTGAGGTGCAGGAGGGTCGAAGAGCTCTTTATGGTAGTCCTCTGTGAAGTGTGCTGACTTCATGTCGATCATAGGATAGTGTGCAATGACTGCTGCTACACTTTGCGGTATCTGGAAGCCGGACTGGAGGGCAAGCCACTGCTCAACCGTCAGCGAGACTTCAACATCTCTACATCAACCTACTCCTCCAGCAGACTCGCCAGTCACAAGGATATGCTTCAGGTCTGGCTCTACACCATGAGGCAAATACTGTGCAAGGTTACCTGGCTTCAACAGCCAAGCATATAAGTCTTTGGCATCCTCGAGGATGTCTACTCCTGTCGCTTCGGGCAGTAGGCGATAGTCCGGACTGACGGCGATAGCGTTGTGCTCCAACGTCAAGTCCAATACCCAGTCAGCATACCAATCTGGGAAAAGTCGTTGACCCTGTAGGCATTAGTAGTGCTTTGGAGCGGCGAGAGCAATAGCTTACGACTACCAGTCCACCGCCATGCCAATGCACCGTGACGGGTGTTCTTCCAGCCTTCAGACCTTTAGGTAGGAGTATGGATGCTGGTACATCCGTCCCGGTGACACGCTTATAGGCGACATCGATGATCTCGAAGCCAGCATACTTTGCTGCGATTGAATCGCCTGGAATCGGTGCGATGGGCATGGTGAAGTGTTTGGCTACTTGTTGAAATGCTGTGATTATCCTCACTCCTCGAGTCGGCATCCTTCCTTTTATATCTGACCAAACTTTACCATCTACTGGACATAGCTACACAGCCAATGTCCGTCGGTGGCCTGAGGCATGATTCTGCTGACTAAATCCTGGCCCGGACACAACTGACCTTCCTAGGCCGAGCATCCATTACTAACTCCAATACAGCGACAGGGACTTGTGACCATGTCCTCACGTGAGTGGTGGAAAGCAACTCCTGCCAGCACCACGAGGTCGCCGCAGCTGCTTACATTACAACGATATCGCCGTTATGGCAGTGAGAGGCGCGCTCGCCAACGCCTGTCCAACATGACCGATGCGAATCTCATTGACTAATATGCCGGTGTCCAGGTTCACGACCTAGGGTATCGGCAAGCAGCAACCGAAGCTGACACTAAACCCTTACCGAAGTGCAGGCATGTTCTGGACAATCCCTGACCGCAATGGCGTGGAGACGCATGGCAGAATCTGAATCACCAACCACCTGTAGGCTCGACAGACCAAACCTCGAGGTGCCATGCGAGAGACTGATGTGACCTCGGGCTGAGTTGTACCTCGTGTATGACAGACAAGTGCAACAGATGAATTGTGGTTTGCTTGGACACAGAATCATGGCACACACATGGACACTGGAGCCTGCATTGCGCTTGGGGATCGACCTCCTGTGTTTCAGACGAGACGCAGTGTGCCGGCGAGGCTGATGACAGAGCATATATGTATGCGTCGCGTCCTAGTCGCTGGTGCCAGGGCCGCAAAGAACCTTGTGGCCAAACCACAGGCTACGTTTGACCGTTCAAGTACGGTAGGTCTTACTCCTGAAGATAATGCTTATCAACAGCAAGATCGTGGCGAGCGTTGAGAGGCAGGCGTACGCATGGCGAGGGCAGCGTCGGCGCCTTTCAAATCTACACACCACTTGACACGATCGATGTCGCAGTGACGCATGCAGATAAAGCTTTGGAAAGTCGTACTGATGATCGCAGGAATGACCAGGGATGCAAAGACTATTCGTCGACGATACGCTCACACATCGGTGGCAGGCACAGTAACGTGTCAGACATTACGACGACGGCGTCTGCGGATGTTGCGGTTACTGGGTGATCTCCCCGTCTCTATTCTTGACGGTCTCTAGGGTTATCCAAATCCTTCGAACAGAAGATGGCAAATCCAGGGCTCATTGCCTGCGGAGCCACTTCAGTGCAAGCTCCCGTTTATGCGGACCAGGGCACCACTCGGTTTATTCTTGCCAAGCTCCAAGGTACGGTACCTCGAACTAAGCAGATACTGCCAATCGAGCAGATCAACCTGTTGACGTAGCCAGCGTCGACAAGCTTCTCACGGTAGGATGCTGAAGAGAGAGCATAGGCCGAGAAAACCAGACAGGTTCGTGGCAAGAGCTGTGGCGGTCTTGACTAGGTTGCTGTTGTTGACGCCCAACGAGCAAGGACGTGGTCGAGCTGTGAGGATAGCATATGTCCCATGGTGTTGTGCACTTGCTCAAAAGGTGATGAGGCGCTGTGGTTCCTCGATGCTGGCCCAGCTCCATGTCTGCATGATAGCTTCTTTCACCTGCAGCAATATCTCGTGTACGATGCTACCTTGCATGGTGAGATGCGATCCCGCAGCAGGTAAGATCGGGTTGACCAGACGGAGACCTCAATTCATAGGTCTACAAATGCTCAAGTTAGATTACCAACCTGGTAAGTTGGACGCAGCCTGCGGCGCTCATTAAGTCATCGTGCGTTGGCCATTGGTTCACTGATATTATGCGCTGCGGCCGTACCATATCGATTGGAAATGCTTGCGCATACGCCGCTGTTGTGCAGTAACCTGTGGAAGAGGTTGATTCAATAGAGTGCGAGCGACGCCCAAGTTGCGTTGCGCAAGATAAGACGCGAACAGGAGCTAATGTCGATGTATGGCGTTATCGCCCCCAGGATGCGTTCTGGGTGTGTGTGGAAGCAGGTTTGTGGTGAGATCGATTTCAGAACCACACCCGAGGAATCGGTTGTGTATGAAACGTTACATAGCAATCCTGAAGGTGGTGGCACTTCATGTAAGTCGTAATGATGTAGATCCTTCGTCGTGGTGGCAAGATGCCTATATCCTGCGAGGCATGTGCGATTCCCTCCCTATCTTGTTTGCCTCATTGACTGTGCATCGACTCACACGATGTCTGACAAGATCGAGTCCAGTAGCACCAGCTTGACCGGCGTTGGCAATGACAAAGAACTCCAAGGACATCTCAAGCGGTCTAATCTGATGATCAATGAGGCAGGCTTCGTTCGATGGAGCAACGACAATCCTCGTCACCCTCGTAATTGGACTCTCCGGGCCAAGATGTACAACACCGTTATCATCTTGTTATTGGAGTTCATCACAAGCGCTGTTGGTACTGCTGGAACATCAGCAGCTCAAGAGATGCAGAAGGATTTCGATATCGACCTTATCGTGTCTCTTGCATGTCTCACCTCGTCATATATGATCGGCCAAGGCATCGGTGGCATATTCTTCCCACCATATTCTGAGGTCTTCGGTCGAAAGACACTCTACATCGCATCAACGCTGGTGTACGCCATCTTCTCCGTCATCGCAGCTGTGGTACACTCACTACCAGCGATAGTGATTGCGAGGTTCTTGTCAGGGCTTGCTTCAGCTATCCCGACGATTGTCGTTGCAGGGAGCATTGAGGATGTCTTCAACACGAAAGCTCGTGTTTGGATGATCTTCGTGTGGGCAACCGTCGGCAACGTTGCTGTCTGTGTAGGACCAATTTATGGGAGCTTTGTTACGCAGAACCTGGGATGGTAGTTCTACTCGTCCATCCGAGAGGCTGTGTGCTGACTCCAACCAGGCAGTGGGTGCTCTACATGCCGGCGATAGGGCTTGGGATACTGTTTCTCTTCTGCTTGACGTTGCAGGAGACTCGACCAAGTCTATTGCTTCAGCGAGAGGTCGATGCCGCTCGCAAGAAGCTTCCAATGCCTGAGATCAAGATCCTCAATCCAGATGCAGCACCTGGATTGAAAGCGCTGATCGCCCTGACACTACTCCGACCTATACACCTTCTCTTCACCGAGCCGATCGTCATGGCTGTTGCGTTCATTGGTACCGTAACCTGTGCCCTCTTCTACCTTCAAGCTGAGTCCATTCCACTGGTCTTCGAAAGTTATGGTTGGTCGCCAGCATCAGCCTCGCTGGGCTTCATCCCGGTCATATTAGGTTGTCTGGCCAGCTTTTTCGTGCGGTTTCTTGACCAAGCAAAGTTGCGTCGAGTGGTGCACAGCAGAAGACGTATTGAGCCAGAAGACAAACTGACTGGCTTCGCGATTGCCGCACCAGCCCTGGCGTTTGGTAGGCTGTGTTCTTGTCAGTGCTGAGTCTCGCTGACTCCCTTCGCAGGCTTATGGGCCTTTGGATGGACTATTCCTCCTGTTACACGGGTGCATTGGATTGTGCCAATGCTCGCGCAGTTCTTTGTCGGCTTCGCACTGAATGAGAATTACTACACCTTGACCGGTTATCTGGCGGACAGCTACACCATCTATGCAGCATCGGGTTTCGCTGGACTCGTCTTGTCTCGTGCTTCGACGTGTGCGGTGATTGTGCCATTCACTCGGCCCATGTATGTCAACCTGGGATACAACGTCGCTACATCGATCTTGGCGGCGATAGCGACCATCTTCTGTGCGGCGCCGGTCGTCTTCATGAAGTACGGCAAGAGACTCCGGGAGGCCAGTCGGTTCGCAAAACTCAGCTTGGCGACGTATGATGAGAACAAGGTCGAAGAAGATGCTGTACCTTGAAGTGAGGGTCCAGTGGACCTTCCACAAACAATGACGTCGGCCAAGATTCTGCATTTCATACATGTGTACTACTCATTGCTTGCGACACAACCGACTACATCCTGGCCTGATACCTCAGCATGTCAGTGCCTCGTAGAGCTTACGCTTTTATGCTCACACATCGTGTGTGTTTATCATGTGAGATCTGCTCGTCGATCTCGGTTATTGCTATCTCTGCCTCGGTGATCGATGCCACTGATCTGCGAACAGATCTTTCACGAGCGACGATCAACGAGATCATATGACTCTCAAGAAATGTGAGCGTCCTTCACTTTTGCTTGCCTCAGCTCATCATGGACGCTCACGAACTAGGAGAGAGAGTCCCGTCATCGACACCACCAGAGGCAGATGAGGACTCTAACACCAGACAGTTTTCTCTCACACCTGCTGATAGAGGTGTTGCAGCCTGGCGTCTGTTGATTGTAGCATTCATTTTGAGCTGCTTCTTTGGGGATTCCCATTGTCCTTCGGAGTTTTCCAGGAATACTACTCTCGCCTACCGCAATTCAAAGACAACGCATTGATCGGTGTTGTGGGAACGGTGGCATCAGGGATATCATACATAGGAGCGCCTCTTGCAATACCTCTTGTGAGCCGCTATCCACAATACCGGAAGCTTATGATCTGGCTTGGCTGGCCGTTGTGTCTCCTCGGTCTGGTTGCTGGTTCTTTCGCACAGACACTGGAAGTACTGATCCTGACTCAAGGAGTACTCTATGGCCTAGGATTCATCACGTTCTACTATCCTATCCTCAGCATGGTCAATGAGTGGTGGATAGACAGGAGAGGCTTAGCATATGCGATCATGTGCAGTGCATCCGGCTTCTCTGGCGCGGTCATGCCATTCGTTACACAAGCTCTGCTGGACAGATATGGATATGCAACAACACTGCGAGCCATTGCTGCTGGGCTTTTGGTAGTGACTGGACCTCTAATACCCATGCTGAGGGGGCGTTTGCCGGAGGCTGCAGTAAGTTCACACCCGAGGACAGACTGGACGTTCGTCCGAAGCACTCGCTTCTGGATCTACAGCCTGTCTAATGTCGCTATGGGTTTGGGTTACTTCTTCCCATCGTTGTACCTTCCCTCGTACGCTGTCTCGAATGGTCTCAATCCGACCCAAGGCGCCTTGTTATTGGCTGTTATGAGCGTCTCACAAGCTCTAGGTCTGTTCTGTTTTGGATACATGTCGGACCGAAGGATACCAGTTGATGTGCTCACCATAACATCCCCGCTCGTTGCTGCTGTCGCAGTGTATACATGCTGGGGACTCGCAAGCACACTACCTGTTATGCTAGTGTTTGCGATGGTGTATGGCTTCTTTGGCTCTGGCTATACTGCTACATGGGCCAGGATAGGCACCTCTATCAGCAGTGATCCTATAGCGGCCTTCACTGCATTTGGTACACTGAATCTTGGCAAAGGGCTGGGCAATGTTCTTACCGGTCCGATAGGCGGAGCACTTGTCGGCAGTGATACTGTGGCAGGTGCCTATGGTGCTGTCAAGTATCAGAAGGTCGTCCTGTTCACTGGGTCCTGCATGCTGCTCAGTGGTGCGACAATCTTGCTCTATCGTGCAAAGGACTTGAAGCTGGCCACACTGGTTTCGAGACTGAGCAAGCAGGACTCGCACTGAAATGAGACCCTTTGCATGAGTGTGACACACCAACAGCAGGTCAGAGCTCATAGAGTAGACGAGCGCAGCCGGCGACTTCCTGCTCATAGACACTCCAGAGAATTGCTGGCTCGTGTCGAGATGCGATTGCACTACGTCGAACATCCAAGAACCTGTGCGCTGAGTGAAGCTCCCAACGCTGCCTGCGACTCACTTGGCACAGCTTACTACAACAAGTGTAGTCTGCACAACAGATTCAGCTTCTATCTGTATTACGGGTGTCATGATCAAGCCTGGAGCTGCAGATGATGAACTATGTGGACGATCCTGGGTCCATACTGTCCTTCGGAGTGTCATTCGCTTTGGAATCGTCTTTCACCTTGGTGTCATCCTTCGGTTTGGCATCATCTGTCGCTGCGCTGCCGTTCGGTTTCGCAGCAGATGCTGGGCTCTCATCATCGTGGGCGGCACCTCCTATAACATCAGGCGACTTGACGGGTTCTTCTGACTTTTTAGGTACAGCACCCTTGGCTGCATCAGCTGCTTTCGTGGCAGCCGCACTGGCAGGACTCTCATCCGGGTCGTTGACCGGTGCTGCTGGAGGAGCTGCTGGAGCAGGAGCAGTATTGGTTGGGGCGCTGGCCTCGACTGGAGCTGGAACTGACTGGCCTGGTTTGCCACCTTTCAATGCAGCGACGTGGAAGTCTGTGATAGCGCCAGCGGCATACATGTCTGGATCGTTCATCGTATTGGTCTTCACAGCTCTATCATATAGACGTGTGAGTCTCGCAACTTCAGATCGAACGGTGACTTGTTCATCTGTGTCGATGGCAGAATAGCCATGAACACCTCGACTGATGCCCAACCACATGACAGCTGAGTTCTCGATCTCGTCAACGACCCTCTCGAGGTCGTCGCGGAACATACGAGCTCTCATCGGTTGTCCTCGAGACTTCAAGAAGGCTATTAGGCCGGCGATTACAGTGTTGAGGGCGCCGAAGAGAGTGATTAAGATGCGGCTGCTGTCACTAGCGCCCAGAGCTGTCAATGTCGCGCCAAGTACCACCTGGGACAGCAGCAATGAGTTGGTGAGTGTTGCCGTAAACATGTAAATGGCATTCTGGTGCCTGCGATGTGTCACCGCTCGGTGGTACAGCGATTCTGGATGTGGTCTGCCTCGATCTGATACTGGCCTGCCATCAGTGGTCAGCTGTGGTGGCTCACTCGCTACGCAGTATCACTTACAAGTTCATGGGTGGCACTCCGGAGAGGTTGCAGAACTGATCATGTAGATCGCCATACGCTCCGATCTGACTGCCACTTGAGCCTGGGAATTGCAGTAGCGGACTGCTCTCATCGAGTGGCATTGTGAGTAGTGGTACAACAACAACAATCTGCAATGATGAGTCCTCCCTGGCCTACTCAAGCCGATTGCATGAACGTAGGGACACCGAAGAGGCGACACTGCTCCTTAACCCAGGATGCAGCACGTTCACACTGGGGGCTGGAAAGTGTAACGCTAATTGGTCGTTCGACCTTAATATCAGCCCAGAAGGATAGCGCTCAAGTTAGCGTGGCATCTGGTCGTCGCGTAAACGACACACTGTGATATCGAACGGTTCAAATACAGCAAGAGAGGTATTGTCTACTTAAAAGAGATCCCCGAACGCCAGCGTTATCTGTCAGCTCATCGCTTCTCAAGATCGTCGGTCATGCTCCTCTCTCGAACGTATATCCTCTTCTTCTTGCCTACTGGCGTGCCTGTATCCTTCTCGGGATCTGTGATGGTGGTCGTAGTGGCTAAAGGACTGCCCTTGGCCAGGTGTGAGTCTGCTACATTCGTTCGACTTCCAAGTCTGCTTTCGCTACGAGCATAGCCGTATCCATAGGGCATGAAAGCGTCTCTTGTCCGCGCAGGGCTATCTCTGCCGCTACTTGGGTCCATAGCCACAGCCTGTGTTGTCGAAGCCATTGGTGTGGTGCGAGTTGTGATGCCAGCATTAAACGCAGCTGGAGCGGCATCCTCTTTCCGCTCGTGTCGTCGCTTGAGCCAGATGAGCAACCAGATGAACAGCCCAAGACCAATGATGATAACGATGAGCATGATGATCCATTTCTGTCACGGTCAGTGGTGCACTTCCAAGCTTGAAACCCGCACTTACATATGAGTTGGCCCACCAGCCTCCTTGCAATGCTGGAGTGCCATTTCCAGGTGATGGATCACCAATTCCGTTGCCGTTCGTGAACACGATACCGGTCGACTGAGCTGTGGTTGCTGTAGTTCCAGCTGCGGTCGTCGTTGCTGTTGCTGCTCCACCTGCATCTGACGCTGTGCTGCTGGCGACTGCTTGCTCAGCGTGTTCAGAAGCTCCAAAATCTGTACCACAATTGCCTGTAAACCATGATACAAGCTGCTGACTCGATGCACTGTCCGTACAGTAGGCGTCGCATATTCCTGCTGCGCTATTTGCTTTGAGATTGGTGAGGTATGCTGACTGGCAGAAGCAGCTCCAGATACCCTGATTCGATGTCGTCGTACCACCACATGCCGTGATGGCCTGCTGCAGAGGTGTTTGAGCCTGCGCGCATGTCTGCGCACATGCCGGAGCAGCTGGCTTGCCTGTCGAGATAATCTGAGCTGAGGTGTGGCAGAGGAAGAGGAGCGCGATGCCGGCGATAGAGCTTGTTTGCAGCATTTTGTCGATGTTGTCTGCTTGCTTGTTGCAGGTCGAGTGTGATCGAGATGTCATAGAGCAATGTCTCAGCCGGTAGAGGAAGGAGTCGCTGTTTGCAGCTCGAGGTGATCGTGAGCGGAGAAGAGGATCGTCGAATGGTACAGGCATCCAACGGCTCGGGATCAGTGTGAGGGCAAGGAATGCTGACTTTGATGACAGTCGCGTAATGCTTTGCCTTCTCTTGTAACCAGACTGTCCGACCTAGCAGACAGCCATGGCTCCGTGATGTAGGTGTACTCCGTCGAGAACGAGAGATACCGACAAGACTATCTACTGATGCAGGAACAAGCTAGTCGAAGGAGTACCCTTTCTCCGTTCCCTTCACATGCTCTCAGGCTAGCTTGGCGGTGAGCTGTGCTTACCTTGGCTAGTAAGTGCGGTAGTGCCCGTTAGCAGCGTTTTCTGATTTAGCTCATCTTATCTTCACCTCATCCCAGCACGTTCTCCGCCAGACCTCTGGTCTGATCGTGTTACAGATACTACATACCCAGAGCCTTGCCTCAAAGTCATCCGAACGCCGCCAACGCTAAAGTTGCACCATAAGATATTGTTGTGTCGCACATCACCACGCACCCAGTAGTGCATCGTTAGTTACCCGCCTAAGTCAGATCAAATGGACGAGATTCTGTGCCTATCGACTTGCCCAAGATTCCTCCTCCTCCCCCTCGATATCGACTTGTATAGTAAGCAGACGATGCAGGGCCTGCAGCTCGCCAAGTATCGGTCACCGTTCGCTGCTGGTGATCTAACGTATGAGATGAGGATCTTGACGACTCCCTGGAGCCTCGATGACGCCATCGGCCGTCTTTGCTCTTCTGACGCTTGTCAGTTTGTCTCCACCATGAGCTGCAATTGCTACTGACTGCTGGGCGTTTACCGAATAGGTCTCGACGATGACCAGGAAATGAAGATGGTGGCGGCATCAAGGACCAGTCTTTCGCAGGTCCAGGTGCCCAAGGCTCGCCAAATCTGCGCTTTGAAGGTTGCGCCGCTCGACGATCAGCGTTCGGCATCCGTGATGATGAAGCCACGGCCTTGTCTTGCTGAGCGCGTGGGCCTGTCGGTACTGGCCTTATGTTGGCAGAGATAGCAGCACTCTCCTTATCCGGCAGTGCAGCATCGCAAAAGACTGTTGGCTCAATCGTGGTGGCAATCATCCCTGATGCAGCTCCAGTCGTTGCAGCTAGGCTGTGGTCGTCCGCTGCGATGTGAGCTGCCGACATGGCTCTCTCTTTCTTCTTTCTTTCCTTCTTGCGTCGTTTCCTCTCTGCTTTCTCCTTTTTGCTCATCGCTTGACTCCTTTCAGTCCGTGCAGCCATGCACGACGGGCCTGCGAGGACATGATGGGTGTCGATTCTAGTCTGAAGATCTGGTGCGCCAGAAACGATCGAGCTACCTAATGGTGAGGAACCGTCTTGACTCATTGGCG
This sequence comes from Peltaster fructicola, assembly GCA_001592805.2. Taxonomy (NCBI): domain Eukaryota; kingdom Fungi; phylum Ascomycota; class Dothideomycetes; genus Peltaster; species Peltaster fructicola. Next base: position 353,150 of record CP051140.1, read on the forward strand.
TTAATGGGCCAACTGTGGCACTGCTGGCTGGTACCTGGTCGCTGTGTCCTTGACTTGCTGCTCTTCCCTCGTTTGTGCGGACTACTGCACTCCTCGGCGCTAGAGGTGACGATGGAACGAAGTCAACTTCCGACGTCGCGACCCGTCCAGGATTGTTGAGGACTCGTTCGAAAGCAGCAGCTATCGCCTGAGGCGTCTTCAACGCTGCCTTACGTGCACGCAGTGCTGCTGTGGCGGAGTTGTTCTCGGAATGCTGAGGCATATCTGCCAACATTGGACTAGTCGTTGGTGTAACGAATGGCGGCTCTTCTGACAGCGATGCATTACGGTTGTGATTGGCCACAGTAGGACTTTCAATGTCGCTTTCTTGCTCACTTTCTATCCTATAGTTGACCCTTGGGGCACGAGGAGAACGTGGAGTGCTGACCGAGATGATGTCGCAAAGATCCTCGTCAAGGAGGCGCTCTTCAGAAGGTGTAGGAGCTGGTGATGATCAGTCAAAAGTATTGAACGAGCGTCGTGAATCATACTTCGCTTGTACAAGCTACAGGCTAGTGACTTGCTAGCATAGTGACAAGAAGCACATGCATCTCCCGACCAGGTACCAGCACTGAGGGGTACGACACAACCTATGAAGGTTCCTCGGCCGCCACGGCAAGCGTTGCACGGTTCTTGACAGCGTGTGCCCGTCGCCTGCACCAGAATAGCGTTGCATTGTGGAGCTTGCAACTTCCATCTCTTCTTGACAGTCTGGCCTTTGTCAAAGTACGAAGTATGAGACAGAACAGCTCGTGCTTGACTTAGTCTGAGCATGGTTTTGACCTGCTTCGAATGTCTCTTCTTCTTCTTGGCGTGCTTACGAACAGGTTTGAAGATGTCCTTACCAGGATGTCTCTCTGCATAAGGAGTGCTCTCGAGGCTTTCAAGGAAGTCTTTCCGTTCGCCACTACTCATAGCGTAGCCCGCATTGAGATTGCAGCTCTCCAAGTTCTCGATCAGGTGAGGAGAGTCTCTGACGACTCTCTCGGGCACCCAAGTCGGTTCCCATGTTACACTCACATGTCCTGGTTTCTCAACGCTAGCTCTGGAATTCTGGATGTCCCAGCGAGTGCCAGCAACCCTCACATATTGCCTTCCACCAATATCAACAATGTCTCGCGGGTCGATGTCGATAGAGCTGTACCGTGCCAGGTACGAGGTTTCACCAGCCTCGATCTTCCAGTCAAGCAAGCAGTCGATCGTCCATGTTTGGCTTCGCAGCAGATCTCTTTCCTGCTCTTGCCGAGTACTGCCAGCCGTTGCGACAGTCTCAGCTGATGACCGGACCAATGCGGTTGAGGTGGATGGTGTGTCTGTTCGGAGTGGATCAGTAGTGCTGAAGAATGATGTGCTAGAGCGTACCTGACTCTCTAGCACGCCGTTTCCTACGCCTAGCATTTCTTTCTGACGCTTTCGCCATGACAGTGGTTATTGGGACAGCCAGACGCTGTGAATGTCAAAGCACAGTATGACTGTGATCTGGAGTGTCTGTATCAACTTCCACGAGGAGCAGCCACACACGACGGCCGCCTGTGTCCGGATGAACAGCACGCGTCTGCCCTGCTATAGTGGTTGCGTTTGTCGATACCTCGGGAAGACGCCAAATGCGTGGCTGGTCTTGTGCGCGCATCGCCAGCTCGTTTCATGCAAGATACCGCGTGCAGTGGTTCGACTCCTGTTACGTGCAGATCAGTCGAGCCAACTAGAGATGCTCATCGAGTCGACTCCCGCGCCTTTGACTCTGCGGACATGGGTGAGAGCAGTCAGAGTGCCATTGTGTGACCGTGGCATTGACTTGAGCGCTGGTGAGGACCGTGGGCGAACGGCTCCGGACGGTAACTACTCGTGAGACAAGCTGCGAGACCGATTAGGGAATATGTGACGAGGTACTGTTAGCGAACGGAGTGGACGAAACTATGCAGAAAATGACAGGTCAACTGGATGATTGACCTGCTTGAACTCAAAAGGAAAGTAGTCACTATCAATACACGGCCGCGAGAAGTAAATACCTCACGACAGATCAGTGACCTACCATTCTCTCCCACATGACTTCAAGTCAGTGATCGGTCCTCAAATTTGCAGATTGGGCTTGCTGGTGGTTTTGGGATAGAGAAAGCTTCATGACGATGAGGATGTTGTGCTGCGGGAGTTGTCCCGGTCGGCACAAAGCTACTGCGAGAAGGGCGCTTGAGGCAGGCATTGTGCTGGAAGTAGAGATGACAGGTAAATGCAGGGAAGCACGTCTGTAGCGCACAATTAAAAAATGCCGAATGGGACTGGTAGAGCGATGTGAGTCAATAATGTGATGACTTATGATATGCTAGATAGATCTCCAGTCACGCCTGGTCGACCACTCTCTGATACCTAGACATGAGCAAGGCAGCTGAGCAAAATGGCGAGGTGGCAAAGACAATGGTCAGGTCAGATTTAAAGCGTCATGAGCCTGTTAGTAGCCAGAACGAGGCAGCCTCGATGTCTGGCCCTTCGAGAAGCAAACGCCTCAAGATGGAGAGCGTAGATATGCAGACAGCACACCACAACGTTATTCGATCTCCTTTCCAATCGCCGTGCAAAGGAGGCGACATGGAGTCCGATGTGAAGACTTTTCTCACACCAGATCCTCGCAACCAAGCAATCGACGATATCCTTCGATCCATGTCTTCTGGAATGACGAACAACAACTTTCGAGACGCTGCCGCTGAGCAGTTGCTGGAGCTCGCCATCGGACACAATTTGGATATGCTGCCTGGTGAAACGACACTCATTGAGAGTCGAGACAGACTTCTCAAGAGCGGGATGATCCAACAGGAGGATCTCGAAAGTGCTTGGTCCCGGATACAACACTGCTTTGCCGTTCAGTGTGCTCGATGGATGGACATTGCTGATGGCGGAGAGCCTGGCGCACGCTTTACCAGTGTTGCGGTAGAAGATTGCACGAAGTGGCCAGCAGAGACCGGTATGGTATGAAGTCCTTCAGATGACGGAGACTGACTTCGAGCAGTTGACGCTGCGCTGCTAGCTTCATCCGAGGACACGTCAGACTCCGAAAGTGATGGTGCCTTTACCGACAGCGCTGACTCGAGCTCGGGGGATTCTGAAGACTCTGACGATACTTATGGCCAACACGCCACTGGCGAGGACCAAGCCATCCCATCTGAGCCAGCTCATGGCAACACAGGCGGAGTCTCCTCTCATGCACGATACAAAGGAGTCGAATGGAGACGAGACGCACCGAGATTACGACATGTTGGACAAAGCGACGGCGACCACATAATCGCAACTGGATGTGGCTGCGGCAAGAATCTGTACTACGCTGTGGTCGTTGATCTGCTTCGAAGTGCTGGAATACCTGTGCAGCAGGCGTCGCGCCGTAACAACAGTTGGCTGGAGCGCAAGTTAAGACAGATGTACGAGCTCCTGGAGAAAGGCGAGAAAGATCGCTGGGGTCGGTTGAATGGCAAGCGGAAGAAGGACGGTAGACAACAGGTGCCGTATATGGAGGTCCAGAAGTTGATGGAGCGAGTGCAGCTTGAGAAGGACTTACCCCCGTTGATCAAGCACTTCGCATTGTAGCAGGATATCGAGCATTCGCCAATCCGGGTAGAGGTATTGTATCACATCAATAGTCTCCACACACCGAGAATGATGGCAGCTGTTCCAGTACAGACACCCATCAGCCACTGTAGTGTGCTGAACTTCACAGCTTCTAGTCGTTCTCGCAGAGCTGCCGTCTCTTGCTCAATTCGTGTTTCAGTCTCTTTGATCTTCATCTCTTGGGAATTTGCCTCTTCTCGTATGCGTCCCTTCTCCAGGTTCAGGTCCAGTCTCACACTCGCTTGTGTCCTCTGTACCTCGTCTCTGAGTCTGCTGTTCAGCTTCGCAAGATCGTTGGTCAGCTTCTCGTGGCTTGTTCTTGTCAGACTCGATTCTGTGGTGTCTGCTGAGAGCAGTTCTGAGCGCAGTTTGGCAAAGTCGACCTTTTGTGTATACGTGGCCTTCTCCTGATCTTCCCGCAGTACCATGGTTCGTGTGAGGTTCTGTATCGACTCTTCGATGACGTCTGACAGCACCTTCATCATCGCGACTGCTTGTTCTTCGCTGAACCCTTCTGCTTGGAGTCGTTGCACAAACTTGAGGGTGTCAAAATGGTGGTCTTTTGCTTGTACACTAGTGCGTGAGAAAGGTCTAATGTGTTGGAGAACGGATGGAGATGGCTGAGAAGCAAAGACAGGGCGTGTAGATGTTGTTGCTGATACCCTGAGAGGTGTGTCGTTGGTAAGGTGTATTGAGCTCCGCATGATCAGGCGTCTCTGTGTACCATCGCGTAAGGAGGCCAAAGACCGGCTGGCCATCGTAGGGTGTAGTAGTCGCTGTGCCATGGTGACCAGCTGAGTGTTTTGCGATGTGTTGTGTCTCTGATCGTGTTCCGCAAACATATGACCTCGACTGGTGGCCCGTGCGGAGAGGGACAAAACATCTATACAACAACCATCGCTACCATCATGGTCTTGCCTGCAACTCTTCCGGTTCTGGTTCCATGCATGGCACAGCGTGGACTGAGTATCCTTATGTCATTGTCGTACAGCTCATACGGTAAGGCAGACAGCTATAGGCATGGCAAGAAATCACGATCCATGCTTGTTACCATGCTTACCATGGGTCCCGATCATCCTCTGGTCTCGGCATCGACTAGTCGTACTCAACCTGGATCTGCAGCATCCAGGAATATATCATCATGGTTAACTAGTGTACCTGGTGGCCAGGAGGATGACCATGGAGCAGCGATAGCACGGATTCCGCGGGCTCCGCTTTTCCTTGTCGTTCACCACATGACACTTCTCTTCTTCACTGACATCACAAGATCCTGCCTGCAGTATCAGGCATCCCACAGCATCAGAGGTTCCGCCACTGCCGTGATGTGACATGGAGAGCACGCCGTGACCATTCTCCAATGCAGTGGTAGACTTTCACAACGACACCATTGCTTGATGACTGGGAACGACTTCGATCGGCAATACCTCCGTCCAAGCTGCGTGGAAAAACGATATCCTCCTCACTCGAAGGAAGGCATCTGAGACATTGCCTACCACTGCACAAGAAACGGTATTATGCCTCGAGTGAACGATATGCTGTCATCGGAAGAAGAGGAGTTGGACCAGGCGTCAAATCTGCCGATAGGACGAGCATGTGATCGTTGTCGGCAGCGCAAGGTAAACTCAGCAAGTCGTTATCATACTCTCGCTTACAGTTTTGTCAGATCCGGTGTGACAGGAGAACACCTTGCGCAAATTGCACAACTGCAAGGATTGAGTGCAATACAGCAGGTGTCAGACCACGTCAGCCTCGACAGAGAGTTCTCATCTCGTCAGAGTAGTACGTAGACGGGTACACCACCCATGACTTCGCTGACATGATCCAGCGAGCGCAAGATCGATGATATCGGGAACAGACTGTCAACAATTGAACACACCTTGCAACGATTGATGACTGTAGTTGAGCAGCTTGCATCCACGACTAAGACTGCTGGCAACCAGACATCTGCTACATCGTCAGTCACTCATGAAACAGTAGATCCACGGACTCCGGCCATAGACGAGAGATTATCACATTCCAGGACTCAGTGTGCGCCCACAGCACCTGTATCGATCATCAGTCTTGGAGACGACAACAAGGCCTCTACAGGTGATAGATCGCTCATCTCACACTCTCAACAAGCACGCCAGCTACTCGAAGACCACCTGCGATCGCGGCCTTCGATGCTCAACGATCCCGAAGTTATCGCATCCAGAGCACAACTACACTCAGCCATTCAGCGCGCAGGGACGCTTCCTGGATCACACGTACAGGCAATACCTGAAGTCGAGTTGTCTCTGCCACCCTGGGAGCTTGTGTTGAGCGTTCTTCAGGAGTCCCGCGATGAGGAATCCGTGTTTTTCTTGATCTGGACGCCATTTTTCAATCCTGATGACTTTTTGGCCATGTGTCAGAACCTTTACACCCAACCTCACCACTGCAGTCTTCCTCGGAAGACCTTACTCTACGGCTGCCTCTATTATATGCTCTTCGAGTGGGCTAGCTCACGCCAACTCCAGGATGCGAGCTCCTGGCGACAGATTGAGATCTTTAGATCAAATTTTGAGTTCCGCCTCCATGAACAAAGGGCATTGTCGACAGTAGCTGACTTTGAAACCATACTGGCACTGGTCTTTGGCGCCGGCCATGCCGTTCAACAGGGCAATTTTGCGCAAGCTTGGGCTTGCAATACCTTGGCATCCCGATTATGTCAGTCTCTATGTTGGCACAAAAAGAGCACCTCGGGGCAACCACAATCGAAGATGATCCTGTTCTGGGCCATCTACTACCTTGATCATACTCTGTCCCTTCGCCTGGGTCGACCATCGACCATACATGACATTGACATTACCGTGGACTTACCAGAAAGGCCCAGCGAAGAGACTCATCGAGCATGGAGTGAATGGTTTCGAGTACTGATCGAAATTGCCAGGCTGCATGGGCTGGTCTACGAGAAGCTATACAGTCCGGCATCGTTCTCGAAAACGCATGAGGAGCGGCTCAGCGTCTCTCGACACCTTGACAGCTGGTTACGTCGTATCTCCGTGGACAACGCCAGCATAGCTGAGCACCCTGTCCACCGAAAACAACACATGTCCTTACTCCTCAAGTCGAACGCGATCGTCATCGGTTGTCTATTGACGTTGACACATCGGGCGGCATCTACAGGTCAGAGAGATGGCCAAGCTCTACACATCAATGAAGCCTGCCTCGAAGCAGCTCGAGCGACGATTCGGGGACATCTGGACATCGTGTCGAACAGCAGTACACAAACCGGCAGCAGTGCCAGTGACTGTGTTCACTGGAGGATGTTGAATTGTCCTTCGACACCATTTCTGGTGCTCTTCTCGCATGTCATCTTCAGCTGCGATCAGAGCGATCTGGATCTGCTTGGTGCCTTTGTAGCCTCGCTCGATACATTGGCGTCCAATCTTGTCGTCAGACAACGAGAATCCATCGATCTTTTCCTGCAGCTCTGCAAGCCGTTCTACACTCTCGCTAATCACTATGTCAGGGCCTCCAGACAGCAGCCTGACACTAACCACAAGGATCTTTGGTCGTCGAACACACTTGAGGGGCATATGCCTACCTATCTGGACACGAATACGCTGACCGACCCAAACTTCAGCTTCCTGCCACCTGAGCTGTTTGATGCATGGCTTGCTGGTACGCAGGATCTCGATCTTTTCGACTGGCCAAGCATAGATATGACGACGCATGCATGATGTGCTAGAGCATCTAAGCAGTCTCACGTCTGCGTCCTTTCAATGTCCCGATTGTGTTCGGCGTATTGGGTCAGGCCTAGCACATGAACAACAGCAGTAGATCTTCAGCATGGCCACATTGCTTCACATTAACCGCTCCACTTGACGGATAGGAGGCAGACTCAGAAGAGTCTAGTAGATCTCGGATACGTGCAACTATATGGAGCCACTTCGATGATCGCGAGATTTTCGTCTTATGCTTGAAACCGATAAAACAGGACATGTACATTATGTCGGTATAAGGCCCCTTCGACACTACCCTTTGCTGTGTACAGAGTAGGGTATACACTATACTGATCCTTCGCTGCATTTAGGCTTCTGATGACGGAGGTCGCGCATCCCGTCTGTCTCTCAATGACAACATACTCTTGGGTTGTCCATGTCCATATAAAAGAAGCTATCCTTCCTCACAGCCTAGTCGGAACTATACACAACGTCAAAGAGCAACTATGTCGACTCCAGGCTGCACTAAAGACACCTGTCCACCATCTGCATCAATTTATGGGTATCGAGCCAGTCTGCCAGCCTCGATCATCTTCCTGGTTATCTTTGCTATATCTGGGATTCTGCACCTTGCCATAGCCAGGAGAACGTGGTTCTTCGCTTGTGTCATGGCGATAGGTTGTGCTTTTGAGGTTTTGGGGTACATAGCGAAGCTCTTGCTTTGGAACGATCCCTTCTCTGACGTCGGTTTTAAGATCAGTGTCGTCTGTCTTACGCTGGCACCGGCGTTCTTCTCGGCCGCCATCTATTGGACGTTGAAGCATCTTACGCTGACCATTGATCCGAACTTGAATCGCTTCAATCCATCGTGGTACACCTGGATCTTTATCTCCTGCGACATCTTCAGCATTGTGCTCCAAGCAATCGGTGGCGGTGTTGGAGCTGCTGCAACGAGCCAATCCCAGCTAGATGTCAGCACAGGTCTACTTATAACTGGTCTCTCAACACAGGTGGCTACTCTTCTCGCCTTTGGAGGGTGCGCTGCAGACTATGGTCTTCGTGTATGGAGGAGAGGCACCTCAAACAGCATCGTCAACTTCAAGCTGTTCTTGACGGCCTTGGCGGTCGCATACCTGATGATCTTATTACGCTGTGCATATCGTGTGGCAGAGCTCTCGAAAGGTTGGGGATCAGATAACACCATCCTGCGCGAACAGAGTCTCTTCATCGGTCTCGACAGTGTGCCATGTGCCTTGGCAACGATCGTCCTCAACATCTGGCATCCTGGACATCACTTTATGCGGCGGGAGGGCTTCCAGGACAAGACAATTGAGACGAGCAGTGTTCACAACGCTGCCCTGGAACGAAAGGAGTCTGAGGGTGCGTTCGGTGGCAGCGTTCAAGCGTCCCGTTCGCTCGAATAGGTGCGAACGGAGCGAGAAGTTTTCTGAACAGATCTCCGAGGCAGCGATTCCGTTCCGTTCGTGGCTTGTACAGTGGAGGAAAAGGAGGCTCAGAACGCTGGACGGAACGCACCTCGAGACGAGAGACCTGCAAAAGTCATACTATGACCAAGTGAGTTAGATGAAGCATCGCATTATCATTTCTCCTGTTCTAGCGTAATTTAGTGGCGTGAATAAGGTATATACTTAGACTCAACGTCTAGCAAACTCTATAGAGCATCTGCGTTGACTCCTTATCCGGCTCTCCTCCAGCATGACATACTGGCAGTCATCTTTGAGATTGGTCAAAGTATTCGCATGTGTATGCCACAGCGCTTGGCATGTCTGTCGTCGCTCGTAGTCTCTCGTTCAGTATCTGCTCGACGATAGCGTAGACGAGCATGAGAATATGAGTGGTCGTAAATTGACACACCGCCACGACTCGGTGATGGTGCTGCCCGCTGTAAATGGTGTTACCCGAAGCTTGTGATTTCGATCATCGATCAGATGGCTTGTGACCTTCAAATCGTGGATTGGCAGGAAGACGGTCGCGGACGTATACGCTCTGCTCCTGCAGCAAGGCTGTACACTGGCGTAAGAATGATTCTTGTTGTAGGGACAAGCAGAGGCTGTACTTGAGACGGACAGCAAGTGTGGGTTGATGGCAAGGCGCTTTCTCCGTATGATGCTTCCGTCATATCCGCTCAAAGCCTCTAGACGTGGTTTTTATGTTGCGCAAGACTGTAATGAGTCCTTGACCGATGGTCGCGAATGCAATATGCCACATGCTGAGAATATGATGACGATAGATAGTTTGTCTGAACTTGCCAAAAGGAATCCGTTGATGTCTGTATTGATTCAGAAGTGCTGTGAGAAGTATGGGATGTGATGCTGTGATAAATACTCTCTGCAGCGGCCGTTAGATCTTCAGGTCACCGTTTGTTCCTGATATTTCGGTGAGAACTTTCTCCAAAGCCGACGTACATATCGTGATCTTCGACTGTGCAGAGTGTGTATACCGAGGCTAGATAGACGATGAGCAGCGAGATCTTCACGTCATGGTCAAAGCTGTCGTACAGTACGGAAAGAAGATGTGCTCTGACCGTGCGATATACTCTGAAGCGATCGAAAAATGGAAGTGCTCTCGCCGTTGCATGTGCTCTGCATTACTCGAGCAGCATCACTGTTCCGATCCCTTCCGTATGCTGCGAGAGAGGACCTCACGCTTTGATCGAGTATGAAGATGTCGAGAATGTCACCATTGACAGTGATGGTAAGAGTAGCGCGTCACGTCCAGATGGTGCGAAGCATTCCAGGAGGTTGCTCCTGTTCGCTGCCTCTGACGCGTAGATGCTGCCAGTCAATGTAGCGTCACCGCGTCGCAACGATCCGTTCTTAGAGTCTCAAGACTCGCTTGGCAGTGTTTTGATGCCAGCTTGTGATGGAGTGTAGCTGCAGAGATTGTGCTTGTGGTGCCATCGAATGTAGCATAGCTGGAAGAAGCCTGAGGCTGCCACCGAGCTTGTAGCTCTCCGACAGTCGCTGCTTCCTCATCTCTAATCAGCATCTTCAACTTCGACTGCAACTCTGTTCGTGAGTCTTGACAGAGCTTGAGCTTCACATACCAGCGAGATCTCGAATCTGACTATAACACGCGCTTGTTACTTCACCGCCATGCCTGAGGGATCTCCTAGAATACCGGACACCAGGGAGGACTGGAATCCAAACGTCTTCTGCAAGACTTCGACCTCGAGAAGCATCGCGGCAAGCACCTCGTATGCCCACGCGTCGCCAACAACAGTAATCTCAGTCTCGCCTATCAGAGATCAGTCGCAATCTGGTGGCACTCCGTCCACTTTGCATGTCGAGAGCTGAACGTGGCGCGCTAAACCGGAGTGCGCGAAGTCGTTAAATTTGCGCCTAGACATCGCCAGCTCGAGCCCTACTGCTAGTGTCACCTCCAAATCCTCGGCAAGGAAGACACCAGAACAACCCGTGGCGATCATGTGAGAGCAGGCGCGAGGCCGCAAGAGGAGGTGCAATACGTGCTGCAACGGTTATAAGCCAGAGGATAGTACCCATGCTTGCGCATGCTCGAGCATGCATAGGTCATGCAGGTACACGATCAGGAGTTCTCGACGTGATCTACAAGAACCTTGATCGCCCTCGCAAGCCGCAGATCGTCCAACACGGTCAAGTGCGAGCCCGCCCAGGCTAACCGGCACAGACGCGCTCGAATCGACTGAGCTATGCTCGATTGCGTCTATCACAACGTGGTCTGGCTGACCCTTCAGGGCCGTTTTTGAGTCAGCCACAGCACCTCGACCTCGAGTCTACCATACTTTGCCAGCGCTTCTTCACCAGAAACAGTAAGGTCGGGCGCGCAGGTATACTGAAGACAGCAAGTTGCCTCTGCTCGCCATGTAGCATAAAAAGGTAGGCGTTCGCCCTTGAGGACAACAATCTCAAGTCTTTCGTTTGAAGCCTCACTACCAGCAACCATGGGTGCCAGCAGCAGCACAGTCGTTCCTTACGTCCTCCAGGATGATTACCTGGCCAATGGCACTTTCTTTAACAAGTTCACCTTCTTTACCGACAGCGATCCAACCCACGGTTTCGTCCAGTATGTCAACCAGAGCACTGCCGCCTCTACAGGCTTGATCACAGCTTCGTCGTCGAACGTATATGTCGGCGTCGATTACAAGAATGTTCAACCCTATGGCCGTCCATCCGTCCGTCTAACGAGCACAAAGTCATACAATGCTGGTCTGATCATTCTCGACCTTCAGCACATGCCAGGTGGTATCTGTGGTACCTGGCCTGCCTTCTGGACCCTTGGCGATGACTGGCCAAATCACGGCGAGATTGATATCATCGAGGGCGTCAACGAAGGAACCACCAACTTGGCCTCCCTTCACACTGCGCAGGGCTGCAACATTACCAAGGCTACCATGACTGGCTCCATCAGCACTTCTGACTGCTGGGTCAGCGATCCAAACCAATCTAGCAACTCTGGCTGTGCCATCACCACCACCAACACAACAAGCTATGGTGCTGGGTTCAACGCAAATGGCGGAGGAGTATACGCCACTCGTTACACCGCTTCCAACATCACCATGTGGTACTTTGGCAGGAAATCGATCCCAAGCGACATCACTGCTGGCTCACCAGACCCATCCAAATGGGGTACTCCAGTTGCATTGTTCACTGGTTGCCAATTCAGTAGGTGCTTCATCTGTCTCGAGAGGTATCCATCTAACCTTTCAACAGGCAATTACATCAATGGACAGCGCTTAGTCTTCGATACGACCTTCTGTGGTGACTGGGCTGGCAATGTAAGTTCGCCGAGGATACACAGGCATGACCATCACTGACGATCGACAGGTTTGGACCTCAGGTTCATGTGCATCAAAGGCTAGCAATTGCAGCTCATACGTGGCGAACAATCCAGCAGACTTCAAGAACGCATACTGGTCTATTAATTCACTCAAGGTCTACCAGCCAACAAGCTGAACGGTTACCCGATAAGAGATGTAAACACTGGCGTATTCACAATCGGTAGCATGACTACCAACACATATCCAGGTTGGATAGTTCGCATCCCAGCACAGAGCAGCGTCACAAGGCCTGCTCAGCTATGAGCGCTGTGGAGGGCGTAGAAGGTTTAAAGCTTTCAGAAACAATGGAGAAGATCGTCCACCAGCGATACCCAAGCAAACGGCACATGGTCTGACGAGCAGCTGGGCTTCATCAACATGATGTAGCCGCTCACTTCCTTATCTTTTTTGGTGCCAAGCCATCGTTTCGTCTTCGGCGTTCAAGCAATATACCAGTCATGTCTCTAGTTGCATGTATCAACACTTTCAAGTAACACGAAAGTACCTATGCTTTCCAATCTCTCTGCCTTTGTCGCGAAACTCTTCAGTGGCGCTTTGAAGCCACGTCTCGATCAATTCCTGAAGCCTTTTCTTCGTGGCTACCACCCTGACGTCGATCTCATCTTCAAGATTCTTGAGTATGAGACGCCCAGCAAGCTCGACTCTAAGATGGTCCACCAAGGTAGGTTGGTCATGATCATCGACTGTTCCCAGCTTGATAGCAATCTCGTAACCATACTTGGAGGGCGGAAACCTAAAGAGAGCTCTTTTGATCTTCTTCAGTGAGAGGTGGTATGGTCGATTCACTGCAACGAAAGTCTTTAGCAACGAGACCGTCTCATCCACGAATCCTATCACCCTTTCCTCTTCGCTCAGTTCTGACCATAAATCGGGATACGATAGTGCCCACAACTGCAGCTCTTCAACATCTGGTAATATGTCTGGCTTCCTGTTCGGATCGTGTTGCCATTTTGCCGTGCGGAGGCCAGAGATATATGATATCGTTCTCTCAAGCAGAGGTTTGCATTGCGTCAACCACAAGCGTTGATGTTTCTCACTCATCACACTCGTAGGCTCAAGAATGGTCAGCTGCTGCTTGGTCCAGGGGAGGTATTGGCTTCCTTTCGAGATGAACAGCTTGGTATAACGCCACCAGAAGTCTTGCAGATCAGCCAACTTTATACCATCTTCTGTGCTCTCCTTAATCTCAGACCAGAGCAAGAACGACATCTTACTCGGGTATGAGCGCTGTGTTAGAAAGAATTCGTCAGTAATCGTCAGTACCTCATCCTTTGATCGTGTATAGAGCCAGTACTTCCCAGCATGATCAGAAGGGAAGCATGTGTCTGCTCGAATACGCTCGTTCATGTTTTCGATCTCCGTAGGAAGATGCAGCGTTGCAAAGATGTATTGGTCGAGCATGTCCAGGTATTGCTTTGGTATAAGATCAGTGCAGAGTGTGAGTAGCATTAGAAGGTAAGTAGGACGGGCTGGAATGTCCGGCACGGCACTTGCAACGTCTCCTTTGAATCCAGATCGTGCCAGGTAGAGGGTACACCATCGCCTGTTGTTCTCTGTGGATCGTAGTAAGATAGGCAGTAACACACGATCGAAGACAGCTCTTCGCAAGATAGGCTTCTCAGCTTGATACAGCGAGTTCACGACCTGCAACAACTTCTTGATCGTGGGTGAAACAGTTCTGAGATTTTCAGCCCAGACTGGTGGAGGCTCGCCGGATGCCTCTGCCAGTGTCCATTTCGCTTCATCCATAGGTCGAGCTTCGTCGAGTTGAGCTGCAATTGGGACAAAGGTTTCAAGTGTTGCCAAGGCACTTTCGTGTGTCGCTCCGTCTGTAGCCTCCAGAAGCGTGCTACCTAAACACTCGATGACAGCTGCACGCACACTGCCATGAGTCGGACCAGTGCATAGCACTTTCACGATGTCCAGGGAGTCCTTTGTGCTTATAAACTCTGCTTTTGTCACAAGCTGCACAAGCATTTTGATGGTCGTAACTTTGACACGGGCTTGTGTGTCTCCCATCGGACGGCCGGCCAGTGGTACGACATCCGCTACGTTCTGGCGTGATTCGTCCATGGCCATTCTGATATCCTGGGCCAATTGAAATAGGGATGACCTCACATCGGCAGGGTCTAGCATCAAACAGAGACCACGGCTCAAGATCGCTCGATGCCAGGCACTGTTCTCTGGGTAATGTAGAATCAATCGCATGACCAACTCGAGGACAACCTGGGGGCGATCGCTGCGCAGTATGATTGATGCCAGCGCGAATGTATGTGCCATGTCTACGCCGGTCGAGCTTCTCCTCTCCTCTAGACGATGTGCAAGCTGCAACAACAAGCTCGAAGGTACTTCAGCCGCAAGTGAGCGTAATGTACCTTGAGCATCGTAGTTGCGGGTTGCGTCCAAGAATGGCTGGACAAGGCTCATGGCTGGAAACCGAGGATGATCGGCAGCAGGAAATGGATCTGAGAGCGACGACAGTGATAGATGCTTCTCGCTGACAAGTAGCAGAGCGGTCGCGATCAGACTCTCTTTGTCTCTGGCGAGCTTTGCCTGCGAAAGATGCGGCCGGATAGGTGGAATCAGATACTTGTGTGTGTCATACTTCCTTGTCAGGTCGATTGGCATGCATTTGAGGTACGCCACCATGGCGTCCAGGAGCATTGGTGGACTGACTTGAGGTATTGACGTTGGCTCGCTCAAGCGTCGGGCTGATCTGAGGTCATCGGACCAGATGTGATTTTCGTCACTGCGCATATCTGGCGGCCCACGAGGATTCCACCCGATCGCTTGAGACGGGTCATGGAAAGGCAATGCCTGCAAACGAATAGAGTCTGCTAGGTGCCGCAGCTGCTTTGGAAGTTTGAAACCACAATCGTCCACAAAAATGGTCAACCAGAACTCTTCACCGTCGTCAGATTGTGGGAAGGCAAAGCACAACTCAGCCTGGGTATGTTTCCAGGCTTGCAGGACTCTGCTGTCCCTTGCAGCTGAATCAACGTCAGCGTTGACCCAGATGAAAAGCGCAGTCTTGTATGAGTCCACGAATGAGCCTATAGCTGATCTGGCGGAATCGTCTCGTGGTCCTGGTAAGCTTGCAATAGACCGGTCGATGAAAACGATCTGCTTCGCTCGTTGCATGAGGTATGGTATGTTGTCAAAGGGGAAGTCAGACTTCAAGTCAAATGGCAAGAGAGCTTGTATGGGTAGTCCTTTTGGCCATGGCTCATCGAGCGTTGCGACGTTGCTATTGAGCTCGATACGATGTTGTCGCCACAGATCATTGCGCGCAATTGCCAACTTCTCCAGGAATCTTGCGGTGGTTGGACACTCGGAGTTGGGTTCGGCCTTGGATGATGTCAAGTAGAGAAGACTTTGGGGATCCCGAAACCAAGAGGGTTTATATAAGGAGGGTTTCGTGGAGGTGTCGAGAAGAGTTCGTTCGGCAGAAATGCATGTTTCCAGTGTATTGTACCACACAGTCGAGAACATGTCGTCGTCAGAAAGCTTGAACATCTTCTGTACCTTGGCGACATTGCACAAGCGATACTCCAGGACATATCCCAGAACCCTGATTGCTGTGTTCCATATGTGTGATCGAAAGCTCGGCTCCTCAATGGCAGCAATTGCATTGTCGATCAACTCTGAGATGATCGTGTTACCCTTGCGCACACAGTCTGCCAGCAGGGAGAGATCGATGATCTTGTCCTCAGCTTCCAACGGCAGACCAGAGAGTAACTCAATCGTGATAGCAGAGAACACCTTCTCTCCATATAAGGCTTCAAGGAGTAGTGGATCCTTGTTGAATCGTCGAGCCCACAGTAGCGTTGATGCAAACAGGTCAAGACTGCCCGAGCCACCAGCGTGAATCATGGCCAGTGAGGCATACTCGGCTCGTTCTTTCTGGTCTCTGCTGCGTATAGCATGTTCTTTCTCTTCATCTACAACGGCTGTGGCTTCTGCAAGACTGCCTGGTCTATTGCGAAGGAGTAACAGCTTCAGAAGCGTTGCATCTGTATCAACAATGTCCGCGCGGTAGTCGAGGAATTGAGCTTTGTGCATGAGAAACTCTACGCCACGGTGAGCGCGACTCATCTTATCGAGGAGAGCTATTCCGTCTGCGTGTTGAAGTGAGAGAAAGATTGAAGTATCCCATCTCAGTTCCTTGCGACGCAGATCTTCCACATCATCGATGTCGACACCACATGCGAGTCCATGCCGAGCGAGCAGGTTCAGAAGTTGAAATCGTTGGCTGTATGGCACAGAGCGCAATAGCCTTGTGAAGATTTCTGTATTGGCCACTCTACAGCGCTGTAAGTATGCAGTGAAGGTGTCTTGAAGCACCTCGGTCCAATGGGACCACAGCGTGACCATGTAAGGGAGCGCGAGTACGATGCAACGATTGTTAGCCCAGCTATCGGTCAATTCTTGATGCTCATCCCAGTTAGAGGCCATTGCCGCAACCGCTTGCACGTCTCTCAGCTCACTGTTCTTGCGCCTCCTTGCTACTCGGCGAAGAAGAGACAGCAGCAGCTTATCCTTGATCAATTGGTTTCTCCAGAACGGATTCGTGAGTCCATCAGCAATTTGTGCTGTCTGCATGGAGAAGACCATGGTGGACGATAAGCCAAGCTGCTTTGATCGTGTTGGCGGCGAACTTATGAAGATGCGCTTGTAATCGAAGTTGAAGCCGTCAAGGTTAGTGTCGTGCTTAATTCCTTGTATGATAGCCTCTTGGAATACGGCTGGATGAGCTTCAAGCAGTCTACGCTTAGTGCGCCGTGACTGTTTGGGGTGATTCATCCATTTCCGTACATGGGCGTCGTCGCAGGCTTGCAGGATGTCGAGGTAGTAGCCCATCAAAGGTCGTGTGTCGGGATTAGAGTCTACGAGGGCATTGAAGAGCTCAATGGCTCGTGGTCTCAAGGGCTCAATCTTGTCATGTGCAAGACTTGATCTGCCGAAAGTTCGACAGAAGTGCTTGACATGCTGTACTGAGAAGGTGCAGAGTAACTTCAGCAAGCCATCAGTACCGCCCACAATACTCCAGAGAGCTTCAAGGTCATTGCTCGTCAATCTTTTGCAGAATGAACTGATTGCTGCATCGCGAGCTAGCTTGGAGAAAGATTGTTGCAAGCAGACGTTCAGCAGGGCTGGATCATCGCAGATAGAGAGCCAGTATGGTATCACTCTAGCTGGTAATCTTTCTGTTTCGACTGCCACCAGGATCTGTTCGGAGATAGAGCTACTGCCATCGAGAAGGAGTTGTCGACGTAGATAGGCTGCGACCTCAGGTGCTTCACTCGTCCGAAGGAGATTTAGATCGAGTGTTGGTTTCATGCTGAAGATGGGAGAGAAGTGCCACACGTCGTATACAGATAGAGGTTTGGCATTGAAGTGGTGGAAATCGTTCAGCGTCGAATCGATCGCAGGGCCTGACCTTGCGGAGCAAAGCACCTCAGGCGTCCTACTGCATTGCGGTGTCTGCAATAGTGTTAGGCGATCAGGAAAGTGTTGCGAAGGCGAGATAGGACTCGGATCTGGGTGTTTAGTACCGCTGGTATACTTACGTAAATGCGCTGTCGATGATGAGTTTCACGATATGTCGGGAGGCGAGCGCTTGTTCACGACAAGACTACATCAAGAGCTAGCAGTGCCGCACCGGATGCTCAGCAACCGCGTGTTTGCCGGTAGTATTGTCATGAGCTAAGCGAATGAGCGGAGTCTCGCATTGTGAGGTGCAATGTGTTTGTTTTTGAGACGGTGTCACAAGTATGAACACCATACACCTCCTTTCGGTCTAACCGCTTTCGTCACTTCCGTAGCTGCCAGTTCTTGAGGCGAGAACGAGTCTTTCGGAGCTGCAAGGCCATCACCACATCATATCTTTGAGGTCAACGCGACAACTTTTGCTCCGACGCAAATCGAATTTCGACTGCAAGGCGAAAGACGAGCACATGGTCTGCGCAAGACGGCATCTCGAGCTGCACCGCCTAGTACAAAACCCTGCGACCAATATGACGAGTAAGAGCAGGGTGAAAGATGGAATCTCCCAGGCTACACACCTGTTTGGGCACCGATTCGACATCACTCAATGCAGGTCATCGTCTTGCTCGGTAGAGTGAGTCGGGACACGCTGCACATTCGTGCGTGAAGTCATACAGTCAAGCCATAGGTATCGACGAGGAGATCCTTGCTCGAATGCCGAGACGAGACACGATTCACACGTTCGGCTCAAGGCCTGGACTTTGCCAGTCTCGACCTCATACACCCATCCATTGATCTTGATGTCATCTGACATGGCTCTCTGTGCCTTCGCTCATTGCATATCATGCTGCAATTCAGCCTCGATATCCGAGATGGTAAGAAGTGTAGATTTTGTGCGCCTGCTGCGAAGCCAAGATTCTTCTCGACCAACTCACGTGCGTCTTCGTTCTTGCAGGTGAGCATACCACAGCCAGTGTGTTGATGGTATGGATCTCCCTGGTGCCTAGAACCTGTTCTGAGATGATCAGACTGCGCAGAGCCTCACAGGCGGAACCATCAGCATTCCGTATGACACAGGTACCCAGCAACGGGATTCCCTACCCGATTAGCACTCACATGGACGTCTTCGGCTGAAGTCACATAAGCTGCGGCTGGATCGATGCGAGCATCCATGCACCTCACTGTGACCAACATTGTCCAACGCACATCAAGGTGTGGAATTGTGACACATACCGACAACCAGCTTCTCAGACGGAGGCAACGCGAGTGTCCCCTGCCTGAACGCCTTCGCATGTGCTGCATGTTGACCGGTGAGCTTCTGCTCGTTTGTTGTGGCTATTTCAATGAACAGCAGAAGACACATCAAGCTGAGATCTACCTCATATGCGGCATCCGAGGGTTCTCCCATTCTTCATCATCGCAGACACAATCATGCAATTCCTACTGAGCTCACGATTAATGCTATACTGATAGCCGTAGATGCGGCTAGCGAAGAGGGTCATCCCTCAACCACTCTTGCGTAAGGTGGCTACAGATCTACTGATAAGCTTGATTCCTGGTAGTCCCTCCTGAGCACTACCTTGCTCCCAAATAGCTTGGGAGATATGCTAGCCGGGCGAGTGGCCGAACTTTCAGAAAGCGAGGTCATGCACGACATTGATTGGCACAGGAGAGAGATGATAAGTGACTAGGACATATTACAGGCACAGGATCGACACACGTCAGCGCGACTTTTGTCAACTCCGGCCACGACACTGCGTAAGGCGTCCGTTCTGACAACG
This sequence comes from Peltaster fructicola, assembly GCA_001592805.2. Taxonomy (NCBI): domain Eukaryota; kingdom Fungi; phylum Ascomycota; class Dothideomycetes; genus Peltaster; species Peltaster fructicola. Next base: position 372,577 of record CP051140.1, read on the forward strand.
ATCTTGCGGACATGCTACCTCAATCGTGCCCTTTGGCCTACGACCGCTTGAACAGGTGCATCTTTAGGCACATTCTTGCACCACACGTGTACTCTAAAGATGACAGACAGATGCCGCTCTTCGCCTAATAAACCAGTTTCACCACTATAGCGGGCTAAGATCTACTGATGATCCTGACGATCTCACGCCAATGAAAGCTTCTCAATCCTTCACGCTGTCGTCCAAAGTAACGTAGGATCAGCATCGATGTTAAGTGCTTCCAGAAACATTCTCTAGCATATGCCTAGTCATTGGCTCTACTACTACGCGCCATCGCCAGTCGTGCGTCAGTTCGATGAAACTCACTCGGGTTTGGATCCTCCTTCGGGATGATCCAACATTCTAGCGTGCTTCCAACACTTCAGCCAAGACGATCAGTAGCTGCCTATATGAGTAGAGCAGTGCCTCACTGGGCAGCTCTCGACAATTACACCAAGATGAAGTACATCCTCAGTCTGTCGCTCGCCGCTCAGGCGCTGGCAGGGCGTAGCCTTCTCACACGTCAGAACCAGCAAGGCAACTCAGCAACATGTGATGCCAACGGACCATTATCATGTCAAGACTCTGGCTCTGGTGTCGATACCTGCTGCTTCAACACACCAGGTGGTGCACTCTTGCAGACCCAGTTCTGGGACACCAATCCTTCGTCAGGACCAAGCAACTCTTGGACGATCCACGGTATGTATGGGCTATAGTGAGTTCAATACAGACAGCTGAGTATTGCAAGGATTGTGGCCCGACAACTGTGATGGCACATACGAGGCCAATTGCGATAGCACAAGAGCATACACGAACATCACGGATATCCTCAATTCCTTCGGCCAGCAGGACCTCCTCAACTACATGAATACTTACTGGACATCGAACACAGGTTCAGCAGAGACATTCTGGGAGCACGAGTGGGGCAAGCATGGCACATGTAAGGCCTGTCTCCTAGCGTAGAAAGAACGTTTAGCTGACTCTTTGCACAGGCATTTCTACACTGCAGCCATCGTGCTACACCAACTACCAACCGACTGAGGAGGTCCCAGACTTCTTCAACAAGGTGGTCGGTCTTTTCAAGACATTGCCAACCTACCAGTGGCTCTCAGATGCCGGAATCACTCCATCGAGCTCCCAGACATACACGCTCTCGCAGATCACCAATGCATTGACCAAGAACCGTGACGGACACTCCGTATACCTTGGCTGCAACAACGGTGCTCTAGATGAGGTTTGGTACTTCTTCAACGTTCGAGGCTCTGTCCAGACTGGCACATTCGTAGCCACTGACTCCCTCTCAACCGGTAACTGCCCAAGCACTGGCATCAAGTACTTGCCAAAGTCAGGCAGCTCCTCTTCGGGAGGCACCACCACCACAACCACGACCACAGCTTCTGGCTCGCAGTCGACTCCTGTGAGTGGCTCTGGGAATGATGGCAGCATCAGCGGATCGGGCTACCTCAATGTTGTCAGTGGCGGCAGCCAGAACGGCTGTCTCATCTCTGCTGGTGCGTGGTACACCTCTGGCACATGTGCAACTTACACCGCTTCCGCATCCGGCAGTGGGTTTACTTTGAAGTCCTCCAAAGGGCTCTGTGCTGTTAGCTCCGGTGCTCTCACCTGCTCCTCCTCCGTGAGCAGTGGCACAGTCTTTACCGCCAGCAGTGGCACCCTCCAATACAGTGGTTCGTCGGCGTTCTCGTCGGATTCAACGCCAAGTGGTAGTACTCAGGCAAAGGTCTACTCTGGCAGTAATCATTCTGTTGGTCTGACGATTCAATGGCAGAGCAAATAGTTGTAGCTCAATACAAAGCCGTAACACAAATCCAGATATGTCTTATCCTAAGATTCCTTTCTCTCTGCAGCCTTCTCTGATTCGTCAAACCGCTTTTTCATGATCGGGATCATGACATTCTTCATCAGGTTGGTCGGTAGGATGAAGAAGGGCAAGGTAAACAGTAAGAACTTCGGATGAGGTATGACCACGTCGTGACCGCAACCTACGCGGTCTAGGCATGCTTTAGCACACTCTCTTGCTGTCAATGTACTGCCATCCTCTTCATAAGTGTTGCCACTTGAAGCTGTGTTGCCGATTGCTGCAGTCAGCACTTCCACCTGCGAATCATATCCTTGGGCTTTGATTTCCAGCCGCAATGAAGAGGCCCATGTGTGGATGTAGCCCTTGGTACCGGCGTATGTGGCTATGTATGGTGGGTGAACAGTAGTCACAATCGAGCCACAATTGAGGATGAGAGATGGCCCGTTGTCTCTGAGTAGTGGCAACAATGCACTTGTAATCAGCGTGGTGAATGTAGCGTTCGCATTGATGCAGTCGACAAGCTGTTGGGAAGTGTAGCCATCGAGAGTGTTGTATGTCTTTCCCGAGTGTATACCTCCAACGTTGTTGACAAGAACGGTGAGCTTGCCTGGTAACCCTTGCATCTGACGCTTGATCCCAGTAAAATCGACCCCGGTATCCGTAGCATCTGCGACAAGGATCTGCAGCTGTCGTTGCTTATGCTTGTCACTCAACTCGCGCATCAGCCGTTGCAACTTTTGTTCGTTCCGCCCATGTAAGACCACGTTGAAGCCGCGTGACAGAAGCTCTTCGGCAAAGCCTCGTCCGATGCCATCACTAGAGCCAGTCACAAGAGCCCAGGATCCTGAAGGGTAATGTAGGTATCGAGGTAGCTTCGATGGTCGAGTGTAGGTAAGTACTGTGCGCAGCCCCTGCAGCAGGCCATAGCTGGTTGTACTGGCCCCAATGCCCGCCAACGCATAGAGAAGCCATTGCGGCAGCTGCAGCTTATCAGTCTGCATCTTCAATGATCCTTGACCTGGTCTGTAGCTCGAATGAGTGTGCATACATGCATGTGCAATCAGAGTCCTGGTGTGCCCAATGTCTGGCTGACGTCACAGAAAAAACACTCCTCCCGTGCTTGACACCTCGGACTTCCTCCTACCACCTTCCTCGACTCGTCTTCCGACACCACTCCAGCTACGAAGACCATGTCAGAAGTCTCGCATACTCATGCTTACCGCCGTCTCGCCACACCGAGACGTGATATAGCTGAGATGGAGGGCTTCCGGTAGACAGAGATGACGCAAGAGGCTCATCAAGAAACGAAGTCAAATCAAGCTCTAATAGGAGCCCTCAAACCTCGTTGAAGATGTCTCAACGACCATCTCCTACTTTGCTCTGGCACTCCACCATCTTCTATCATGCCTGATCAGCTTCGTATAGCCCTGTTGAACGACAGCGATTTAGGTGACCTGCACGCCTACATCACGGGCATTGCCATACAACAAGGTGGAAAGAGATGCATTCTGAAAGCTGACGGCCACAGTCTCTACTTCCCAGCAGATGTTCAAGCTATAGGCTCACCTCTCGCCGAGGACTGTGCCATTCCGTTGGGAGCACCGGGTAGCACCACCGTCGTGACCATACCTCAAATCGCGGGTGGACGTATCTGGATTGCGGAAGGACAGCTCACGTTTCTACTCAACCCTGCTGGCGGCGACTCTGCAGCACTGGTCGAGCCCAGTGTGCTCAATCCATCCGATCCTAATGCCAAGGTCAACTTCGGCTTTGCTGAGTTCACTCTGAACGATGCTCAGCTATACGCCAACATCAGCTACGTCGACTTTGTGCCGAAGCTGCCCATTGCATTGACGTTGCAACAAACCAGCGGGCAAGAGCAGTACGTTGCAGGAATGGCACCAGACGGCATTGACCAGATGGCAAATGCATTGAAAGAGCAAGCACAACAGGATGGCAAGCCATGGGACAAGCTTGTTGTGGACAATGGGCAGGGACCGTTTCGCATACTGAATGCAACACATGGTGGTGCTGTAGGAGCCTCTTTTGATGGCTATTATGAGCCATATGTCGACCAGGTTTGGCAGAAATATGCTTCTGCTGAGATGCACCTCAATACCCAAGCAGGTCCTGGCGTTGTCAATGGCAGTATCGTTGATGGTAAGCTTCGTTTTGCTGGTGAGGACTTTGATCGTCCGAACACTGCAGATGTTTTTGGGTGCAACAGTGGACCGTTCACTACCGGACCTTCAGCGACTCGCAACGCGATCATTCCCCGACTGGCAGCCGCCTTTGTCCGTTCAACGTTACTTGTCACGAATGATCAGCCATCTGACCCATCGACCTTCTACAACACGGACCCAACCAATCACTACGCAGCCATTGTACACCGCTTCAACAAGGACCACAAAGGGTATGCCTTTGCATATGATGACGTTCAAGTTGATGGAGGCGAGGATCAGTCGGGCAAGGTGAACGCTGGCGATCCTCAGCTGTTCATTGTGGCAGTAGGTGGTAAAGGTGTTGCAAAAGTCAATGTGTGATGAAGTGCTTGAGCAGGACCATTATTTGCATTCTTGGTATAGAGATCTAGACGACTTGAGATGGAAGAAATATGTAGGCCCAGGCATAGCGAGCTAAGTGAAAGAATTCAACGAAAGAAATGTTTTCAACGACGCAGGAAACGTCTCTCTAGTCACCTCTCGAATAGATGGCAACAGTGTTGACAGTAGAATTACCGCAAATGCCTGGCAGTTGTCCAGTAGGTGCGTTTCCATTGCAGGTGTAGCAATTGCTCAGCAGCTGAACTGTCCTGTTCTAGTTGTTAGCTCTATTCAGACGTCAGGTGGTAATACATACGCCGTGCTAGATACTGTGTTGCCACAGAAGCAATCCACAGTCGTAAGTCCGCCGCCTACGGTGCCATTGTTGACCAATGAATAGTATGGGTAGTTAGACCGAAGGCAAGTGCTCGCGCAGGTACTTTGTGCTTCTGTAGTGTATGAGCTGACATAGACTGCCAGTGCCCTCGAGGTTGTGACTAGGCCTGATTGAAGGTAGCATCCGAGAAAAGACCAGTTGTAGCCAGGTGTTCCGGATGGTCCTTGTGGACCAGTTGAACCTTGAGCACCTGTGGCTCCCTGCGCGCCTGTTGCACCTGTGGCTCCCTGAGCACCTGTTGCTCCTTGTGGACCAGTGGCTCCCTGAGCACCTTGTGCGCCTGTCGCTCCCTGAGCACCTGTCGCTCCTTGTGGGCCAGTAGCTCCCTGTGGACCAGTGGCTCCGGTTAGACCTTGAGCACCAGTAGCACCAGTAGCACCGGTCGCACCGGTAAGTCCTTGAGGACCCTGAGCACCAGTAGAACCTTGTGGACCTTGAGCTCCATTTGCGCCTGTAGCTCCTGTTGCTCCTGTTGCTCCCGTCGCTCCTTGAGGACCAGTAGAGCCTTGTGGACCTATAGCGCCTTGCGGACCAGTAGCGCCTTGCGCACCAGTTGCTCCTGTTGCTCCCTGAGGTCCAGTAGCGCCTTGCGCACCAGTAGCTCCAGTAGATCCCTGAGGACCTTGAGCACCTTGCGCGCCAGTAGATCCAGTTGCGCCTGTCGCGCCTGTCGCGCCTGTAGAGCCCTGGGGGCCTTGCGGACCAGTAGCGCCGGTAGAGCCTTGAGGACCCTGGGGACCAGTGGCGCCGGTAGAGCCTTGGGAACCTTGTGGGCCAGTGGCACCTTGAGCACCAGTAGAGCCCTGAGGTCCTTGTGCTCCAGTTGCTCCAGTGGAGCCGGTCGCACCTTGAGCACCTTGAGGTCCCGTGGCGCCTGTATTACCTTGAGGACCTTGAGCACCAGTAGCTCCAGTGTTGCCCTGAGGTCCTTGAGCACCTGTAGCGCCAGTAGAACCCTGAGGTCCCTGTGCACCTGTAGCGCCAGTAGAGCCCTGAGGTCCTTGAGCACCTGTAGCGCCAGTAGAACCCTGAGGTCCCTGTGCACCTGTAGCGCCAGTAGAGCCCTGAGGTCCCTGTGCACCTGTAGCGCCAGTAGAGCCCTGAGGTCCCTGTGCACCTGTAGCGCCAGTAGAGCCCTGAGGTCCCTGTGCACCGGTAGCGCCAGTAGAGCCTTGAGGTCCTTGAGCACCTGTGGCGCCTTGAGACCCTTGAGGGCCTTGTGGGCCGATCGCTCCCTGTACACCAGTCGCACCTGTTGCACCAGTGTTGCCTTGAGCACCTTGGGGACCTTGAGATCCTTGCGGTCCTGCAGGGCCAGTGGGCCGTGCTATAGCTGTCAGTAAAGTCTACTCATCAAAGACAGTTGACTTATCTGTTGGACCTGTAGGACCAGTCGGTCCAGTCGGCCCAATTACCAGACTAGGACTGGAACCACATGCCGAAGCCGAGTACAGCGTAAGCTCAAAGAAGTAACAGCCAGTGGGCTGGCTGTTGTACTGGAATACGGCATACACTGTACCATTTGACAAGCTACAGAAGGTTGCGTAACCATTGTAGAAAGAGGGATCTGCCCATTGCAGGATCCAGGTGTTGGCACTACTCTGTAGTGAGAACGAAGTCGTGATAGAACCGGACACGAGAGTAGGAACGAATGGCTGGTAAGCAACGCCTGAGGATGTCGAGTAGTAATATGTCTGGTTGTCAATGGTTGCAGACAATGTTCCGCCACTTATCGTGTACTGCACAGCTTGGGTACAGTCGCTTGTCGTTGTACCGTTCTCCGTGACGTACTGGTATAGATATTGTCGCTTCTGGAGGCCGCTAAACTGTTTTGCCATGAGCATAAAAGTTGATTCTGACGGCGTAGCCTGTGCTATCGCTGTCGTTGGCGTTCCCCGGCCAGCCTGGGACGTCCATTGCAGTGTAGTGAGGCTGTTGATACTCGTTGGAGCATTGGTGACAGTCAGTGGCACTCCCGGTAGAGGAAAGAACGTTGTGTTAGAGAGGACGTTGGTCTGTATCGAAACTGCTTGCTCGTACACAACAACTGGAAGCGGCGAGCAGGGACTTTGACAGCTGCCCAGCGATGAGATGAGCAAGACAGCCGCAAGACTTGACAATCGTGAAGCCATGGCACAAAGAGAAAAGGTGGAAACGATGTGAACGAATGTGAGTAGCGAACGACCTGAGCGCCTGCAGGATATCGAAGGAGAACAACAATACCTTTGGAATATTAAGAGATACGCAAGGCTGCTGACAGTGTTGTCTGAGCAACTCAAACACGTTGATGGTACCAGTAGTCGTTTGCAGATATATCCCGGCGTTGTGGTCGTCGGTACCGATACTGCGTTCGTTAACCCTGACTGAACTGTGATATCTGTAAGGAATGTAGATCTGATCGTCAAGCGTACGCAGCACTACTCGATTGACAAGAATGCGCCTATAAGCGACTCGAAGTCAACTTATGCACAGGTTAGTGGCCGCGGACGAGGCGTGGTAGTTGCTGGCAGGAATGAAAACGATCGTCCCACCGATCTGGTGACAGCGTTAGCAGCGTGTGTATTGCTCGAGTGTTTTGATGGTTCTTGTGCTCGCTCCAGTTTGATCAGACTATCAGAAATTCATACACTGCGATCAGCTGTGGTAGGCTTCGCTTATACTCGAGTGTATCCTGGCTAGACCCTCAGCAGTCCATACCGTACGCTTCCCTGTGATGTTGTTTTGATTGTACTCGAGTGTGCTCTGGCTAGGGTCTCAGTAGTTCATGCCGTACATCTTGTTTATCTGTGCTGTCGTCTCGCTTGTACTCGAGTTCGTTCTGGCTAGAACTTCACTAGTTCATGCTGTAGTTTTCTCCTGTGGTGTTAATTTGCTCGTGCCTCTCATCAGACGAAAGCCCTCTAAGATTGTTCGCCAGACTCCCTCACTCATGTAGTCCATGTCGAAGTGATCTCTGCTCTTGAAATTGCGTACCTCATCCTCGGTGACCCACTTCCATGCATCGTGCTCCAGCGGATCGATTTTGATGGCTGCGTGGTCTTTGAGCGGCTCGAGTACGTCTACGATGAGCGTAAGCACGCCCCAGGTTTGTGAGTCCCATTGCACGACCGTTATATCATCTTCGCTCTTGGCCTGCTCTTTTTGTGGTTCAGAGCCCCAGTCACACCCTCGTTCTGGAGATGTGCTAGGCAGCATGCCAACCGTGCAGTGGATGTGACTAGCGTGAAGACCAGTCTCTTCGCGGAGTTCTCGAACAGCGCAGGCCAGTAACGAGGTGTCCTCACTATCGAGAGTACCAGCTGGTCGCTCCCATTTGCCTGGACAGCTGTCAGAGTGCGCTCGTCGAAGTAGGAGAGTCTCCAGTTGTGAGTCATGTATACGGAACACCAGAACGCCAGCCAAAAGGTGACGAATATGTTGTCGTGTTTGAAGGAAGTCTTGAGGCGTGAGAGACAGGCACTGCGGTACCTTTGACGATACGGTGAACTCTGGAACCCTCATTGTTGTGATCTCAAGTTGTTGTTGTTGTTGTTGTTGTCCAAACGCTCTTTAACCATCGAGGCACAGCAGCCATTGAGGCACAGCAGTTGGTGGGGTAGTTTGCTTTTATCCCATGTGACAGCTATACAAGACCAAGCGCACCTGTCCTTTCTTACGAAGCTATGCGTCTTCAGCACGCTCCCAGCTCAGTGAGAGGATGCCTGTGCGGGCACCTCGTGCGTTTCTGCGTCAGTTGTGCAGTCGGGTGTGGTCTGCTTAGAACTTCCACTCCACGAAACCATGTAGACGATGTTGCTCACTTCGAGAGTGTGCATTGGTATTGGTGTGCAGAATACGCAGCTTGTGCTTGACGTTGCTTCCGTATGCCAACGACCATGACAGCGTCAGCGATGTTCTGTAGGTATATGGAGCAGGCGTCATCGTTGTGTCGGCTTCAGGCCTGCTTGAGCTCCTTATGACACTGATAGCAGAAGGAGTCGCTAGTAGTCGCATGATGCCTGCAGCTTGTAGAGCGGTGGTTACAGGTTGACTTCGCATCGTGGTTAGACCTGTAACAAGGGACGATATTGAGAGCATAGCTTTCGGTACGGCCAGCCATAGTCGTTGGATTAGTATTGGCGCTTTGTGTACCGACACAGTCTGCAAATGTGTAGGACACAGAATTTGGACAGCGTACTGTAAGTATTGTAGTAGCTGGAATCACTACGTGGATGATTAGACTTGAGGATGTATGACAGTATACTTGAGAAGCAGATGGCTGTTTTCATTGCGTCAGGTTGTGGAATGGCAGCGGCAGTATAGCCATATGAATGTATTGCTGGACTGTAGACCGGTGTTTGCGCAGACGACAACCATTACCGACTGTATCCGTGTGGTCGATGGTATTGGACGGGGTATAGATTGTCAGCCTCTATGAGAGAAAGCTTCCCAGTGCGCCATAGCAGAGCGAAACCTCATGGGTTCAGTGTAAGATACAGCTCGTTGGACTCCTAAAGACGTTTGTCAGGTCTTCTGAATAGGTGGCCATCTTGTATTGTGTGTATTAGTGCAGATGCGAAGTGTTATTTCTAGGATTGAAGTCATCGAGGACCGGTCATGTTGCCAAGTATCTATCGACGACGGTAGGGAAAGGGGTTTTGCATTGGGTGCTGCAGACGGAGAACTTGTGGTCTGCTAAATCGTCGTCTGTCTGTCGGTTGTGAGTGTCCTTGCGTGGAGCTGGCGAGCGACTGTCCAGCATAGCCTCATCTCCTTGTATTCATCGAAGGAGTCTAAGGAAGCACTTAGCAGCTACTCTTGATATCGAACGTGATTCGCATGCGAGGTCGCTAGGTTGTTCGGGTCTGCGTTCACTGATAATGAGAGAAGACAACTACAAATCGACGTGAAAGGAAAGAATGTTGTTCTCACGGTGCTTACAACGGAATCTGTTCCGCGGTTACGTCAGCACGTGACCGATGACACCACCTCCGGAGGGACTCAATCTGCATACATAATATCTGCAGCATCGAAGCAGGCCTGCATGATCTTGCTACGGTCTCCAGATTACCACAATGTACCTTTACAGCCTGAACCTCGAAAGACCACATCCAGACAACGAGCCTCATCTCCACAATCTGATTCGAATACTTCGATATGTCTTTCGTTGTGTCTTAGGCACTGCATACAGCGGTATCGTTTGCTATAGTGTCCAGACGACCTACCTACACTCTGCCAATGCTAAACAGTGAACTCAAAAGCCCATGCGGTATTCAGATCCTGCTGGGTCTGGTAGACTGGGAAGGTGACGGTATCTCCACTGTAAGCATGACCATATACTCCGCGGTTTGATGGCCCATCAACCTCTCCGAAGTGACCACGATCGTCGAAGCCCCATGTCTGGATGTTCAGAGTTCCGCTGGTCGGTAAACCGACTGAGCTGAGCTTGTTCAATGTGATATACCATGTTCCTGTCCGAGAGTTCCGGTCAGTACTCGGACCTTATCAGTGCCAGCTGTGGCATAGACGTCCATGTGGCCGTCAGTTGTCTGGGACGTGCCCATCCTGGTGCCAGTCATGTTCTTGTAGTAATACTTGTAGACCTGGTATTCACCATTGGGAGCGTAGCCAGTGCCAGTGCAGTCATTGGTGTTCGTCTTGGTCAATAAGCTTGCCATGAAATCTCTCAACTGGCATGCGCTGAGCCAATTACCTCGCAGACCAATATAGTTGAGTCTCTCAAGTCTTGAGATCCACCATGCAGCACCAGCAGAGATCTGCTGATCAAATGTTGCATACTCATTGATGTTGACTGTGCGTTGTGGTGCGTTGTACTGCTTCAGGACCGCCTGAAAGTTGTTGGCATCGACGGCTACATCTCCAGGCTCATCATGCCAGCTGTACTGATCTGGAATGATGTTATCACTGACGACACGCTGGATCCATGCTGTCCACCACGAGTTGCTAGTGCTTGGCTGACTTGCTGAAGATGGACCTGAGATGAGCATCGAGTTGAGCGCGCTGTCTGAACGAAGACGCTTGTGTGTTCTGCTGTAGAGGTCCAGATATTGTGCCTGCGAACGTGCCCAGAAGCTGCCGTCTGGCTCGTTCCAGATGTCCCACACGAGCCCATCGAGCATGTTGTTCGACTTTACGTCTGCAATGAGAGTGTTGAGGAAGTTGTCGTAGTCAGTCCAGTCGCCGTTGTCTCCTGGCCATACTGTCGACCTGTTCGCATCTATAAGTTGAGGTTGTAGCACTTACAGCCATCATGACTTACTTGTTGGCATGATCGGTGCCCCAGATGTCGTGTGGCAGGAGTATCACCTTGGCACCGAACTTGCGTGCCTCGACGTAGTTGCTCTTCGTGTTCTGAAATCGTGCTTGATATCCGCTTTTGCCGTAGATCCAGCCACCTGCGGAAAGCTGTGCACCACCAACTCGTGCATAGTTGAAGCCCATGTCGGAATAGAAGTGATCAGGGATCTGCGAGGGTTGTCGGTGATGCCATAGATGAAGCCCGATGCCAGATGTTGTGGTGCACCATTCTTGACGGACAAATCGACGGTGGCGGTGTTGGAGTTGCTCTGACGTGCATGCAGTGAGGCAGCAAGTGCGCCTGGCAGGAGTGCCAACAGGATCTTGGACGAAGGCATGCTGAGGGTAATGTGAGTAGGATGTCCTTGTTCGAAGGTAGACGGATCAAGTACTTATAGACATCTCGCCAGAGACCATTGTCTGATGTGTCCTCGGTAGGCAAGAAGACTCAATGTCGCTCAGGTAAATGATCCTTAGCGCAGCAAGGCATATGCAGACCCCTGCCCCAGAAGGGTGTATAGACGACCCTCCGGAGTGTCGTTTATGTGGAGGTGGCGCACATTACTCTGGGGTAACTGCATAATGGGTTCGTCTACCCCGTGGGCCTTGCATTTTGCACAGGTCTCCTCATTCTCAGGTGTTCGGCAAGTGTTCGGCGCTCTATAGTGCGTTACTTTGATCCTGGTGGTGACTGATTAGGTGATGTTGTTCCAATTTAATGAGCCACCGGAGTTGGAGAGTTCGGACGAGTTGAGAAGCCATTTGAGGATAGTTAGCAAAGTAGTATCCCTACTGTGTTGTCCATGTGGATATGTGAAAGCGAGCGTTGCCGGGGCTCTCAATGGCAGCGATTAAGGCTTTCTATAGCATTAAGAACCATGTTCTGGTCCTCCTCTGGCTGTGCTTGCGTCCTACGAGATAATGCCGAAGTTTTGTGAAGAACAGACACTATCACTGCTGACGTTTATCGCTGAAGTGCTGCCATGGCCAATATCATAAGGCAGTGCCATTGCTGGTATGTGGATCTTTGCAAGCATGTCGGGATCTTACCACAAGAGCCGGCAATATCCAGGGATACTGGGCTCCACAGGTGACGCTGGCAGCTTCTGGTCATATCCCAGGTCCGTCACAGGGTGGAACTGCAAGCGTGGCAAGGACTGTGAGGCCTTGGACTGCAGACGACGCAACCTTTAGTCATCTCTCAAGGTGTGCCCGATGGAAGTCCGTCCTTCAAACGTAACGAATGAAATTCACTGCTCTTGTAGAAGTCCAACATCTCAGTCCATGTCTCGTTGAAAACATTATACCACCAAGAATCTTTGGGGTTTAGATCTGTCGCCCATAACTTATGGTGTACGATGTAAAGTGGATCACCCCGATCTTTCGTGTCGACACCGCCGTTGTAGGCATGATCTAAGGATGTTGGCGGGAAGGGCGCATCGTGCTCTGTGGAATAGGCTAATTGTAAGAGGGCCTGTTCCATGAAGCCGTTGTCAAACTTGGATTGATCTTGACTCTCACGCACTAGCCTCTCGTACATCGGTACGTTCGGATTGAAGACCAGAACTCCAGCATTGACTCCGTTGTAATCCATGTAGCCTGCCATGGTGTACTTGCATATGGAACTGACATTCGCCTTATCTTCCGCTGGTAGGTACTGTTCCCTGCAAGTCTGTTCTTTCGCAAGGTCGAAAAGTGTGTCCACATTCACTAGAGGAAACGCATCTGAATCGAGATAGGTAATCTTGCTGAACTCAGTCTGCCTCCACATCTCGAGCTTGGAGAACATGTCTCGCAAGCGACCGGCGGCTCCAGCCTGATTGGGCACGAAAGGTCGCAATGGTAACTCACGAACAAGAGCTCCGGCGGCTGCAAAGTAAGCGCGTTGCTCTGCTGGTACGAAGGGTGCAACGAAGATGGTGATGGGATACTTTTTCGACTTGGATTTAGGATCCCATAGCACACGATAGATCATCTGTTGTGCTGCTAGGAAGTACGGATCGCTCATCGATGCATCTCGGCTTGCGTAGAATGTTGCAAAGGTCTCATGGCCTGGTCCTCGCCAGTTGTGAGGTGCAGAGACTATTGCTACACTTTGAAATCGTGGCAGAGGGTACCAGGGCATGTCTAGCTGCCAGCTCCATCTTGTCGTGTCGAAATTGTCGAAGTTTGCAGCGCGGAAGTCTCGATAGACCTGGGTGCGAGAGAGAAAGAGTCCTGCTGTGACGACAATGCTGATAGTGACGCAGATGAAGGATATCCGGGATCGTCGTGGGAGTCGCATAGTGAGTGAGAGTGAAGGAGAGGGAAGAGCAGGAAGCGGTAGCTACTGGGTAGCACTTGACTTACCATGTTTCTGGATCTGTCGGCTCATAGCCAACCCATATTGCACAAGGCGCTAGCGATGGGAGGGATGTCGGAAAGAAAGGGCGAATGCATGACTTGTGGTGCCTGCGTAGCGGCGTAGGTTTGAGCAGCGTAGGTTTGAGCGACCAGTGTCATGCCAGTAGCTCTGCACTTTGCATCGCTGGCTGCGTGCAGCAATGCGAGAGCTGCCGAGAGGGTGTTGCAAGAATGCAGTGTCGAAAATGAGGCTGGATGATAGCCGCGCTAGGCCAAGTCCAGTCGTAGCGCATGCCAAGACATCACAAGTTTACGAGCCGTACTCTACTGCCATCAACATCCTCTCGCTGCATACGAACTTCCCTTACGCCGTGCATGAAATGACACCATCGATACGGCGCATGCTGGACCGGCAACTACGAGTGTATCACTGATGGAGCTGATGAACAGGACTCGAAGACGATCCAACGTCATGCTCCAAGAGTGCTTCGACAGCATGCCATCGCTGGTATGGAGGCTTAACCGCACAGTAGAATCGTTCAACGGATGAGTGGATGCCCGTACCTACAGGACGCGATACTGTCCTTCAAGCTTGCCAAGGGCACCGGCGCTGGCAATGTTGGCTGCGACGACACTACACAGTTGGAGACTACGAAGAAGGCTCTGACTAGAGGCATGGTCCGGTGTTATGAGCTCTGACCTTCTCACGTCTGACAGAGCATCTCGGTTACACTGTGCTTGGCATCTTCAACTCTTGACGATCTTGTAGCCTATCCCGTCCTGGACTTTCTACAGGAGATATCATGACATCTCAGATGCAGCACACTTTGACGACAGTTGATCATACTAGTAGACCTGCTACACTAGTGCTGACGAGACATTGAAGTGGCCTTCCAGTCTTCACACGTAAGCCAGAAGTCGAGACGAAGGGAGGCTGCCTCGATACTTACCCAACAGGACGCTGGCTCAAGAAGCGTAAGCATGCACTTACTCTATAGCTGATCGGGAAGAATGATTTCTTCCTCTTATTGCAATTCGAAGCAGTTCACGAGACCTCGCATAAGGATCCGAGGGTCCAGATGGTCGGCCTGAAACACCGTAATCTATACCCGTTTCAGTTATCAGGGGTCTCTTACTCAGCAGCGGTACAAATTAATTCAAGACTGTCAACATGGCCCGAGGTGAACATCAACTTGAACATTCTAACAGCAATGAGATTGCAGAGACTCGCCATACTCGTCGCCAGCTTTGCTGCAGCTGTTCGTGCTCAAGAGGAGTACGACGACTGCTACGATGAACCGGACAACGATCCAAACGATACACAAGCAGCATGTCAGGACTTGCTTGCTGCACTGCCCGATCAAGTCGCCTTCCCATCTAACAGCAGTGTGCAGCAGTCCTCCAATCTGACAAACTTGTATGCTACTACAACATCTACCTACTGGGACTTGGCCAACACTCTGGACGTACCAGCATGCATTGTGTTTCCTTCATCCGCTGAAGACGTTTCGACCACAGTCAACATCCTGCAGGACTACGACGAGGTCAAGTTCAATCTCAAATCTGGTGGCCACAACTTCAATCGCGGCTTCTCCAGCACGGACGGTGGCGTCCTGATATCTTTCAGACCCTACATGCAGGACACAGTTCTTTCAGACGATGCATCGACTGCTAGCGTCGGACCTGGTGCTCGATGGAGCGAGGCTATGCCGGTGGCACAAGCACGCGACCGCTGCCTTGTCGGAGGTCGAGCAGCTGATGTAGGAGTTGGTGGCTATGTCATCCTCGGCGGTATCTCATACCTCAGTGGACAATACGTGAGAAGACATCGTCAAGTCATTAGTCGTTGCTGATAAGTCGACAGGGTTTCTCTTCAGATAATGTTGTCAATTTCCAGGTCGTGCTTGCTGACGGTAGTATCGTCGATGCCAACAAGACTAGCCATCCCGAGCTGTACTTTGCACTTCGAGGAGGCGCTTCGAACTTCGCTATCGTTACAAGGTACACCCTTTTAACACACCCTATCGGCTCCGTTTGGGCAGGCTCTCGCATCTACTCGAGCGACAAGACTCCTCAGCTCACTTCGGCACTCACAAACTTCATCGCCAATTCAGACAATTCTACGAAGCAAGCTGCCATGATACCGACAGTCATCTGGGTTGGAGGCAGTAGCACCTACATCTGGAGCATGTTCCTCTTCTGGGATGGGCCATCACCACCATCAGATGTCTTTGCAGAGTTTCTCGCCATCGATGCCCTCTCAGACAGCACCAAAGTACAGTCTTACCCTGAAGCACTGAATGGTGCGAATGCGGCGAGCATAGGAGGACGTACGACAGACAGAGTCAACCCATTGGCAAATTTGCCGCACGACAACATGACCGAGTTCCTGCAGTGGCATATAGCTCAGCTCGATCAAGCACCATGGCTCAACAATACCGAGGCAGGTTTCGTCCTAGCAAACTTGGCACTGCAACCTATCAACGTTGAACTGCAACGATCGAACGGTGTTGGTGTTCCAGGTGCTTTGCATGTCGATCCAGCTGGCGGAGACAAGATGTGGATCGAGTATTCGCTTGCCTGGCGTAATTCGAGCTGGGACGATCGCATGGTAGCCGACCTTGCAAAGCTTGTCGACGAAGGTCAACAGTATCAGTAGTCAAAGTATGCTGGTGTGAAGCCGACCAATTATCAGAGCGGCGAGCTGCCTTATGTGGCATATCATCCGATCTTTGCGAACGATGCACAAACAGGGCAAGAAATCTTCAAGTCTTACGGCGAGAAGACGTACCAGCGTCTCAAAGCAGTGAGAGAGGAGTATGATCCGGATCTCTTCTTGCAACGTCGCAAACGCGGCTTCCAGCTTGACATTCCTGACGAGTAGAAGTTGTGGTATCGAGTACGGCTGCACTGCCAACACATGAATCATGACACTGTCCTTGACCATCACTATGGATTGAGAGATTCGCTTCATGGACAGATGTCTTCTATCATTCTTTGTTGTCCCTTGGGGTCATGTGAGCGATTCCAGTCTTTGTCTCCACATGTACCTCACTCATATGCCCTTGCTTCACAAAGAGACTGGCAATCATGGTGAGCCCGCCGATACAGGCATACAAGATGAAGATGTTGCGTATGCTCCACGCATACGCTGAGAGAATCACTTTCAATTGAGCGATGTCTGTGATGAGGGCAACGGCGTCGAAGCTCGCCGCGGCGTGATCACCGGAGAAGGCGTGCAGTGCAGTCTGGTCGAGTCCAGCCGTCTGCAAGTTCATCTGCTGTTCATTCATTCCATTCTGGAACAGCACTCCACCAACAACGATCGATACAGCTGAGGCTATCGTTCTTAGGAAGCCCAACGACGCTGTAGCTGCTGCAACATCGGGTTGCTTAACGAAGTTGTGTATGGCCAACATGGGCGCTTGATATAGCAAAGCCACGCCTGTCCCACTTACAACTTCGAATCCGATGATGTGAGCAATCGGTGTGTCTGACTCCAACGAGATGTACAGTCCAGTACCAATTGTCATCAGAACTGCACCTGTCCTGAGGAGATCAATGTAGCGGCCAGTTTTGTGGATGGCGATACCTGTGAGGATATCTGTGACTGCTGCCACGACCATTAGCGGCAGCAGCAACAATCCACTCATCAATGGAGACTTCTGCTTCACACTCTGGAAGTACAGTGGGAGATAGAATTCGACCCCAGTGTTGATCATGCTGTGTCCGACAGCCAGGAGGACGACCATGTTGTTCGACACATGCTTGAAGACACTAAGTGGCATCAATGGATACCTCGCCACTGCGCTCTCGACATAGAGGAAGACTCCGATCCCTGCTGTTCCAAGCACAATGAGGCTGATGACTGTGGCGCTGTTCCATGGAAATATCGAGCCACCAAAGTTCAGACCAAGAAGGAAGAGCAAGGACATGGCCAGCATTGTTATGGTGCCGTGCCAGTCTATCGCTTTGAGACCAACCGTCAAGGGCGTACGTGGATTGTGCGTGTCGAGGAGTAGCAGCAAGAGGATGAAAGCAAGACCACAAATGGGAAGGTTGATCCAGAAGCACCATCTCCAGCTGACATACTGTGCTAGAGCACCACCAATAAGTGGCCCTGCCGAGCCAGCCACAGCATATACACCACCTTGAAGACCGAAGAATAGCGCACGCTCACGAAGGCTGAATATGTCGGAAGTGCTTATAGCTACTAGCTGAGCAAGACCACCTGCTGCTGTGCCTTGCAGTCCTCGTGCTGCGATCAGCATGTTGATATCGATCGACAAGGCTGCAATCAGGCTCGCCGCTGCAAAGGTCAGGACTGACACCAGCAAAATTGGTTTACGTCCCCAGATATCACTGGTCTTTGTCCATATTGGGCCTGAGACAGCACTGGCAAGGAGATAGGCGCCGCCAATCCATGTGTATCCTGCTGCAGATTGCAGATCAGCAGTAATCGCTGGGATGGTCGTGCTGATTGATGTCAGTCTTGATCCTCGATTCACAAGGCTTTCCTACGCGACTATTGTCTGGTCGAGTGCTGAGATGAAGAGTACTGCATTCAAGGCGATAACAATCATCCAGAGCCGCAGCCTTGATCGAGGACTTGCTACATCTTCGAGCTCTACTTGCGCCGAGAGATTCTGCATCGCTGTCGTCGGTGAGTGGGTTTCTGCACTAACAGTGATGCTCTGCAGCTCGACGAGCTGGATGGAATCGGTCATGCCGGCGGTAATGTGCCGCATATCAGCTTCAAGGTGAGTTTATATGACAATGATCTTAGGGCAGGTTGAGCGAGCCAATGACAAGCTCAGAAAGCTGGTTATGTTAAACCTCCTTGCGACTTGCTGTCGTACTCATTCTTCATCACCACTCCGACACCCATAGCTCGACCTCATCATAAGCTGCTGCTCGTCTCGACTCTGTGGCGCACGCGAGTACTTGACTCGACTGCTTATCGCGACAACAATCGGCCGCACACATCCACGATGTGCACTGTTAGTCGCTCAGTGGTTGTGACGCCCTCGAGTGTCGGAAACGAGTAACATACACAAAGAGGTGGAACATTGGACAGTCTGAGACGTCAGACGCAGAACAAGGTCACAAAAAGCAAGAACATTGGCGTTGGCCTCTATCAGCATCTCTCGTTCTCTCTGCTATTCAACATAGCATCGATTGCAGCCGATGGAGATCCAAGAGCCGCATCGCCTGCGCAGTAGCATCGTGGCTCTGTTGGTCTATGTCATCGCACTACGACACATACCATCTTGGCCGCTGTGGTCTACTTGTATCATGGTCAGACAGATTGGACATAATGGATCAACCACCCACTATGCAGCACGCCATGTCAAACGCCAGCATCATGAATCTCAGACGATTGAGTCTGCTGTTCTTCGAGAACAATCTCGTCCACCAGTGATCATGGGTCTCAGTCGAGTGGATCTGCTCTTCTTCGAGACATCGAATGACATTGTTCTTAGCTTTGTGTTGCGTTTCACCTTTCAAGTTGTTCAGCAACATTGTCTCCGCTTTCATACTACTCCTTTGTCATCATTCTCTTGAGAACAGTCCTTCAGTATTGTCTTCTGCTCACGGGTCTCAATTCCTGACTCTCTTTCCATGCATTCTCACCTATCGACAGATTCAATATCAACGCAATGAATAACGCGCCAACGGCTGCGGCTATAGCAGCCTACCAGCAACGAATTGTCAACAATCACCAAGCACCATTTGTCAGTGTTCGTACATTGCCAGGTACTCAAAGGATCAGACATGTTCGTCAGTCTGATTTTGCCCTCAAGATCCTCTTTGAAGAGATGACACGATCTAACTTGAGCAGGAAAGACATAGAAGACATGTACAACTACGCTCTGGCACCACATTACACCAATTTTGGCCGTCGAACGTACTATGCTCTCAACGATCGTTTCAGGAATAGACACAGACCTGGACGTGAGCACGAAAACTGGAACATAGTCGACCTGCGATGGTCTAGGCTCAGTGCTGCTGCTCAGGTCGAAAAGCAGAGTGTGCTGGCTTCCCTGTGTGCAGCGGCCAGAGCTATGGGTATTGCAATTGATAGACGTGATGCACAAGGTGGTGCAGCTCTTGCTAACCCAGTCGCAGGAAACGCCAATGCAGGCGCTGCAGTCCCATCAGCACAGCCGGCAAACATACCACCTATAGCACCGCCGGCGATCGCCGCACCTCTATTACATCCATCAGCCGTAGCACTGAGTGCGCATCCACCAGTACCAGCCGCACCACCGAGTGCGCATCCACCAGTACCAGCCGCACCACCGAGTGTGCATCCACCAGTACCAGCCGCACCACCGAGTGTGCACCCACCACCGCCGCCACCACCACCAGCCGCTGGAGCTAGTGTGCATCCAGTACATCCACCTGTTGTAGTACCTACAGCACCCCAGTCAACCGCACCACCATTGTTGCCGGCTGGAACTGGGAGTAGTCAAATCCATGGGCTTCCAGCCTTACCTGGCAATACATCTCAACCAATGTCCACTGACGACGCGCAGTCTGCAGACCATAGATCTTCGGAGCAGAACATCAATCAGAACGGTGTACAGCAGGGGAACATCGACTGGATAGACAACCGGATGGATAACAATCTCCCGGGGATCCAGTATCACCACTATTTGCCCTCTCTGGCAAATCATCCCGTACAGCCAGCTATGCTCAATGCCTTTCCAAACATGCCAGACTTGAGCTTAAACCCTCAGCCAGACTTGCAGCCGAATTTGCAGGCTCCAGGAAATCTACACCATCATCTGCTTACTGCCAACAACGACCATGAGCATTTAGTCCCGGTATATGTCAATTTACGTCAGCCAGTCATTGCTCCGCACTTCGATGCCAATGGCGATCCTATGGGTCACTATACTGATCACAACCTGACGCTCTACTTGATACAGAATGCACTGATGCTTATGTATGCAAATCTCCTAGACGACAATGCTCAGGATGTGATACTTCGATATGCTGGATACCTGGATGCGATCATTGCTGAGTTGGATCTACAGTATCAACGATTGTGCCCTTGGCTGGAAGCTCTGAGGCTCGCACAGTACTGGATTGGTAATTGATATACGGTCGATGGCATAGACTGCATGTTTGGAGGTCCGATATGCTTAATGTCAGTCTCAAGCTCCATTGCTGCTAGACCTTGGTGTTCGAAATGACGATGGATATAATGATGTGTCTCACAGTAGAGTCTCGCAAGTGGTCTGCAGTGACCATGAGCGATTGTCAGGCCTTGCAGGAGTGAGGTGATTGCCAGGTCGGGAATGGCGTGTCATCAAGGTGGGTCCTGCATAACATCGTCATCCATACAACAGCTTTACTTGCTCTCACTACTGTTCTCAACACATCGCACTGCTACGTATCTAACACGCAACTGTTGGATCACCAGCGATCAGCATGGCGACCAGCTTACCACAGTACATGCGCGCAGCGCAGTTCAGCACCAATCCCATTGAGAAGAATCTCAAAGTTAATCCGAAAGCGCCATTGCCAAAGACTGCCCATGCTCTACGCAAGGACACCACTCTGGTCAAGGTTGCATACTCGTCCCTGAATCCTGTCGACTACAAGGTGCTGGAGAGTCCAGCTGGGTGAGTATAGCCATGTTGTTGTAGGCCTATGCTGAGTAGTCAAGGTACATCTTGGGAGGCACGCCAGCTGTTGACATTGCTGGTGTTGTCGTCGACAGCAAGCTACCACATGTCAAAGCCGGCGACAGAGTCTACGGGATGACCGCGATACCGTCGTTCGGTGCTCTAGCAGAGTATGCTGTGGTTCCGAAGGACGGTCTTGCTCTTGCGCCGGAAGGAGTCAAATTGGAAGATCTTGCGACCCTTGGTGTCACGGGCTTGACTGCATGGCAAACACTTTCTCCTTTCATCAAGTCGGGAGATAAGGTCTTGATAAATGGTGGTAGTGGCGGTGTTGGGACCTTTGCTATCCAGATCGCCAAAGCTCTTGGCGCACATGTCACTACTACCTGCTCTGGCGGAAACGTCGAGCTTTGCAAAAGTCTTGGTGCTGACGAAGTGATCGACTACAGAGCTACTGATCTAGTACCACACTTGAAGCAGAGTGGCGTACAGTTCGATCATATCTTCGACAGTGTCTTCTACAACTTCGACCTGTACTGGCAGGCTCACCACTATCTGAAGAAGAATGCCAAGTTCGTCACAATTGCTGGCGAATTCAGGTTTGACTTTGTTAAGACAATGTTGGCCATCTACCTGTTGCCCAGCTTCTTGGGAGGCGGACAACGACAGTTTCAATTTGTCACGGCGACAGCCAATGCACCTGAGTATGAGAAGCTTGGCGCTCTGATCAAGGAAGGCAAGATCAAGCCAGTGATCGAGTCAGTGCTTGACCTTGATGAGGCTGGTAAGGGATATGCAAAGCTTAAGACCGGTCGTACTCGTGGCAAGATTGTCGTAAAGGTTGCTGGAGAGTGAGTGATAGGATAGTGTGCTGTAAAGACACAAGATGTCGTAATCCTCGTGCTTCTGAACCTTATGAGTGATTCGAGGTTAGCTAGCGACCGTGTAGGTCAGATGTAGTCGTATCTTCGTGCTATTGAACAGTGCGAGTGATTTGAGCTTCGCTAGCGACCTTCTGGTCGTTCAGTGCTGATGGCGGTCAAGACAGGGTTCCTCACGGCCATAGAGTACATTCGGGCGTGGCCGGATGTTCTCCTCGGCCTTGCTCATAGCAAATGCAACTCCTCTTCAAGTCGAAGCCATGTCCTTGGCTTTAGGTTTGCAATCAGCCAGTAGTTCCCAGCATGATCCTTCCCTGTGATGCAGACAAAGCTGACCAATTTCTCTGGTTCGGTATGAACCACGAAATTGATCGGTGTCCCTGGAGCATTCCCACCTCGATCCATGCTCTGTTTATTGCCAAGTGTCAAGACAGCAGCCCCAAAGTCTGTAGCTTGGATGACTCCTACCTTTGTCAAGTTGTTGAACACGACCAGTCCTGCTTCCTTCTTGCCAACTAAGAGCGAAAGAAGAGGATCCCGGCCGCTATGGTAGAGACTATGGTATCTCTCGAGAATGGCCAAAGTCTGCTGTTCTGATGCTCTCTCCTTCATCTGATGTTGCTGTTCAAGCGCTAGCTGTCCCACACTACCCCGAGAGATGCTCGCCGGCAGGAATGTGTAGGATGGTAGGATCATGTTCTGCACATAGAGTGCATCTCTCTTCACCTGCTGTAGCCGGAAACGTGCATTCATTGTAGACAGCTGCGTTATCGGTCGTGGCTTTGACTCAGACATAGCTACAATGCGTGTCAACCATGCGGTCAACACACTGTTTTCAGTGACGAAGGCTCCAGTTTCGGCCTCTTCCTTGATCTCCTCCTTCGCCTGTGCCTTGAGCCGTTTGATGGCATCATTAGGGATGTATATCCTTCGGACCTCTGGCTGGATGTTGCTAGACAGACCGCCGACGAGTCTGAGCATGAACTCTAGCTTGTTACGTCCTTTCAGGCGCCATCTCTCAAGTGCAAGCT
Source organism: Peltaster fructicola (assembly GCA_001592805.2). NCBI lineage: Eukaryota > Fungi > Ascomycota > Dothideomycetes > Peltaster > Peltaster fructicola. The sequence continues at coordinate 395,546 of CP051140.1, forward strand.
CTTGCCGTTTCTCCGATTCGAGGTTATCCCGAAGTGCTTCCATGAGTACGTCCTCGTGTGAACCGAGGAGAGGTGGGAGGTGACTCTCTTTCCCAGCAACAACAAACGACCATGCTTGAAGGAAGGCTCGAGCGCCAGAGGCGTCCATCAGGCTGTGAGGCCACGAGAAGGCAACAAGCGTGGCATCGGCGAACGAAGTGATGCGTACAGAGAGCAGTGGCACATCTCGATCGACCCATTCCTTGAATCTTGTTGGTGTCCCAGGTACTGTCATCAATGTTTGCAGAGCGTGAGCTAGAGGTTGAGTGCATGGTCCGTTCGGTCTCGTGCCAAGAGAGCCAGCAAGACGATGTTCAGACAGGGACTGGCTCAGAGTCTCGTGGTAATATGCGAATGCTGGACGGTCAAAAGTCCATCGTGATGGGACATGGATCTCTAGTCTTCCTTTGCCCTGAACGACATCAGTTGAATCATGGTGTATGCCGGTTGCTCACCTTGCTTCTGAGACGACCACCAAGCTTTCTCCAGTCTCCTATGCCCAGCAGCTTTGTTAGAGCCTCACGAAGCTTTTGTGCATCAAGTATATCGTTGAAGTGTAGCAACCAGTGGACTGGCATGCGATTGAGCTTGAGATCGTCGAGAAAGTGAAGCGGATAGACGTAGTCCATGGCTGTCTACCTCGATGGAGAAATGCAAGGGATCGGCAAGTATGAGTATGGCAAGAGAAGGAGTACTGATAGCACAGAACCATCCATGCCGTAGTGTCAGCTGATTGCAGGTTGACTGTCATCTACACATATCGAGAGCCACAGTCCATGTGTGCATGTCCGACGAATAAGCTTGCTTCTCGTGACATACCTCGAATCGTGAAATACGAGGCTGCTTGACAGATAGAGCTCCGCCGGACGCATAACCTGTATTCGTTAGGATGTGGCGGCCATTAAAGCGCATCTCAATCACTTCTTGGCATCCGGGAGCGAACGAACAAAGGTGATATTAGGAAGCCACCAAGGCCTGACATGCAAGCCATCCATATACTCAGCTGTGGCATTTTGTAAGCTGCCATGCGGGCATCCCAAGTAATCGCCATCCATAGTTCCAATTCGAAGGCTGTGCTTGTCGAAGCTGTACATGTGATATGGTCGTGTCAGGCTCTCATACCGTGACAGCTTTCTTCAACAATTGCGGCACACGCTTGGCGTCATGGACTGTCGAAAGTCTTGTGGCTTGTTGACTAGATCAGAAGTCTGTAACCTTAACGAGGAGATGCCGATGAGGTAGACCAAGCGTTTGTCGTTGCACTTCGGCATCCGAGACTTGGGACATTGCTCGTCCTGTGGTCTGTCTCAAGCTCATGGTCTCAAGCTCACACTTGGTCCACATGCCGGAGTAAATGATGGGTGACATGGTGTGATGATAGTGATGGAGGATTGAAGTTGAGCACGCGAGTCAGCATTTCTGCCATGACACGTGAAAGACGCGCTAGAGCACGTTTGCCAAGGCGCCTATCTGCTTCTTTCCACTATCTTTCCTTTACCTCTACGAATCACGACACTCACGCGCCGTCCGAGAACAACCACTTCGCTGAGCGGTTGCACGTGGTTGTTGATCTCGCAAGTTATGATCAACAGATCGCCAGCATGTAGGGATCTTCGGCGTTGCCGAACTGTCTGTTGAGCCACATTTCGCCTCCATTTCGTGCCTGTGGAAGAGCATCCAGCATAGCACTACAATGCATCCACGATTACCGGGTCCCAAACCACGTTTACACCGTCCTCAGAAACCACATGACCACTTACGCCTGTAATCGCTCGCTCTTGCAGGTCCATGATATCGTTCCAGCCACCAGAACTCTGCTGAAGGATACTACATGAAGTGGATCAAAGTCATCAAGATCTTGGCCATGGATTTGTCGAATGCAAAGGCTCAGAACAGCAGTCGCACCAGAGCTCGTTGTATGCTGCATCAATCATAAGGTGCAGGAACATTGGTAAAATCACCAGTCAACCAGGGCGGTCTAGTAAGGTGTAGCTATAGGAAGAAGCAGCATCCGCTGAAGCTTTGGAGTGTAAAAGCAAATCCAGCTGCACGCTGATGCCCGGCATGATGCACCTTCGGTATCCTACAAAGGTAGGATGGCCATCTCAACAGACCTGTGCAAGTACGAGGACACATATTCTTGTCGAAGGGCTCTGTCCGGCCGTTACTAATCTTCCAGGAGGTTAAGCAACACCTTGGCAATCATGCCCGCACCTTGCATCAAGGCACCCACATCCTGCTCTGGACTCAGCTGAAGATAGCGCTTTCGAGACAGAACATCCAACATGACGGGATAGCCATGAGTCTTGCCTTCAAAGATATCATACTCAACAACACAGCCGTCTTCGCGAGCGTACTCGACGAAGTCCTCAATGGAGTCGTAGAATAGATCGTGCGATCCGACACCTACCCAGGTCTTTGCTGGCAGGACACCTCGCCAATAACTCTTAGACTTTGGTGTGGAATAGTCGAAGATGTCGGCGAAGGTCTTTCTGCCATCATCACCGCAAGTCCAGTGTACAGCTCTGTCAAGTTCATGTCGCTGCAGCACGTCATTCTTGCGGTTGCGATTGAAGCTGTCTCCGCTATTGCTGAGATCAACCCAGGGAAATAGTAATGCAGCACCGCCGGGTTTGGGAATCTGCTGGTCTGCCAGTTTGTGTAGCAGTGTCAAAGCCAGATGTCCTCCAGCAGACTCTCCGCAGATCACAATCTTCTCTGGTTTGATATGTGCCTCTTCCAACAGGTATCGATATGCCGCGAGGGCTTGCTCGAACGGTCGTGGGAACGTGCTCTCTGGAGCCAGATCGTACGACAGGCTGAATGTACTAATGCTTAGACCTTTCGAGCTCATCAGCTCAGAGATGCGCAGTAATTGCACCACGTTCATCAGCGGGTGACCAAGCACGTAGGCGCCTCCATGAATGTATAATAGCACAGCATCACACTCTGATGGTGTCGTCCGGCTGCTCAAAGAGCCTTGACTGATCCAGTATCCTAGGAGTCCTTTGCGTTCGACTTTCTCGCAAAGCTCATGACCCACGGAACGGAATCGAGGAGAACTGAGGATGCTCTCGACATTGAGTCGACTTACAGCAGCTCGCTTGATCGATAATGGTACCAAGGATACTCTGATACAAGTCAGTACAGCTCTTGACAAGCAGGTGTACTTGCGTTCGTGCGAGTATCAACAGACAATCTGTGGTCAATGACACATCCTTCCTGCCGGTGAATAATCGCTCTGCAATGCCAAGGACTAAGGCGAACGGAAGCCATACTGCGACGAAGACTGATTTGACTACGTCTGCCGCGGTGACCTGCATCGTTGTGGTGGGGATGTTCTCGACAAGCTGAATTGAAAGGTACAACATGGTCTGGCGCCACTTGAGCCTCATCATCTGAGCACGTGTTCGGCACGCGAATGAACTCTAAATGGTGGCTCGATCAGCAGCTATCCGGACTTCTTGAGCGATCCCTCATCTGTCACTCTACAACAAGCCTACAGCGATGAGGTGGTCAGCAATCACTGCCCTGGCTGCGACCAGTATCGCCAGTGCGAGCTGGAGTCAAAACCTGAACGTACACAGATGCGTGTGGAACTGAATGAGACCCTGACTGACACCCACAGTATCGGTCGCCATCAGAACATCATCCAAGTCTCGGGATCTCTGTGCACAGGGTCAACAGACGCAATGATGCCAACAAGTACTGGGATGCTTCTAAGCTCAACTTCACTCATGGTGAGCCAAGTCATCTATGGTGCTTGCATTGGCTGAACATGTCTAGGCGTAGCATCTGGTGATCCATACGCCCACTCAGTCCTGCTATGGACTCGTGTGGCACCAGCTTACGACAGTATCGACGACAACAGCACGGATAGTGGCTATGTTCCTCTCTATTACCACGGACCTGCGCAGATCTCAACTGCACCAGTATGTGTTGACTACAAGGTCGCAGAGGACGCTGAGCTACGCGATGTTGTGACCTCAGGTCGAGCCTTTACCTCGAGTGACATCGACTACACCGTCAAGGTTGAGGCAAAGGATCTCAAGCCATTCACGCGATACTACTATCAGTTCAATGTCTGTGGCACTGACAAGAAATCTACTCTTGGACGTACCAAGACTGCTCCACGAGTGAACGATGATGTCGACAAGGTTGGACTTGCTGTCTATACTTGCTCAAACTATCCCGTAAGGTTGGTGTGCTGTTGTTTACACTTGCTTACATCTTCAGTTTGGTTACTTCAACGCTTATGGTAACTCTGCTCGCAAGGACAATGTCGACTATGTGGTCCACCTTGGTGACTACATCTACGAGTATGCTGGTAATGGCGACTATGGCGACGGAAGACCTATCAGCCGTGTACCGCAGCCAGAAAGGATCATCTATACTCTCTTCGACTACCGAGAACGATACAACTCCTACCGCAATGATGCTGATCTTGCACTCTCTCACGCAACGCACCCTTGGATCGCTATATGGGATGATCATGAGGTCTCTGACAACACCTACCGTGATGGCGCGTCCTACCTCACTAATAACGAAGACTCTTTCGTCAAGGATGGTGGTGTATCCGTTGATCAACGCAAGATGAACGCTGTTCGTGCCTACTTTGAGTGAGTCGTCCAGGGTAGTGTGTCACAATCGTTGACAATGCAACAGGTGGATGCCTATTCGTACTGTTGAGATGGATGACAACCTGCGCATCTGGAGAACGTTTGCAATTGGCAACCTTTTCGACCTGATCATGCTCGACACTCGCCAGTATGATCGTTCCATCACTGACCTGTACTACAACACAGACTATGTCCACCAGGTATGTCGATCCGTGCAGCATGAGACGTTCCACTCACAGCATAGATCGCCAATGACGCGGGAAGAACCATGATGGGTAGTCGTCAGGAGAATTGGTTCTACAACCAGCTCTCGGCATCGAACGACCGAGGTGCGATATGGCGAGTCATTGGCTCACAAACGGTGTTCTCGAAGATGAACCAGTCAGTCGTGTACGGAAACGTCAATCCGCTGGACTACGATGCATGGGATGGCTATCAGTCAAACCGCAACCGCACACTCAAGCATCTCTATGACAACGAGATTGATAACAACATCGTTATGGCTGGTGACAGTCATGTCAACTGGGCTGCCGATCTCGTATGGCTCGACAACGAGGACTACGATTCAAAGACTGGTGAAGGTGCAGTTGGTGCTGAGTTCGCCGTCACAGCTGTATCATCACCATCTGCTTTCGGCAAGGCCATCTCAATCAATGCAGCAAACAACATTTCAGATTGGCTCACTGCTCACAACCCCGAGCTTCAATGGCAGGAGGCATACTATCGTGGTTACTACGAGCTTCAGCTGACTCCTGAGCTTGCACGTGTGGAGTACTTTGGTATGCCTACCATTGTCAACCGCAATCCAAATGAGATCTCTCTCGCCAACTTCACTCTCAAGGCAGGTGGCAATGAGATCCAGCGACCAGTGGCAGGTGGAAAGGTCGAGACAGGATCTTTGAAGAATGGTCAGGTTTCGATCACGAACATCACACATGATACGTCCACTGGCAAGTGGTTCATCTCCCATGAGGACAGAGAGGTTGAGTAATGCTGAGGGTATTGAAATCCTTGCTCGGGACGGTCTGGTCTATTGTGTAAAGCTATAGACATGCTTGAATGAATGAAGGAATGATCATGGAAAGCCAGAGGAGGCATAGTACGTGGTAACAGATCCATGGTCGCTCTTCAAAGGGATGCTCTAGCCATAACCACTCACTTGCCAGCCCGATGGAGCAGGACAAGCGCGCTGCTCTGAGCAATTCTCTCCCATATCTCCTGGTGAAGTCGTCCTTGTATCCAATAGCCTCGAGACTCATTCCATGTCACAATAGTGTCGTCGCAGGTCAGATTCGCCCAGACGAAAGCAGGACAGAAGTCGATATTGCCTGCGATCCATCTAGGTGTTAGAACGTTCGAGTAGTCGCCGTAAGGTCGTGGACCACTAGCAAACTTCAACGAATACAGATCGATGTATGACCATGAGCTGACTCGAATGTTAGGCTCACTCTTGCCGAAATCCTTGGGAGCAATAACGGGAGCATCAGCATGGTCCTTGAGCGTCTGTTCCAAGAACTTCGGTGACCGTGCTTGCTCAATGATGTTGCGGAAGCACTGTGCCAGCTGAATGAGCGTCTCAATCTGGTTGGGTGCCGAGCGCACACGCTGCAGCACAGCTTCAGGTATGTTGTTGACAGGCACAAGACACCATGGGTTGTGTAGATCGCCGGATGCATTGAGGAATTGCTCTACGTTGAGCACAAAGGTGAAATTGAGTGCTGACTTGCCAGCCTTTGGTAGAGAGCACTACTGAAGTCAGTTTATGCTTGTAGTGTTGCAGCAATACTCCCTTACCATGTAGAGCCACGCCATGAGAAGGTCGTTCCTAGAGACACGAACGCCTAGCTGATCGGCCACTGTCCGCCAATGCATCATCACTGGAAGTGGTACTAGCACGGCTTTCGATATCCTTGGATCTGTGACGGCTCTTCGACTCCATTGCGACACTCCCTTCATGACCAATGAGCCCCATCCTTTACTGAAGTATGAGCTGCTGTCGCTCTCCTGTTCAGTCATCAGTGGCTCCACCTCATCGCCAGTGTCGTCCGAGAGCTTCTCCTCATTCACAAGCTCTAGTGGCGTACGAGGATTGAGAGCTTCGATCTTGCGTCCATCAAGCAAGTCGCAATAGGCGCTGACGATTTTGTAAAGACCTGGGAGCTGTCAGATGGTAGTATGTACTTTTGCGGCTCTATCGACCTTTGGCATCACACAATGGATGTTGAACGGTGAACTTGAGCACAGCGGCATCCATGAACTGTACAACTTGTAGGCGAAAGACAGCAGGCTTTGTAATTCGTGTTGGTGCTGTGATGGTTGTCATAGCAGGAAACTTGAAGTACTCGTCCAGATGACTGCAATCGATTGACAATGGGAGATCATCCTGGGCGTACTCGGGAAGTTTCGTTGCCAATGGCGTGGCAATGTTCTTGTGAGCCCACATGATATGAATACGACTGCTGGAGGAGTATAGCAGCTTGGTGCGCTGGACGTAGTCAGTGTGAGTCTTCCAGGGGTGGGAGTAGCTCATACGATGCGGTCGAGACGAGTGCTCAAGACTGGCCAAGCTGTGGCAAGCTCTCGCAGCTTGAGTTGGTAGAAGTCTGCGTTGATCCATTCTGTCAAGATGACTGTAATGGAGAACTCTGTGAAGCGAGCGACTCCTAAGTCGAGAGAATGGAGCTTTTCAGCGTTCCTGCTTGACATGTTGATTTGTCTTGATGCAGTGGAGCGCACCGAATGCCTTGATCAATTGTGCTGCCTACTCGTACGGGCGTGTCGGTTGATGGTCACAATCTAATGTTTGCTAGACCCCGTATGGTCCAATCAATGGTGGTCTAGGCTCTGGCACAAGCTTCTACCACGATTCACGACGCTGCAGGGGCTCGAAGAGCAACGTAATCGCGGATCTGCAGACCTCGAAAGGCAGACCATCACCCATGGGAAACGAGATTCTTGAGTTGGAAGCCGTTTAACTTGTCTCCCATCGTAGTAGAAGGATCAGTGGAGTGATTGCTTCCTAAGCAGTCCAGGGCTGTTAGACGAGTCACAATTGCTCGTAGACTATTTGGCACGAAGTAGCATTGCGGGACCACTCATACATATGGCAGACAGCTTCCTACATCTTCACGAGGTGCTCATGAGCGAGGCGAGGAAAATGCATGTAATGCTGGCTTTAGGTCTGTTGCCTCTGACGACAGTTCGTCTTTGAATTCGCCATTGCCATACCTATGTATGCCTCCTGATTGTGCTGTAGCTCGGGATCTTGATGGTATACTCGTGGTCTTTGGAAGTGTGCTTGGAGCGCAACGCTCAGCACGCTCGAATGCTTTTGTTTCCCGCAGCATGTACGATGCCCTGGTCATCCCAATGCCCAACATGAACGACAGGCTGCCGACCAGTGATGATAGCCATGCTAAGCCCGCGCTGTATGATCGCATGTCCGAGGCTGTTGCAAGTAACAGTAAGCCAAACCTCCAAAGCTTTTTGACGGTTGAAAGCTGAGACACCGCGATGGACATGATGAAGCTTGATTCGAGAAAGGCGGTAAACGACTGCCAGAGAGCAGTATGCAAACACGAAGAAGAATACAGCGAGCCACAAAGCACGCCTCGGCTGGCACGACGCCATCTTCAAGGGCAACAAGGCCAAAAGCAACACTGACCGGAGTCAGAGTTCGATACCTGCGCCGCATCACACTGGCCTATCGTCATTGAGTACCAAGGACAACTTGCGCTGAGCAATGTTCAGAAGTTTGCAAATGGAGCTTGTGCACTGCGTGCAGGCGGATGATATAGCGTGCGGATCCGTTGCCTGAGCCACCTGTCAAGTGACTTTGATGGGTGGTACACAACCTACTTGCTGTCAACGCAGAAATGTATCATATGTCGTCATGCTATGTGAAAGCGATAAGTTAGTATATATCAGAACATCTGCAGGATGATGTGTGACCTTGTAGGCACGGTCTCGATACCTCAGAATGTAAAGCTCAAGATCCGAACCGTCCATTCGTGACATGCATATTAGTGTAGTCGATCTCTCCTTTGTCCAGCCACTTGTGGACATACATGTATCCATTATCGCGCCCTCGAGTCCTGACTTAGGCCTCGTTTGGTTGCTCCGTCCAGAACACCATTCCGTTCGTCGTACGGTTGCGAATGGAGCCTTGGCGACCGTTCAGACAGAACGACGGCCTGCGTTCGGTGAACAGCGTTTCGTTCGTCTACTTCGAGTCCTTGTTCGTGGTTTGGCTTCTTTAGGTGTAATGGCTCGCCTGGATGCCCTGAAGCAGGTAGTCGGACTGCAGAAGCAGAGGTTATGACCTCAAGGAGCCTCGTAAATGAGTACACAACATAGACGCAGGACCACCACCCGCTAAGCTTGGCGGCAACGGTAGGTGATGGTCTAGGAGGACGAAGTAAGGTCGAAGGAGGAGACTGGTCTTTTGTTTACATACTGTGAGGCTAACCACGATCGTAAGACCATGCGCGGCGTCGGCTATCTGCCTGAGGCCTCAGCACGGGGCATAGCTGCTGAATAATAGCGGCCAGAACAGTGAAGGACATCATCAATCACTCATGAACCACGTCACCACACGAACCATCGAGCACGTTGCCTTCCCACGGCCGGTGTCTATCAGTCCTCCAGCGACAATGATTTGGAAACACAATACGAAGCTATGCAATTTGAGTCTGATCACGTCTTGGAAGAACGCTTTCGTCTACATCTTGAACCCAATCTTGGCAGCAGTCTGGGCCTGGCTTATGATCTGGACATACATGCACTACACTCAGCATATGGCAGAGAACAGGAAGACGATCTTCTACGTTCACTTCATCGCAGCGTGTTCGTATGGCGCCATCACCATAGCCATGGCAGTCACGACGGCAAACAGCATTCAGATCAGGCTTCGCGAGGCGGGATACGTGCAAAGACCATCGACGTCGGCACAGCTTGATCTTGGTCTCAATATTGTATTATTAGTGGCCCTACTCTGGCAACTGTTGCTACAGGCAGATCTCAGCAATGACGGCACAATGTTGATGAGGTATTTCTACATTCCGACCTTATGCATCGCCACATGGCTGCTCGTGTGTCTGGCGAGCCTCGGCTCGATAATCTGGTTCACAGTCCGAGTACAACGAGATTGAAATGCAGCATCAGCAGCGTACAAAGTCTTTGTACGTTTTACTGTTCTATTCTCGTTACACCAAGCTACCACTTCTTCCACAAATCCTCTCCCGGCTGTATTGGTGAGGAGAACCTGTGAGAGTTCGACCAAGTCGACTGTGTTACGCTGCAGGTGTTTCGCATAGCGAAACCCATGGCGTTGGCAACAGCCTCTGGAGCTTTATTCCAGACCAGGGCGATTGTCTGACTACCGCCAGCAAAGCCTGCACCTGCTACCAAGACGTGTGCGGTAACTGCAGCTGCAGCAGTGTTGTGACACTTGGCATTCCCATCGCCAGAGGAGGAAGAGCAAGCATCGATTGCGTCGTTAAGCTTGCCGGCACCATCCCCGAGAGCCCAGTAGCTCGTAGCGGTCAACCACCAGCCACGAGACGAAAGGCAAATGTGTCCGTAGCTCGGCCCATCAGTCTGGATTGAGTCGTGTTGAGAGTTGTGCCTTGTGTGGGAAAGGCGACATCAGGATAGACCATCTGCCAGTCCTCCCATGTTGGACTCGATCCAGACGACTTCAGCCCTCATGGCGCCCATGTTCTGGAGGTACTCTTTCTCCACGTCCACATCCACTGCTAGCGCATGGCTGCAGGCATGCAAGATCGCAATGGCGAACGAACTGATATTCATCTTGGGACGTCCTTGCTTGTATGACAACGACCGCCAGCTGGATATGATAGTTCCGGTGTACTGAAGATAAGAAGCTATGATGGTAAGAGTGTCAATTGTCAATCCACGGTCAAGGCGCCTTTTATGTTCAGGAACCGGGCTTTGGATGGCCACCCTGACTTTGATTGTATCGTCATGCTCGTCGTTCGTCCGACAGCTCGACATGAGGATTTGAGCATCATGTCATTTGGAGTATACTTTGGCTCCATGCTGAAGACACACTACACAGTCGCAGGCATGATCGTCGCAGGATACTGCGGCAGTACGTCATTGCAGCGAAACTCACACTGATGTGACATGCTGGTGGCTTGAGGTGTGATATGATAACATCGGCACCTGAGTCTTGCCAACCAGAAGGTGTTTTGGTGAGCCGGGATATCACTGTACTGCTTCGAAGTTAAAATCTTGGGTAAGTGTAACTCCGAACGCAGCGTTACGAGAGCTTCCATCACGACCGGCAGAATGTATTCACTTGTCCACTATCGTCTGACTTGATATCCTTGGACTTGAGCATCCTCGAGTTGTCTTTGTAAGCGCTGAACCACGATTAAGACCTGCTTGACAGTCCACTGTTCACCACACGTCCATATTAGCATAGGCTGCCATGTTGCGAGGTGTGTCTCCTAAGATTAAGGAGGCGGTATACTTGCACAGCGCAAGCAGAGCATCATCAGAAGGAAACATATAAAGGTCCTGTCCACATGTCCTTGGTGTAGGCAACAGAACAACCTACCTCAACCTACCTGAACAGACAACCTAAGGGCCTCCTTACAAGATGTTTGCCAAGCAAATCGTCCTCGTCGGCTTCACTCTAGCCTTCGCAGCACAAGATCTCGCTCAAAGTGTATGTGGAAAGAGCGTGCAGACACAAGGTGGCTGTATGATCTCAACAGATGCTCAAGTGTGCTACAATTCAGATGGTAGCATTCTATGCTCATGCGACTCAGATGTGAGTCCTTGATCGACCTCAGCGGCTTCCATGCATGATACTGATTGCCTGAGCAGAAGGCATGCGAAGCTGAATGTGGCTATACCGTCTTAGAAGGACAGTCCTTCTGCACCGTAAGTGGCTCTCTTAGAAGCTTAAAGAGGATCTGCTGACACCTGACACAGTGTTGTTAAGAACATGATCATGAGTTCGCAATGCTTACAGCAAATGCTTGGTTGAAGCACGGGAGTAGTGGATCCGTGTACGATCCAACTTTGGATCGTCTATCTTGACCATAATGACCAAGGAGTCTGGAGCAAGAAGTGATGAGTGTTTCGAGACAAGTATGAATGGAGGATATGAGGGTGTTCTCGTATCGGTATGGAGAATGCTGAAGAAGGATAGAAGAGGGAAAGACAGGTAGTCCAGCGCTACCAGGCAATACTCATATAAATCTTCTGTTGCAGTGGAAGGTACCACTCGAAGATGATGATCTTGGTGACGCCAACATGCTCGGCATTGTGTCAATTGGTTGCTCTAGCCTTGAGAGCTTGTGGGAAGTGCACTGCCGTGAGTATCCCATGGTTATGCATTGCTGCTTCCGAATGATCACCCTGGCGAGCTCTCATCGTCCGAGACAGCTCCTAAAGATGAAACCTCAGCAGTCTTGAATGGAATAGTCTTCTCTTTAGTGTGGAAGGAGGCTGTATGCTAAGCTGTGCTCTGCTTCACTGGTAAATCATCCTTCGGGAAGAATGCTCTGATCTGCCCGAACCAGTCGACAATCGGACAGAAATCAGCCACTAGCATGATTAGCTAATCCAGATGATCGCAACAATGATCTTTGCGATGGAGAAAGTCTTGTGAAGATATAGTTGCTTGCATACATCGGTAGAGGCCTATGTCGCCAGCATAGTTAGTAGCGACCGTTTTGTACTCACCCGATCACCCAATAACCCAAAGGATGTAGCAGCAGACCGGGCGGCCGCGATGACAGCGCATCGCTTGAGCTTCATCTTGTCATCGACGTAGATGGGATTGTTGACGTCGGGAGTGTCATCTTCAATAACGTCTGCATTTGTATTGTGCTACTCGAAACCAAGCTTCTCCTCGCGCAGCTTCTTTCATTCGTAATTTGCTGGCAATATGATTGACAGGACGATTGAGTAGATAGCAGGACTGAAGCATGGAGCAACGTTGCCATAGACGCATGATGTATCGCTCCGGTGCTGGCCACAGAGACAACGCCATATAAGGCCTTGGCACTTCCTGGCCAGACAGCTGCTCCAGTGATCAGTCCCAGGATTGGTGAAGTGATAGCTGCGATCTTGGATGAAAGCCTCCACGGTATTGTAAAGATTATAGGGAATATGTGTGGGCAAGTCAGGATGCCAAGCATGTAGAGAATCCAGCCTGGGTCGACACCACTGTAGAAGAGAGCTGCTGAGAAGGCCGCTGAGAACAAGGCGGAGAATACCACTCCAACGTGACTCCATCGAATGACATCGCTGTCGCGAGCGTTCTTGTCGATGTAAATGCGGTAGGTGTCGAAGGTGATGATGGACGAGACAGACATGACTTGTGCTGAGAGTGTATATGTCACAGCCATGAATGTGATCAATAGAACTGCGATAGCACCACATTTCCGGCTGTAGCGATGGCAGCAGATGGCGAGACCAGTCCATTCGAGATCTCAGTGGTAGACATTGGCCATCGATACGTCGGGAAGACTGGATTACCCTGTAAACTATCGCTGGTGGACTGGCTAGAGTGCCGAACACCTAAGGGATTGCAAAATAGACAATACCGCCGACGACTTACCCCGGGACGATAGCTTTAGGGCGAGCGCCGAATGCTTCTGCATAGAAGCCGGTGTCCATGAGGACAAGACTGATGTTCTCGAGAGTGTGAACGATGCCAAAGAGGAGAGCCTTATCCGTCAGTGACGTACAATATAGTGATCTCACTCACATTCATGCTGGTCATGGTCAAGTATGGGCCTTTTGCATTGCATGGTTCTGACCAGCAGCAACAGTCTTGTCGAACAGATCGCCGATGCTTGTGATGCCGGGATTGTTGAACGTCGGAATAGTGAAGAAGGAGCTTATGATGGTTATCACAAAGGTGTGGAGGTCGTCCGTTGGGAAATGTTGCCTTGATACCTCCAACACAAGTGTACCGATCACCACTAGAAGCAGGAATGTGGCTGCAATAATGTGCATGCCAGTTCTGGGAAAGTCAGCCATGGAATGTGTCCTCAGGTCGACCTGCAAAGCAGTGATTGCAGCTCTGACGCCGAGTAGCATGTTGGCCACAGCGATGATATTGTTGATCTACTGGTCGTCAGGCATGTGCCTTGTGTTTTGGCTAATGTTTCGACACGCATCATTGTACCTGTATGGACGGCCTGGGTCAGGCTGACACTTCTCCATGAGCAGCGCACATGCGCCGGCCGGCTATCATGCCGCCTCAAGTGGCTTCTGGACAGCCTCATGGTCAAGGCATACACACTCACCTAGCTACGAGTTTCTGATAATGCTTACTCCTGAGTGTCGTTGTCCGGGATATCCTTCCGGACAGCAGGTACAGATACGGAAGCATACAGGCAACACTGATGATCCGAATGCCAGGCCGAACGCTATGCACTGCGATGTAGGCATCGTTGTGCATGTAGTGATCTCAGGCTGATCGAGCGAGCATATCGACATGTCCTTGTGCTCAGCAACGTAAGATGATGTCTTATAGGCGCAATCGCAGCATCGCTTCTTCGCTGGACAGTAGCGAGCAGCCTACTTCAACGTCACTTGTACTCATAGACTCCGTCTTCAACAAGCAACGCAAGGACTCGTTTCTATGATTGTGCTATCAGAAGCGCAATCCACTATCAGGACGACAGACACACCGTGGTCTATGCCGGCCTTCGTGGCTGGATATCAAGGAGTTCTATCAGCGAAGACGCTGGGCAATGTCAGACTCCTCTCACTTAAGGTCAGAATGGATGGAGTCTGTCCACCTTCTCAATATCGCAAGCAGAGTGCAAGGACAGTCGTGTCATGCTGCAGGCCTACGCATCAACAAGTATTACTAGCAGCACCTTTGCGTCGGGAGACTCACATGGTGCACAAAGCTTGCCGGCTGCCGGAAGCTTTGTCGTGCACGCCAGTGTGCCTTGCCTGTCTGAGGCCCTATCAACGATGCTTGCAGATCACACTCAATGGGAGAGTATTCTCCTTCTGTCTGTCGATCGCAGCGGCCAAGTCAGGCATCGTCACTCTCTGTATACTACTCTCCTAGGCTGTGCTACCTGCTACTATCCCGATACTGGCGAATCACAGTCGTCTTGTCTGACGAGTTGTCTATATAATCGGCCTACAGCTAATCATGGATTTGACCATTTGGCTGAATCGTGTCGGACGAGCTTGCTGAGTGTATCGCCGTCTTGTCCGCGGTCACTGAGCCATGGCGTTCTACACAACCACCAGACTGAGTGCTGATGCTCGGCGCTGGAGCGCGTCTCCCATCTCGCGCCCCAACCGAACCTGAGGGACTCTTTGAGGCTAGCGGAGAATGGATCTCAACCAAGTATTGCTTCCGTACTACGCATCAACTCGTCAGTCTCGATCCAAACGAAAGTCTCATTGGTATCGAACCCATCGACACCTCTGGGAAGCATGGACTGTATGATTGTGCTATGAAGTTGCCGTAACAGGAAGCGCATTCTACACAACAGCACATTCCACGAATTCGCAAGCAGAGCTGCCTGTTGTTAGGCGTTTGAATGGCTTCGACTGAGGTCTACCACAAAGACAACGATCAATCAGCGCGGACACGCAGATCGGCCTGCAGCACCACAAAAGCACAAAGCCTTGAACAATACAGGCATCGAGACGATGCTGTGTCACAGATCAATAAGCTGGGATGCTGACACTGGCGTTCTTCTCCTATCGAGCACTGTTAGCATTACAAGCAGGCTCTTTCTCAGTGTCCACTGATGAGGAATCAGGTTTCGATTTGATGGGCGGCCGTCCATTGTGGTGATCATAGTCAGGATCACTTGTGGGTCCAAGGCTTGGGATGCGTTCGACCACGTCCAGGACTCACGGCAGGCCTAGCGACCACAACAGTAGTCTGACTGCTGTAACTGCAACACGAGCATGACTACGCTTCTGAGGGTGCTCGATCTGGTCTGTGTTCTTGGTGCTCTCTGCTCTCGCGCTTCCCTCATCACGACTATCGAGCCTGCTAATGATGTAGCGGCCTTGCCGCAGCACTGCATGCTGTCTTTGAACGTATACAATCGGCCATGCCTCGAGGATGGCAAGTCATACAACTCGTCCATGTAAGACTCCAGTCTTGCTGCATAGTCATGGCTTGATTACTGGCCACGTCACTCCTCCCGCCTCTTGTTCTTCTATTCGCCTACCATACCCAGGACTATCTTGATGTCCTTGAGCCGCCGCGAGGACTAGGTCTGATCGATGCCTTGACGGTCAACAAATCGCCTGCTCGTACAACTAGGAGATCACCAGACTGCCAGCGGTGCAACCACGTTCTCGCAACAACTAGAAATCGCATCGAGAATGGCTACCGTTCTGTGAGGGATTGGCTGTAAACTGCTCGGCATTTCTGCGGCCCATACGCCAGCTTCGGGTTCCATCACGATGCGTGCACTGGACTTATCTCAAGACTGTTTGCTGTCGCCAGTATCGACCAATGTACTACATGGTCTGGACCGCTTCTACGATGTGGGGACACGAATCACTGCAGCGTCGCAAGCAGGAATGCAAAACTGTTGAATCCGTTGAAGCATTGACAGCCAGTTCTATCTGCCCATTAGCGAGGATATGCAGTCAAGGTAGGCTCTACATCGTTATCAACAGATGTAGGTCGTCCTAAGCCGATGCTGTGGCCGGTATTGCCACAGCCGATGCCTCATATTCGATCCGATCGACCATAACCATCGATATGCCAAAGTCAGCCACGGCATATCGGCAACGATTTGCCCAAGCAGTATGTCTGGCAACCAACACACCTGCTGAGTCGTCCTATACACTCGGCTGCTCTCCAGTCGTCTGATCTACATCAGAAGCTCGAAGAGAGTGTATCCTAGCTGCCAGCTTCTGTCAACGCCTTTCCAATGCCGCTTCAGGTGGACTAATGGACCTCAACGACGACTCCGGCGGCTTCTGTATACCAGGCCAATGCTTGTGCAGAACCGTTGTTCTATCTGCCCTTGTCTGCGAATTCATGCCCTCCCGGAGAAGCTGGGCTCGTGTCGTTAGTGTCTCGGTCATTGGAAGCATTGTCGTTTAGATACAAGTCGAGCTCAACTTTGATCTCGTCTGTCTGTCACATTACTGCTTGATGTACTCGGCTGGCTAGATCCTGTATGATAGTGATCCATTCGAGCGGGTAGGGTAGGGTGCCGTATCTTCGATCATGGTGTCCATGGTCTTCATCTCCAGGATCGTGCCAGTCGGCACGGCAAGGACTGAAGGGATGACCATGAAGTGGAGGGCTATCGCGGCGGTAGAGAGGATTGAGCGAACCATGGCTGGGCATCCATATATGTCGCGGTCAGTTGGTGGATGTGCTAATCGAGGTTTGCAACTGCAAGGGAGGGGGAGATGTCCAGCTGATGTATGTCGATTACTTTGGTAATCAATGTTGACTGATTGAATGGCTGATCGCAGAGACAGAAGGTTCAATAGACGGCTCTTGGCCAGTGGGACGGTCTGTATAGCTAAGTCTTCCGGAATGATTGATATCAGCGAACGACAACTGTGCAGAGGAGCATCACCAAGCCCTCGAATACCGACAGCCTCCAAGTAATCGCCTGCATACACACTTGGCACTAGCATTAGATCATCCAGCTTTGACTGCGACAACGATTCCGGCCTCGTTTGTGTAGATTTCAAGCCTGTAGGACTGTCAGAAGAGTTCGATCTGTGAGCAGCGTGGCCCTACCTGTCGGGATCGAAATCAGTCGTGTACATATATTTTGGGCGTCTCACTCTAGAGTTCTGGGGGAGATCTGCCTCTGGAAAGATCTAATAGTGATCAGTCCGGCTCTGCAGCCCAAGAACATTGACGCACAGTAGCATCTTTAACATCACCAATCTTCATGCCCAGGAGCTCCTTCTCCCATTTCATGACTCTGGCATTCTGTTCGTCATTAAGCCAGCTCACCGGTGCTGTGTGTTTGGATACGAGCTTCGTCTCTTCTATGGCTTGGTTTGTCGTGGCGACAGGCATGATGTCCGCCTTCAAGCCAGTGGGTCTTGTAAGAAGCCAGAAAGTGACTGTCAACAGAAAGGCCATGCCAGCGATGTAGGTGATTAATCGACTCATACCCAGACTTGTGTATGGCGATCAACTTGGTAGTATGCGAGTCAAGGTTGCGACCGAAAGCAGCTCATGAGCTTTGGAGGGAATGGGCCAGAAGATATTTGCGGCGCAGCCTGCAGCATCACAACGAAGCCACGAACACATCGGGCAGTGCGGCGCTAGGGTGACGCTTTTGTCACGGCGTGCAAGGTGTGTTATTAGACAGAAGATCAGCCACAAAGTCTATGTAACGGTGTAAAACTAGGAGGAAAATAGACTGCTAAGTAGTCCGTTCGGCGCATGGTGCCTGAGACCGTGACAGATATGCGTAGATTGGCCTGCTCCGCCGTCTTTTGTGTGGTGGCATTGCCAGTGAGTCGTAGAGTGAATGCAGGCATTCTCTGTTACAGCTCTGGCCAGGAATCAGAATGAGTTGGTCGTTGCATTGGGCAAGTGTCGCAGATGATGCTAAACAGCTCACGTGATGACAACGAAGTGAGCTGTAATGTTAGCCAATGTTCGTCACTGTGGCTGTGCATCGCTCTATAATAATGACTGGTGCCACATTATCGCAACACTCATCGATACCTCCAATCGATCTAACAACCTCTCCAAACCAGAGTGATTCTCGACACACAGCGATGGTAGAGTCAACAGAGTCCTTGCCAGGCATCGCTCAGTCGTCAAGAGACTTATGGCAAGTGCTCGTAGGTGAAGACGACGTGCAGCCCATCATTGAAGCATGTTCGACTGGCAACGACGCAGCTCTACATACGTTACTCTCAGAGTCTCACTGGAGGAGTGCTATGTCACAAAAACAGCACGTTATTCATGCTGAGCGAAGTCCAAAGGACGGCACGAACGACCGCGAAGTCTACGCACGCGCAGTGTCGAACCTCGAACGAGCTCTGATCATCGCAGGTATATATGGTCATGCTTCAGTTGTGACAACACTGCTGAGCTTCGCATCGCAGCAAAGCATCGATCCTGCTCCAGTGATTACTCGAATCACCATCAGCAGAGCTATCTGGTCAGGACATGCTGATGTTGTGAAAGCGTTAGCATTGGCGTGGCCGAAGGTTGTCGACTTCGATCTTCTGCATGGCGCTCTGCCTCTGTACGAAGCTGTGAGGTTGAAACGACTTGAGGTTGCCCGCGAATTGATCAGTCTGGGAGCAGACCCATTACACCCTGTACGCAGTCGACAGCTTGGTTATTACCGATCGTCCCTCATGTCATGGGCTGCGATGTATGAAGGACCTCAAATGATCGAACTACTACTGGAACACAATTTGCCCATCGCAGGCACCGGAGCACTGCATACAGCGGCGGCACATGGTCAATTTGACACCGTCCGTGTGCTGATGGACCATGGTGCTGACGTGAACGAAAAACTTCCGAGGGATTGGACGCCAATGCACTTTGCAGCATGGCGAGTGCAGCCAGATGCTATGGTCTTTCTGGAGAGTTGTGGAGCACGGCCAGACGCCAAGGATACTGATGGTAAGACACCAGCAGATGTGTTCGAGCAGTATAGTCGTGAACAACAGCTTCGGTTATACAAGCAGGTATGAAGTGGCCGAGCCTTCAATCAGCTTGATGTTGCGTGGTTCATCGTTCTCCAGCACACAGAGACAGCATATCGTTCAGAGCCGACTGGGTAAGAATGCTCCAATGAATTCTCTCATGGGTCGACTCACTCATGGAAACAGATCAGCAGATATCGAGTCGGCGCCGAGGTCAATCTGATCACACCTGAAGGAGCAATAGAAGACTTTTTGTAGAGCCCTCCATTCGTATCTTGCAGCATGTGAAAAGGCGGTACTCCAGATCTTATTGGTCTACTGGCCGTGTCGGATCATGACAGGAAGAGTGAACAGCAAGCGCTGGCACAAGCGCTTACACGATCGTCCATCTCAAATGCTGGTTATGTGGCTCGCCTAAGCATCAGGCTAAAAGGTCGTCATCATCGTGAAGAGCGGTTCGTGCGACCAAAGCTCGACAGGCGAGCGGCATGGGTGACTATGCTGCGTCGTTCTGGCAAAGCCTGTGGTGCGCTCAATCAGAGTAACAAGCTGGTCTCTGACTCTGTCAGGAGCATATAGTGTCCAGTCTTGCTCTCGAGGATGGAGCCTCCACAGACGTGCTTCGAAAGCCGCATGATAATGACCAGCATACTCCCGGCCCACGACGGACAGTATTTTTGTGCGCTTCCGGGTCGACGAATATATTGTTCTGTGCTAGATCGTTGTGGCATAAGACAAAGGTGGCTTCGGTGTGCTTCGGACAAGCCCTTCCTCTGGCACCATCATGTCTCAGTCGTGGTGGGAGTACGAGTCCGTCAGAACTTGAGCACAGCAATCGACATTTGCCCACGCATTGCCCGCTTCCAGTGCTTCTCTGCTTACTATTCACAAGATCGTAGAAGTACTTTGCCGTAGGTATTCCGCTCAAAGAAGTGACGGCTCCTTCGGTCACCTTGGGGGACGTCCATTTCATCTTCAAACCATCGCAACCGTTGAGTGACTGGGCTGCAGAGTGATTAGCCTGCATAGATGCCTGTGACATCTTGGACAAGATCAGCGAGCCGCACCTGGGCGCCGAAGCAGCCTAGTTCGACATGTTCGCGGCCGTATCTCTAAGTCAGCATCCTACTCTTGGCACAGATTCAATGACATGATCTTGACTTGGCGTAAGCCCAACGGGTGGGTTCAATGTGGCAGATGATCATGATTTGGCGAATGCGCTCGCAAATGGAACAGGGCGTTATGCTAAACGATGCTGTTGAGTCGGTCGGGATCCAAGATGAGAGGCGGGCCAGTGAGCGGTGGACATACCTGTCATGTATCGCTAGTCTCTCAACGGAGAAGACAGTGGATTGATCAGCCTCCATGCGATACGCCATCATCGCAGAAGAGCCTGAAGACAGCCTAGTAGAGGTCAGCACTGGTCGAACCCATGGATGGCCAGCAACGACCGATCTCCGAGGAATCTTAGACTCATCGCATGCAGGCGAATATCCTTCTCAGCCTAAGCGAGACCACAGCTAGCCTTCAAGGCTTCAGTCCAACCTGAATCGCCCGCCGATGCAGCCCCTCCTTCTATATCACACCTACCTTATCCCTGCTCTTGTCCACAGCCGAGATTTGCGATAAGGTATATGTATCCCACACACCATGGATGCAGCTTCTTCAGCTGATTGCGAAGGCATTGATGACAACGTCTTGAAGCATTCGTGCATGCACCCATACTCATCCTGCTTAACAGGCAGTCTGAGGTGGCAAGAGTGTTGTCGTTTAGATCTACACTGTATTGCAATGCCTGCCTAGCGCCATGTATGCCGTGAGTTCGTGAATCGTGCACGGCGGAGATATTTGGTTGTGCTTATGTCCATCTGTCTTTCTTGGGGTCGTAATCCGCGCTTCACCTGTTAGTTTCATGATCCTCAGCCGCTCTGCTTTACTGCATACTGTAGCATCTTTCTCGTTTGTTTAGCGTGCTGTGCCCGCCTGTCTTCGAAGATTCATCGTGAGGTCTGAGACATGAGTCGTGGCGCGCATGAACGGGTCCACTGTTACTTGGCTCGCTGGGTACCGGACTTGTAGATGACGGAGTACATGTAGACGACAGAGTCGCTTCGAATGGGTTCCTTGAATGGCCTTGGAGAAGTCTGTACGCCATGCTCGTGAAACGTACTGCGGTGGGCTTGAGATTGAGTGGATGCAGCGGCTCCGCGGAACAGTTCCGCTCGTCCTCTATGTATTTGGTTATTCGAACAGCTTCACGTCATGATCTCCTTTATCACGTTCGCCATGGGACAGCACTCAGTAACACACCTCTGAGGAGCGCAAGCTCAATCTCTAGTGCAACCGTGATAGATTGAGCTTGTGGCAAGCTGTTCACGGGCGGCATTAGCTAAGCACGACAGCACAATGCACTAGTGAAGAGTGCGGCAGTATGCATGCTTTCTAGTCCACTGTCAGCAGCCTGCTCTCAAGCACAGACGATGCGATAATGTGCTATGCTGGTAGCATCTTGACGCTCTTGGCAGCGTATCAGCTCCTGTCAACGCAAACCGCCACAGAAGTTTATAGCAGCCATCTGATCCACCAATGCTTCGTCAGCTCAACGATCAAACTCGCCGATTTGCACTCGCTGTAGTTTGGATAACAGTAAGCAGAGGTGGGACGCCTATATAAGTTGACCAGTCGTCCTCGCTTTCACATTGTCCTCCCTCTCAAGATCTACCAGCTGGCCCATCATATCATACATCACTACTCTGTACTGCTCGGCAGCTGGTACATCTCCTGCACCCCACACGATAGATCTCTGACCTTCCCTTAGATACATTAAGCTCAAAGTGTTTCATAATGTCACTCGAAGGCAAGGTTGCTTTCATCACTGGCGGCGTCAAGAACTTAGGTGCACTGGTAGCTCGCACATTCGCAGCAGAAGGAGCCGATCTAGCTCTTCACTACCATGGATCTGCAGCGAAGGAAGCTGCGGATGCTCTAGCCCTTGAGCTCCAAAGCTCGCTCCCAAAGATCAAGGTCTTCATCTACCAGGGTGATCTTGCAGTGGCTGCTACTGTCACGGAGATCTACGCAGCGATCGTCCAGGATTTTGGCAAGCTCGACGTAATGGTCAACACAGTCGGCATGGTACTCAAGAAGCCTTTGATTGCCGTCACGGAAGCAGAGTTTGATCAAATGTTCGCTGTCAACACGAAGGCGGCTTTCCTCATCAATCAGGGAGCGGCAAAGATCCTTACCGACGGAGGCAGGATAATCAATATTGTGACGAGTCTGCTCGGCGCATACACTGGCGGTTATTCAGTCTACCAAGGTGCCAAAGCTCCGGTAGAGTGGTTCACCAAGGGCTTGAGCAAGGAGCTTCAGCCTCGAGGTATCACGGCTAATGCAATTGCCCCTGGACCAATGGACACGCCTTTCTTCTATGGGCAGGAGGATGATCATAGCGTTGCGTTTGCAAAGAGCATGGCCATTGGTGGACGCCTTACCAAGATTGAGGATGTTTCGCCTCTGATCAAGTTCTTGGCTGGGCCTGATGGGGCTTGGATCACTGGTATGTGTATCTTACACTCTTCGTTCTACAGAATTCTGATACTCGCTAGGCCAGCTTATCTTCCCGAACGGCGGATTCACAACTCGATAATCGTTTGCCAACTCTTGTCTTATGGAGATGCGAGGCAGCCAAGTAGAATTGTTCCTCAGGGGGCTCTCCGTTGAGACGACGACATATTTGACATTGTGCAGGA
Source organism: Peltaster fructicola (assembly GCA_001592805.2). Taxonomy (NCBI): domain Eukaryota; kingdom Fungi; phylum Ascomycota; class Dothideomycetes; genus Peltaster; species Peltaster fructicola. The sequence goes on from CP051140.1 coordinate 418,587, forward strand.
GTTTTCGGCTAAATATCAGCTTACTTTGCTATCCTGCATGTAAGAATCACAGAAATCAGTTCCTCGTCACACACAAGCCTTCCTCCAATAGAAGAGCAGCGAAAGTCTTCGTCTGCATTCTCATCATGTCCTGAATGCTATCATGCCTGTGACGTCTCATCCTCGCTCCCGCTTCAGCGCAGTCTTGTAAGTAGTCGAGCTGAGGTAGGACTTTTGTAAATCCATGGATCAGAGTCAAACCTTGTTAACACCCTTGCGTGCTTATCATCTGCCTGATTGGAAATGAGCTCTGCCATATAGGCATGCTATGGAGTGGCAAGGACACTGCCGCAGCTGTGGTTATGGACGTTGCTGAGATCGTTGTAGTATCGAGTGCCCACACAGTTCTGGTGGGATGTGGTGGTACGACAAATGGTTGCCAGGATTATGCTCACGCTCTCTAGACTCGGTCATACAGCTTGATTGTACAGGTGGTAGACTTGCTGGACGCGTGAGGAAGCAGCAGCGCCATGGAGAATCATCGTGTCCTGTGTTGTACAAACAGCGCTGGTGGGATGCTAAGCACCAGCGAGTGACGGCCTTCTATTGATTGCCGCCGATTGGGTAAGTGTAGTCACTGGCGTAGTTTGTAGTGCCGGACTCTAGCTGCACCGCTAATGACGGTGGGATATATGTACCAGATGCCAAGTTGATTCTCATAACCTCGAACCTAGGTCTGAAACTCGGTTGACTTCCCTTCTAGACCTCCCTATGAAGTCTTGTATTGAGTGTCTAGACACCATTTCTTACTCGATTGAGTTGATTGTAGACTCATATTGATCGCAAGAGCTCGCTCTACAAGACTGTCTATTCAAAATCACTATTGAGTGCTCGTGGCGGTAGCAGTCCTTGACCCTGTTCAGGTGGTTCAGGCGTGGAAGAGACTTCGAATTTGACACCATCTGAGGCTATTGAAGTCATCTGAAGTCGCATATCTCAGCTGAGCTGCTATTGCACACACCACAACGTATCTCACTCAATATCTGGTCAATCTTGCTGATACTAGTATCAAGTGAAGCGTCTAGCTCTCTGCTCCAGTTTCATATCAAAATCAAGAGAATCTGAGCAGTATGTGAGGTGCAAAGAGCGTGTGAATATAACCTATAATCAGCTCAAAGATGCATATATCAGCGAGCGCAAAAGCCACTAACCGCATTAGGAAAGAAGCCAAGCCAAGGAATTGCTCAACACCCTTTCTTGCTAATCTACGCCAATTTCACACTCATATTGCACGACGACGAGGTGTCTAATCACAAAACTGATTCGACAATTTTGGAGAAGTTAATTAGAGCTTCAATCTGAGATAGATATCATCGATATTGAAGCGATATTGGTAAGGTGGCAGCTTGAGAAGTAGTGGGCAGGTATAGCGAGTTTCGGACCTATGTAATGACATTGAACTTGGCATCTGGTATGTATATCCCACCGCCCTAATCTCCGCGATAACGTCTCGTTATTCGTCGTCCTACAGATTAAAGTAGATATGAACCAGACTTATTTGCTAAGTAACTGGCTATCTTCGCACGAACACATACAAGGTCGCTCTCCACTTCACCACACCTCTTTACTCCCCAACTGAGCTTGCCACCATGTCTGGGACCTCACCAATCGATCTCTTCGCCTTGATTCGCGCACAACTCTTCTACCAGGTTCCAGCTAGTACGGCTTCCTTTGCAGGTCAGACTGTGTTGGTGACTGGTGGGAATGCCGGCCTGGGTCGTGAACTCATCAAACAGCTGCTAGAGCACGATGTCGATAGGGTCCTTCTTGCATGTAGGACACTCAGCAAGGGTGAGACAGCCAAGCAAGAATTACAGCGTCAAACAGGCAGTCGAGCCGAGATACAAGTGCTACAGGTGGACATGGCAAGTTTCGCTTCAGTCATCGCGTTCGCTGAACATCTCAAGGCTGTTCCTCGAATCGATGCTGCAGTGCTGAACGCTGGAGTCTGGCCTACGGGACAAGAAACCTCCGAAGGTTTCGAGTAAGTATTGGCCCTGGCCACCAGGCGTCCATCAGACTGATCACACGCAGGACCACCCTGACCGTCAATTTGATCGGCACTTACTTATTAGCACACCTACTGTTGCCTCGACTTCAAGACACCAGCGAAAAGTTCAACACTATTGCAAGATTATGCCTCATCAGCTCAGGCTTACACAAGTTTGCTACGCTTGAGGCGCGCAAGAGCTTAAGCAACCGAAACCTGCTTGATGCCATGACTGCGCAGCCTCTAAGAAGCAAGGCCGATTACGATGCTCGCTACCAAGACTCGAAGATGTTACTGAACATGTACGGGCAACGACTTGGTCATTCGTATGTGCAGAGGCATGGTAAGGGGGTGAGCACCATACTCGTCAACCCAGGCTTTTGTGTATCTTCGTTAGATCCTCCAACGACCTTTGGAGCCAAACTGTTCCAGCGTGTGCTTGCAAGATCTGGCCCTGAGGGTGCAAGACACTTCCTCGATGCTATCGATGTACGCAAGGCTGCAGAGAGGAACGGTGCTTACATCACCGAGTGTATGTCCGCACCACACGCAAGCTTTATTGGAACCCCCGAAGGAATCGAGGTTACAGATAGACTGCAGAAGGACCTAGAGCAAGTGCTCGAGAGGGTCAAGCCTGGTGTGACAGTCATCTGAATGAGGATCTGATGGACGCAGAATCTATGTCTGTTGTTGTGAGTTTCGATCATCTATCACAGATTCTCGAACTGACGGGAGTAGTCGATCGTAATAGATCCAACCTTGAAGACGTGGGTCGTCGAAAGCTCGTCTCCAAACATACCACTCTTCATTACTTCAATACGACACAGGAGAGCGGAAAGCTACGAGTCAGGCAAATCAGTCACTTAAAGCTTATCAGGAGGTCGGAAGATTACCCAAAAGCCTGTCTAATGGTCAGACAATCACACTTGCTCAGCAGTATATGCAAGTATCTGTCGATCACTCTACTCGCTAGTTTCGATGCCCTTGGGTGTCTTCAGTCTAATGATATTATCGTATCATCCGTCTCACTGCACGAAATTGGCTCGTCATCTATTGGCTTGACGGCTTCAAGAAAGGACGAGTCCCAAAATGGTCGCTCTTCATCATCGATGCGGCCTCTGCCGTGTTCCAATAGCAGACACTGTGTAGCATATATGACCAAGGTTTATCGAACCTTACAGCTACCGTGGAGTATAACAGTTACAAGCTCTACGTTTGATAAAACGAGAATGCTCCGACAGAATGATCCATTGTGGATGCCTTGAGATTAGTGCTTATACATTCACCACATGAAGACACTCAGATTCCCGTTCCGTTGGTAACTTCACTTTCACGAATGATCGGACGATGCATACTAGCTCCAAGCCTGTTGCCATTCGCGCTGATCACAGAGAATATCTGGTAACGGATCGTTCATGGCCGTCTTGAAGGAGTCGAACACATTCTTCGTTACGACGCTGACCAGCGGGTTAGCATGAGTTCGTCGTTGCGTGGTTTGGCTGCGCATGTGGATGCTGCCCGCAAGTGTCGCGGATGATGCCAAGCCAAGCGGCCCACGTGATGTCAGCCAAGATTTCGCGTTCGTGTCCAAACTCTTTCTTCTATCTCCATCACTGTAAGTGTCGTCAACATCGCCACAAACACCAACCCACAAGCGCCTTCATCGCGTTCTTCTTCTGGCACTGCCTCGACGAGAACGCCACCGCCTTCGTCGACGTCCTCACAAACGCCGAGCACGCCATCAAAATGCGCTCATATATGCCTGTCGTTGCGCCGTCTTCCTGTCGCGTTCCCATCTCCATCCCCAGCTGCAGTAAACAGTATTAGCCTTTCGCTGCCAGCGAGCAGGTAAGAGCATGGATGATGTCAACAAACGAAAGCGCTGTAAGAGATGTTACACTGAGGATAGTTTCAATGGCTTTGACACACAACAACGAGAAGTGCCGCTTGACAGAGCGTCGCTCTATCACGGATGCGGAGATTGGAATGCTGTAGGTGATCTCAACGATGCCGGTGGCTGGCAGCCTCATCTACTCTTGCCATCGGAGCACCTTGGCACTTCAACATTGTCTGGTGTTCGCTACATCATCACGCGTGTATCTTCACATATTTGATGACAACTTCGAGTTTTGTGTCGATCGACCTACCCTCTATACCATTAAGCCATTTCATCACGATGGGTATCTATAATGACCTTCTCACCTGGGCGAAAAAGCCCGACTGATATCTTGAAGGTCGCCGAGGATCGAAAGCCTCCGAAAGCCACAAATGGCGTGGAACGGAGCATTTGAGGTCAGATCGTGACCAGCCGTCCGTCTGTCTCTGTTGATTTACTTCGAACTACGTCAAGACCATCAAGGCGACCCATTTAGTCCAACGAAGTCAAGTCAAGGACAGAGACTCAGATAGAACGGCCATTACGCCGTCCACTGAACGATGCCCATCACTCCATCCCAACTGCTGCCGGGCGTCCATTTCGCAGCGACCACAACCTTGCCACGAACGGAACGCTGCCTCGAACGAAGGCACTAAGCAACCGAACGCACCCTGCTGGTCTCAAGACTTTAACATCACTCATACCTCGAGCGAGTCTTGCATCGGCGTAAGAAGAATCCAATAGATTGTGCAGTTGACTGCATCCATCCTATGCTCGCCAGCAGGACCGATTGCTTCTCGAAGGCAATGTCGGTAACCCTACCGGCTTTATCTACTCGGCATAAGCATTGACCCTACTGTGCTCAATGGCGGGGATCAGGTTGCAGAGCAAGAACAAGAAAGTCGAGCCCGCCGTTACTACAGTCAAGGCAAGCCAGGGCAATCTAACCACACACTGCCCGGTGCAAAGGTCAAGACAATCAAGACGACAAAAAAGTCCAAGAAGATCGAGATCAGCGCCATGGCAGAGGCAGCTGAGAAAGGTGATGATCAGGAAGAGCACGAAGGAGAAGACGAAGATGAGGAGGAGGAACATCTTGAAGAAGACATCATGGTCAAGCAAGGCAGTGCAGTTGCACCACTCAAGTCACGCCGCATGCCAGTACTCGGTACAATAACCCGATACGGCTTCAGTCCAGCATCCTTAAAGGTCAAGCGGTCATCCTCTGATGCTCTTAATCTAGAGCAGTCTGATGAGAAGACGAACGACCGTGTCACGCAAGAGTACAACTAAGGCCCACGTTGCGCAGAGTGCTGATAGAGCCAAAGGTCAAGGCCAAGGTCAAAGGAGAAAAGACCTAAGCTTCGGCAAGCACCAAGTCGGGCTCAGGCTCTGGCTCAGTTACAACCAAAAGCAAGACCACAGAGAAGCTCACATCCAAGTCAACACAGAAGCACGATCATGTGTTCCTTCATGGTCGAGCTTCACATCGGGTCGCCCACTTGTACTGAGACTTGAGGAAATGGTTGGAGGACAATCTTCATTATATCTCTTTCCCCGAAGAGGCACAAGCGGGCAGTGATTGCGACGTCAGTCGCAATCCTGTCAGCGTAGAGGTAGGGTCAGGGTAGGAGGGTCGGACCTAGGGTCGAAGGGTCGTGGTATATTTCTTAGGGTAAGCAGGGTAGGGTCGTTGCCTTCACTTCTTTCCATTCCACCCTCTAGAATCGATCAAATGCGCTCGGCATGGCATCCCTCGACGGCCGCTCGAATTTGCACACTAACCTATCCGATGTGATCACCGCCACGATCGTCTCCAGACACTGTCGGGTCAGCCTTGAAGGCCGCAATAATACGGCGTCCAATCGATAACAAGCGTTATCGGTGATCCTTGTTGCATGTCACACAGCAGTGGGCGTCACGACAGCGAGCCAGCCTGGCGAGGAGCACCCAATTGACGACACGGCAATGCTTTGCGTGACCATGCCGATCAAGATAAGTGTACATTCTGATAAGTACTCAGCTGATATTGTAGTTGCTCAAGCAGATGTTCTGCATTGGGAGCGATAAAACGACGACGACGAGACGACTCTCGTCTGATCAGTGTCTGCCACCGATGACTGTATCACACGAGCCACGGACGCCCACTATGATCATCGACTCGCTTCGGCATACGCACGATGTGTGCCAACGCTTCGTCCCTCGACCTCACTTGGCACACTATTCGATCTCATACATGATAAGTGCCGATGCTACGGCCTCCTACTCGCTATCTCCACCTACCACTTGTGAGCAGCTCACTGTAGAGTGTCAGCACACTGGAGACAGGTTTAGCAGATTGTAAACATCAGGAAGTGACAGAGCGAGCAACGACACCACCGGTAGGTTGTGACAGATCTCAATAGAAGCTCCTCTACCGAATATCGCTGTCAGCAATACCAGCAGAACAAACCCGATACTCGATACACCGCACTGCAGAGTATCGAAGAGCAAGGTCATCAACGACACAGCAGCAACAATACATCATTGCTATGACTACAACTCGACGTCGTCAGCTCATCACTATCATTACCTTCTAAGTGTCTCCACTACAGTGATCTCCTGCAACAACATCCTTCGAAGCAAGTTGTATGTTACGATACTCGGCGTCCCACGACGGTCTGGTCAGGCCCTCGCTCACATTGCCTGGTCTTGATGGCATTCACTTCCGCATCTGTCTTTGCTTATCGCTACTGCCCTGTCATCAGCAGCAGGATAGATCAGCCTGTACCGCGACAATCACAACTGCCTACTATCTCTCTTCTGCTCCAACTACATCGACTTTACGGGGATGTCGTTATCATCAACGCATCAAAGATGGACAATGATGAGTTATACATCGTGGTCTTTATGTCTTTCAAGATCGCTCTAGCGGAGTTCAACTATCACACGACGTAGCGAGAGGATTCTGCATTCTCAAAACGTATCGACGAGTCAGTCGGATGACCAAGGATATGTCGACACCGGTCATGGTCTCTACAGGCCGCAGTGCGCTCCAGAGATCATGCCAATGCGAGACTCGTGCTCTGGTAACAACGATTCTTGGTGGACCATCTGCAGCTTTACATGTGACAAGAAAGCCGTTGGCCAGAGCCAACGAGCCACTCTAACAGTACAGCAAATGTCCATCAGAGCCCATTAGAGCTGCTACTGTGGTCAGGATTCTACTGAACATAACTACGAAGATCAACGACTACATCAGCGACTTACAGCAGCAGCAAACGACTCCGGCAGACGATCACACACACCTTGGTCTTACTCGACACCGCACGGAAGACATATACAATTGCTTTGATGGTCACTCTCGCAAGAGTCTGACACAAAATCGCCGTATCCAGCCTTTCAAGGTCAAGTTACATCCTCGACTGTGTTGCACGCTATCCATGGTAGCCTCGCATAGACTCTCCGTGAGGTCTTCCGAGGTGATGCAACTCTATGTCCAGCATACCACTTCTACCGAAGTGTCACGATCATCTCTCCATTCCGATTCCTTCAACGCCACGTTACACCACCGTCGACTTCTACCTCAAATGACAAGCGAGAGCGCAATGCGAGAACGCTAGCGTCAGCAGCGTTATCGCCACCTGGCTCTCACTTGTCACCCATGCCCATCGCTTGCGTGCAAGCGATGTGTATACATTCGAGCCGACATTCTGCCAAAACGACACGAGCATTGCCTTTCGTGCTCATGCTGTTGTGTGAGAGCTTCGTACTGACTGTTGTCAGGATTGTCTCGGTATGTGACTGCTCAGTCTCAGACAACTCTGCAGCCTACATCCAGTCCATCAGTTTCAGCATCGACAAGCTCGCAGTCTTTGTTATAGGCCGTTTCATCGCATCCAAACCGCGACCAAAGCACACCACTGAACGAAACTTGTTAGAGCTGGCCATGTGTTCCGCTCCCTATCATGGCATCGACTACAAGTCTGCCTCCTCCAACGGACAGTCACCCACCTGACCAAGAAACTATTTGTGCTACACTACCAAATGGGCGAGCATCAGAGCGCAGCTCACGGACATAATGGACAGCTCGGTCCGTGATCCACACCAACAAGACCAGATTGAGCCCAATGATTCGGCAACACGGTTGTCCCATACACAGCAGGAACTATTGTTCAGCATGCGAGCTTGTCTTTCACACCCAATGTGCAGGACGCTCGCTCCACTGCGAGTATGCCAGACACATACTCCAAAGCCATTCCACACGAACTTTCGCTATTGATTGAGCAAGGCGATGCACGACCTCAAGCAAGATACTTCAAGCTCAGTCAGTAAGGCTGATCGAGTATTGCTAGCACTTGGTTCTGCCTCGATATGATCCAGACGTTGCGCAATATGAGCTTCTACGGCTTCGAGTACAGCATCCTTTGCCTCAGTGTCCCCAAAGCGGTGGTGCTTCTCTGAGCGCATGAGGATCAAAATGCATTGCTTCATGGTTGAGCATCAAGACCCGCAGCTGAGTCGATGTCCTACGTCCTCAATCCTCTTCTAACGACTTCTCCTGGTCTCCTGGCTTTGACCATCTCCCTGGTCTCGTCACTGCTCTGACACGCATCATTGCGCGAGGGCAACCAAGCTGTTCATTGTCCTCACCACAGTCATCTCGGCAGTAAACTGTGCATCATCTCGACCCAGTGATGAATTGGTGCGTCCTGGTACAGCAGACATGCGCTGAAGTGCCTCTAATGGTTAGACATACGCATCCTGCTTCAAGGACACCACCTGCCGTTATCAATCTCTCGATTCTTTCATGTCTTACACGCACACATGGTGACTAACACCTCCGACCTACTTCTCCATAAAGCAAACGTGCACGTCAACAAGCATCGAGCATGCGGACATGGACGTCATCGATAGAAGCGGCGCTCACCCTTGCTGCCGCTGACGACGACAAGACCACAAAGACCATCCTTTCTGCGCAACATTCAGGAAAGGACAAAGAATCTCCAACTGTACAGGCGTTGCTCCAACTATGCAACGACTTCATCCACAGAAGACCAAGTACTTCAACGGAGTGGTTCTTCTACTTGGCCGTGTGCTCACCAGGCACATTCGCTGCGGTATCATCTCCTGCCGGCTCTTTTGGCGCAGTGACGACTCCATTGTGCTGCAGGAAGTCAAAAGACTGGCGTCGAAAGCTAGAGAATCGTCACTCATCACATTGGGTGACTCCATTCAGCGAGTGTCGGCACTGGCTATGCAACGTGATAGTCAAGTGACGTCTTTGCCGTCAAATACACTTGGAGGTACGACTCATGGCTGGTTCATCGCTACGCCGCTGAGCACTACGTCAAAGTGCTCACTTGCCATGCCGTATGGCAGTATCAATGGCGGCCTTTGCATGTGGCAGTACCAGTGGCCCAGCATCAGTGGTGATACTCGCATGTGGCAGCACGAGTGGCCCTAGTCATTGGCGTCACCCGCATGCTGCCTCCTCAGAGAGAACAGCACCATCACTACCATCTGGATCCAAGAAACGACCAATGAGCGGGCCACTCGACTGGAACACTTCAAGGGAGCCAGTGCAGAAGCGGACAGACACATCGCAATCCAAGTTAACTGTCAACACGGATCACAAGGAGTGAGTGTCGGTGGTGGCTCACGCGCGAGTGTTGATACTGCTGGCCACCGCTATTGCCAAGCTCGCCCTTGACAGCCATCGCAACTCTTCAACACACTCTGGCATCCCCCGACCTCAAGTGGGACGTGACGGACAAGGTCAGCCAGCATCACCGCCGAAATCGAAGAGGAAAAGGCACTGGCTATCATGACCATGTTACAAGCCTTCACTACTGGTCTTGTGAAGGTCGTCGATGCAGTAGAAGACGTCAAATCCTCACCTTCGCCTCGGTTCCAGTATTAACGCCTCGCTGATGCTTGGTTGTCACGCCCAACGCTTGTCACACCCAACGCTTGTCCAGCCACGCACGCATGTTCACCACCTCTTGCCATTGTCAATTCCAACGCTCGCCATCGCCATGATCTCATCTCCCACCGCGGAATCTCACTCAGACGCTATGGACACCCTTCAGTACTGTCAACATCGCTGGCACCACGAACACCTGTCTACCGCCTCCATGTCGTTTTCAGTACGCACTCGACGCCTGAATAATCTTTTAACGCTTCTAGCACGTCTCCAACGTCCTTCTTTGGTATCGCCAACGACCCGAGGTTATATCTGATGCTCTACACTCACCTCCGATACGCATCTAGCGCACCATCCTTGCCTCAGGAGACCCATCATCGATGACAGTAGCCTTTAAAGCACCTCGCCACGCCGACCAGGCTTGAAATGGGCTGGCATCTACTCAACACTGTTCTTGAACTTTGCTATATGTCGGTCAGAATCATGCAAAGTGAGACCTGATATGGCGTACCTCAAAGCCAGCTGCCATATCAGTATGTCGTAGCGACCCTTGTCGCCGCGAGAGAATGGGTAGTGACCCTCGACTCAGATCTTGGCGACGAGATCTGTGTGAATCGCTGATACGTCACGAGTAGAGAATCCGGGAGGTTGCTTGCCTGACGATTTAGGAGGTGACTCTGGTCTACAGATGCGAGTAAGCCGCTGCAGCAGCGGCGGCGAAGGACGATGATAGCAGTACTGAGGAGGAACAACCCAAGAAAGAGAAGAAGGAGGAACCCCACTGCGTCAGTTCGAACAAGCTGCCGCAACAGCGGCAGCGAAGGACCCCGATAGCAGTACCGAGGAGCAACCCAAAGAAGGAGAAGAAGGAGGAACCCAAAGAAAGAGAAGAAGGAGGAACTCAAAGAAAGAGAAGAAGGAGGAACCCCACTGCCTCGTTCGGAACAAGCCGCCGCCGCAGCTGCAGCGAAGGACGACGATAGCAGTACTGAGGAGGAACAACCCAAGAAAGAAAAGAAGGAGAAACCGCACTGCCTCGTTCGGAACAAGCCGCCGCCGCAGCTGCAGCGAAGGACGACGATAGCAGTACTGAGGAGGAACAACCCAAGAAAGAAAAGAAGGAGAAACCGCACTGCCTCGTTCGGAACAAGCCGCCGCCGCAGCTGCAGCGAAGGACGACGATAGCAGTACTGAGGAGGAACAACCCAAGAAAGAAAAGAAGGAGAAACCGCACTGCCTCGTTCGAACAAGCCGCCGCCGTCGCAGCAGCTGCAGCGAAGGACGACGACAGCAGTACTGAGGAAGAACAACCAAAGAAGGATGCCGCTGCAGCTGCAGCGAAGGACGGCGACAGCAGTACTGAGGAGAAACAACCAAAGAAAGAGAAGAACGAGGAACCCTCCGACTGCGTATCCATGGCCTTGGACGATATCACCCGTGTACCTACGAAACCTCCTCAAGAGCCGGCACAAACAGCTACAGGAGAACCAATCAGCATTAAACAAAGGACAGCTCCCCCAAGGAGGGCAAGCAGCGGCGAGCACAACTACCGCCTCGTTACCTCATCACCTGCCCAGAGGAGCCTGTGGACACCGCCATGACAGGGGAAGACGAGGAATATCAGGAGGAAGCAACAGGGGACATGAGGATAAGATACAGAGCCCACACACCCCATCCTAAATGAATACACAACACCCAGAGATAACTATCTTGCAGTACAACGTCCTACGCTCCAAGAATATGGTTATGGCGCCCTCCTGAGGAGAAAGGTCCATCAAAGATACACCATACTGGCCATCCAGGAGCCCTATATCAATCCCTGGTTAAGGACCAGCCTATCACCCACAACCCGGTCAGCAACATATACGAGGCCCTCCTACCATCAGGCCCCGGCCAGGACATGCTTCTTCATCTACAAGAAGATTGACGCAACTCAATGGAGTTTTCACCCGTGGCACACCAATTACTGCGCCATTCAGCTAAGATTCACTGAAGGAGGAACACCTAGAACTCTATGGATACACAACGTTTACAGCCAACCCTCAGCGGACACCACAGCCCTCCTAGATCTCCTGGATGAGAAGCTCAGCCAAGGAGACGAACACCTGGTACTTGGGGACTTTAATGCCCACCACCCTAGATGGGGAGGAATAGGCACAAGGAGAACCAGGGAAGGCATTCACATTACCGAACTGGCAGACAAACACCGCCTGGAAAGTCTGCTACCAGTCGGAATCAAAACATGGCAGTCTCAAGACCGATCAACCACCATTGACTTGGTGATGGCTAATCACCTTGTTAACCAGAGGATTATCAAGCGCGGTATACATTCCGCCGCAGAAACAGACTCAGATCATAGGTCGATATCAACAAGGATAAACCTGGCACTCCCCTTGGCACAGCCAAGATTCGCCAAGCAGTGGAAGAAGGCTAATCTGATTACCTTCCAGGAGACACTTAACAATTCCATCAACCTCAACAAACCGTCAAAATGCCCTACAACCGAGTCCATCAATGAATCCATCGAACAATTGACCTCTGCCATCAGGATAGCCATTTCAGAGGCAGTACCAGACACCAAAATCACCCCACACAGCAGGCCAGGCTCCGATGAGGAGTGCAAGGCAGCCTGCCAGGAGGCCAACAGAAAGAGGCGAAGATGGCAAAGGATAAGGACAGACGAGACATGGGAAGCCTACAGGGTGACTAGGAATGCGAAAACAGCGCTCGTTGGCCGAAAACTCACTACAATACACAGAGAGAATGTCGAAAAAGCAGGACTCACAGCAGATGGATTGGTTAAGCTATGCAGATGGGCACCAACAGAGGCAACAGATCTGCAGGATACACACCATCCCTAACCAAATCAGACGGCACCTTAGCATACGAACCAGAAGAGAAGGCCCAATTGCTTAAGGAAGCCTTCTTTCCTACACCACCACCGGCGGACTTATCCATTCTTAACGACTTCAACTATCAAATGGCCGAAAAGATGGAACCAGTCACCGTAGAAGAGGTGGAAAGAGCTATACAAAGAGCGGTGGCAGGTAAGGCGCCAGGACCTGATGAAATACCGAACCAGTGTCTACACTGGATTCTCAAGCCACTGGCCAGATACTTAACACCTATCTTCCACGCCTGCCTATGCCATGGATACCACCCCAAAGCCCGGAGAGAATCACTCACAGTGGTACTCAGGAAGCCAGCCAAACCAGACTACAGCAAAGCAAAGGCATATCGACCCATAGCACTTCTCAACACTACGGGTAAGATACTGGAGAGCATTGTGGCTCAACGCCTATCATACCATGCAGAAACCACAGGAGCCCTGTCTCCTGGCCACATTGGAGGACGCAGAACTAATGGAGTAGAGCATGCCATGCACCTCCAAATGGACAGAATTACAGCAGCCTTCTCCAGCAAGGGCACACCAGTAGCCACAGTCCTGTCACTGGACGTCTCCGGTGCATTTGACAATGTCTCCCATGAGATGCTCATCCACCAATTGAAACAGAGGAGGGTGCCAACACAACTGGTAGCCTGGACACAGTCTCTCTACAGCACAGGGAAACCACCATAAGAATGCCAGAATACACCTTTAACAAGTACAGCACCAACACAGGCATTCCCTAAGGCTCACCAATATCGCCAATACTTTACCTATACTTCAACGACGAACTGCTGGCCTTAACAAACAAGAGGGAGAAGCGAACGTCATCAATGGGCTGGATTGACGACATCAACATCACTGTCCTGGGTAGGTCAGCGACAGCCAACTGCAGGCTGCTACAACACACCCTGAATGAGGAGATAATGCCCCGGGCAAAGCAACATGCCTCAGTATTCGCTCCTGAGAAGTTTGGCCTCATGTATTCCACCAGGAAGAAGAACGCCACAATCACAGCGTCCCTGAAGATAGGACACATCACCAAGGAGCCAGACACAGAGCTCAGGATGCTCGGAGTCTGGTTAGATCCCCTACTATCCTTCACACAACACCTAGAACACAACAAACAAGCAGCACAAAGAGAATAGGGTGCCTACGCTCTCTGCGGCTCTACCTGGGGATTCTCCTTCAGCAGATGAGAAGGATATACATCTCCT